>JARQOC010000019.1:0-346079 GCA_033576535.1 Allobates femoralis
AAAGACCTAACACCTAAGACTTAGAGGCAAATAACTTTTTCACCCTATAAGTGAATTTATTCCCCCCTGGCTAACCTCCCACCCTATATGGTAATGTTGGATTGCTTGA
Organism: Allobates femoralis; assembly: GCA_033576535.1. NCBI lineage: Eukaryota > Metazoa > Chordata > Amphibia > Anura > Aromobatidae > Allobates > Allobates femoralis. The sequence goes on from JARQOC010000019.1 coordinate 110, forward strand.
GATGGGTACCACCCACCATCCTAGGGTCCACCTGCAGCTGTAGCATCTGCACCTCTTGTACAGGTGCAGTACCTCTCTGTAAGGCCTGCTTCATGTGTCGCCACACCAGCACCTGTTATGTGTTTGGGGGTTTGCCTTTCAATAGATGTTGGAAAATGTAGTGTAGGGCTGATATGTTTGCCATCTTTTTTTTTTTGTTTCTCAAACTTGATTTTCATTTCCACAGACTGTTTTTCGTATTTCCATGTGCTGCAATGTCTCGTCGGCTTTTAGGGCACGTGGAGGTGGGTGGTTATGATTTTTTTTTGGTTTGTGCGAATGTTCAGTTGTTTATTTACAGTATATAATTTGTGATTTTTTTTTTTATCATTTAAAGGATGACTCAGGATCGGAATGGGAGCCGGAGGGTGAGGATGTGCTGGTTGCTGGAGAGGATCATGTGAGTATACGTCCAACCTTCAAACATTTTTGCCTTAAGGCGTCATCTGTATGTTCTTAGGTTATGACACTGCTCCTTTTTTTCTGCAGGGGTCAGTCATCTGGAGAAGAGGCTGGGGGTCCATCCCATAGTTGTCGCGCCAAAGCCAGAGGTGCTGGGACCCGTGTAAGTAATGTTAACATAATGTGTTCTTCCCACAGCCAGGGTACTGCCCATGTTCAGTTTAAGAAGGAAATGTGTGGCCCATCATCAGGGCAATTGTCAGTAGACATTTCCATAGCAACAGGTATTGTAGACTATGTATGTAGTTTGTTAGTTTATTTTTTGTGAAAGCATAGCGATGCAGGTTTACTACCAATATACAATATGGCTGATTTTTTACGACCGGCCGTTTGCCAGCAACCATCGAAGTGTGGTTGAAAACTGGTGCCATTTTGCCGGTGGACTGTCCCTGTTTTTGAATGTTCGCGTTAGGCTGGCCAGAACATTCAGCTGTGTGTTTTGCGTAACAGAAAATTACACATAGGTATACAATTATATAGTACCTAACCACACCTGTACCCGTGTAAAGCAGTGATGGAGTCAAAGATGAGACAGCGGTCGTGTTCTGTCAGGAGGAGCCCGGGGGACAGCGGCTGGCTGCGTCCAGGATGGGGCGTGGGAAGCCCTCCTGGCCACACCCGGCCGCTGTTCCACAGCTACCTCCTTCCCGTACAAAAGTCCTTTACACAGTAGACGGTGGCTAAGGGCCGCTTTACACACACCAACTTCTGTGACCAACTTCTGAACAGAACAGATCTCTGGTTGCAGTGAAATCATGGACACATTGTTCCATTTGTACACAGCCACAAAATGGAACAACGTGTCCATGATTTCACTGCAACCAGAGATCTGTTCAGAAGTTGGACACATAAGTTGGTGTGTGTAAAGTCACCCTCAGTGGTTAGCATAGTTTCTGGTGACTTAGTGGTCAACACAGTATATGACGGTTGAGTAGACAGCACAGTCTATGCTTGTTATCGTTATTCAACACATTGATGTAGTGTTTAGAAGATGGCTGGGTATTGCCCCTTTGTCATTGTGTGGTTAACAAGTTACACACGGAGGGCAAAAAGCAGACACAGGATAACGTTGTGTCCTCAACTGCGGGCCCAACCTAACTCATCGTGATATGATGTTCAATCACAATGGACAAGCAACACTATGTTGCCAAATGTGCCAGCCTTCAAAATCATTGCACAATCATCCTGTTGGAGTGGGACCTGACCCACATCTGTAAACTTTCTGTAATGAAGTCCTGGTCTCATCATTGAAAGTTACATCTATACTAACTGGTTGTCCAATACACACATTAGGTAAATGTATGATGCGCTGTTGTTTTAACGTTGTAATTAAGTTCTTTTTTTTGGGTTTCTCCACCAGGCTTCCAAAAGGTCTCGCAAGGCCGTTACAGAAGATAAGCAACTCCTCATCCAGCTAGTTGAAGCACGGGCTCCTTTGTGGGATCCTCTCACCCACCAGCATAGTAATATGGCGCAGAGCATTCAACTGTGGGATGAAGTGTGTGCTTGAGTAGTCCGAGGATGGAGAAGTCTTAATCGGTCAGGCCAAGCTCGTCACCGTAAGTAATTTGATCTTCTTTGTATGCATTTATTGTTACTTGTGTTCACAGGTATTTCCCTCCTAATTGTGTGACTGATGGCTCATATTATCACATGGCATGGGAGTTAAGACAGGAAACGGGGTACTCTGCACCGGGCCGTGGGGTCGCTTGCTTCATTAGGGATGTCACGTCGGTCGCAAACCTGGCCCTGGTCACTGGCTGACTCACTGAAAAGGGGGTTAGTAATAAAGGATATGGTTAAAGCTTGTGACGCCACCCGGACTTATGTGGCCATTAAGGGACACTGCTGCCTGTATGGCAGATGGGGATGATGACTTGGGGGCAGCGGAGGTGGTAAGCCCTCTCCGGGTAGGGCTGTTGTTTCCTAGGCAGTAGTGGTAGATGGTGCTATTTGTGATGTGATTTTCATGTGCACAGTCAGTTAATTGGCAGGCAAAAGTTTACCACAGCTTTAAACAGTCATGGTGCTGGATAACATGTTGCTGTCAAAGAGAGAGACTGAGGCACAGGCAGGATTCGACGCGTTGTACTGTTCAAAGTTAACAGAGTACTGTCCATGGAGTCTGCATCGGGGTTCGGGGTTCTCCTACCCTGGCGGTTCATTCGCCCTCCTTTTCTGCACCTTGTGTATTAATGCGGCTCTGCAAACTATTTCCCGGATAAATGTTTCCTCCCGGGTACTGTTCGGACAGGCTACTCGAGTCCTTTCTGTATAACCTCTACGGGTGTATTTCTGAACTCTCCTGTGTTGCTGTGTCTTGGGCCAGATCAAGATCATTCAGTCCTCACTCCTCAGGTTTGCTTTCCAGTATTAAACTTGCGCAGCCACGGATCCGGTGTCCATACTTGTGCTCCTCTGGGGTGAGTGGGTCACTTCTCTGTTTCCCCAAAAATGTTCTTCCTCTATGTCTCCTTCCTCAGACCTCTGGCTTTTTGGGCCTGGAAGTGTTCATTGAACCCCACAGAAGCTATGGTCTGCTCCTCTCATATATGCAAACGGACTAACTGTTACTGGCTGTTTATTGTCCACTCAGACCACATTATATAAAGGGAAGCAGCTTTGTGTACCCCTTATGCCCTGGAGGTGCTACTGCAGTGTTGTGTCTTGAGTGTGAGGGTAGTTAACCCTTTAGTGATCTTATTGTGGCACTTCACTCTGGGCGTGACACACGTGTTTTGCCTTTTATTTTGAGATCCTCCTTTATACATGCATTTGTCAAAATTATACTAACTTGTGTATTCCTCCATTGTTGTGCTTCTGTAATCGCAAATTTCTTCAACAAACCAAACAAACCTTGAGTAATGTAGTGTCACAACCATAATATGTGATTGCCACAATAGTTTAGGGTATGTTACTGAAAATTTTCTTCTACACATTCAGGTGACATTGTGATGTGTAAATGGCGCAACATCCGCGACTGCTTCAGGAAGCATCTAAGAGCAGAGGAGGATTTTTGCAGGGGTCTAAGGACCAAAAAAACACCTTACAAATACTCGGAGATGCTTGAGTTCCTGCGACCATGCATGTATGCAAGAGGGTAAGGAGGATTAATGTATGTTAATATTGAATGCAATTTGTCTAATTCAGGCTAGCAAGTACACTTTTGTACGGCTGGATTAACACTGCAGTTTACTACCTTCTGTGATTACATCCCTTTGTTGTGCAAAAACCTGGACAGGAACTTTCCAAGAGAAACTTTATTTAAATGTTTTCCATCTGCTGTGGATTCTATTGAAAATCCAGGTTTGGGCTCACAAAGCAAATGGAAGATTATCAGGGGAAAAACTTCTGTGTGAAACCAGCCATACTGCATATGTGGCCTACGCATTTCATGAAAAACAAAATGGCAGACTTAGCAAAATGCTTATATTGAAATTTAAATCTGTGAAAATAATTACAGAAATAAGAAAAAAAAAAACGAACTCAACCAAACGTCTTAACTACTCTGCATAAAAGAACAAAGTTAAGTGCAAGTGCAGTTAAAATACATAATAAAGCAGTGTATTTAGTTGATAGTTTTTTTGCAAAAAAATAATTACAAATACACGATTCACATGTTCACGGTAAACCTTATCAAAACTGTCCTATCTGTTGTAATAAAAACATGACCATGTGAAATTATACATAATGAGCAGGGTCAAAACAGGTGCAGTGTCCGAAAAGGACTGAGGGCAAAGACACCTTATTGTGTGCAGGGCTCAAAGGGAGGGGCGGGAGGTTGTCATCTCTTAAAGGGAAGAGACATACTTAGATAAAAAGTAATTAACAATTACAAGTAATTTAACCTGGTAACGTGATTTTTACTCCTCTCACCCACAGCACCCAACGTAGACCCCTGCATCCACCAATTGCAAGAGACCCCCAGCCACCTGAAGCAGTCCCGGAACATGTCAGCGGTGATGACTTGGCCACGTCTGCAGGCCTATCAGAGGATGACCGTACTGGCACAGGCACAGACTCCAGGCAAGACAGGAGCCATGCAGAAGCTGCTCCAACATCTCTTCCCCTATCGGAGCCACCTGACTCTGGTGCACCTTCTCAACCTGCTGTTTGGGTTGGCCGCCAGCGCCAGAGGGGTTCCAATAGGAGTCTTGACCCTGAGGTTGCACATAGGTCTAAGACCCATCAGAACATGTATAACGAGCAGACCCTCAAGATGACAGATGAGTTGCAGCGTGTACAAAATGAGCTGATGGATCTGAGATCAAATGTGCAATGTAATTCGAATTTGTATTTCAAAACAATAAGCAGGGAGATGGAAGAGATGTCGAGTGAGCTGCAGGCTTACATAATACAGTGTTGTCAGAGGCTGTCCGGAAAGCCAAACTGATGGGTCCTAACATGCAGCTACAGCAACAGACTCGGGCCACCCAACACCCCTCCCACAGTCCTCCTTCAGTTGGCAGCACTGATACATCGTTACGTGAGCACACTGAAAGCCGGGTACATGTTCCACTTGTACCAACTGTGGAGTCACGTAGCCTGCTTGAGTCTTTGAGGGAGCCAAATCTGCCAGATTATACATTGCAACATCACATGGCAGCGGGGAGCATTGTTGACATTCAAACAGCTTCCTTTGGAAGAAGACACACCCTTCTAACAGGCTCAAGCATCCAAGGAGACAACGTTAAACACACCCGGCCAACCCATGGTACTCCAGCAACCCAAGGGTATGTGTATCCATACTCCCACCAAGTGAGGCAAGGTTCCGGATCACAGTGGCCCTACCAGCCAACACATTCTCACCAACATGGGCGATTGCGACGGAGTGAATCCAGCCCACTTGGACAGCCAACATATGACTTCGCACAAGCAGGTCAACAGTTTGCTTCTTCGGATCAAATTATGCCTTCCTATGGACTAAGTCATCAAGAAAAATATTAACCTAGTGTTAGGTGCTCAAGTAGGGTTTCCAACCCGTTTAAGGATAATCAAATTAACTTGCCTCAAAAATATTGAAAATAGAAGATTTTAATTAAGTAGCTTGTGTGGACAGAATTATAAAGCAAACGTTTCGGCCTACTGGCCTTCCTCAGTTGCTAAATAAAAGAACACAGAAAATACATTTTAAATGATCAATATTCATGCTCCAAAAAGTAACACTGAATAAAACAAAATATAGATATAAATGTATACCATTAATTCTTGTCAACATGCTTCTTCATTACTGACGATGTTGTCATTCACATAGGCTGTATGGAAGATAAAATAGTCTTGTTCAGACAAGGGGATTTAAACAAACAAGTAATAGACATATTGTATATGATTCAATAAAAGAAAAGAGATTTGGCACAAAGGATCCAATGGTAACACCACCTAAAAGATCTAATTCATATGTGTCATGCATTATTATATAACACTCACCAAGATTATGACGCTTATAGAACCGCACCGCAATGCCAGAGATAACAGCATACAGAACGCTGTATTTCATGTGTATTTATCCTCCTAACCCGGAAATAGGAAGCAGCACATAATCCAGCGTCATAGAGACTCACATGCGCATGAGTTATGTTATCGGTAACCAGCGATATCGAGCCATGTGCTCCCACGTCACATGCTTGCGGTCATGTGACATCGTGTCATAGAGACGCGTGCGCATGCGGAAAAACAGTATTGCGGGTCATAGCAGTACTGGTCTCAAATTGCAAGACACAGTAACGTAATATAGCATTGATCACTATATCTAACAGGACTCTATACGGAGAAGGCTAAAGGGAAAGGTAGAGAGACAAGAAAAAGAAAGAAAAGGAAAAAGATATAGATAAAGAAAGGGCAGCCAGTGACAAAAGGAGAGATGGAAGAAAAAAGGGAGAAAAAAAGAATTATGGAATATAATGGAGTAAAAAGAATTACCTTCACCAAAGGAAAGGAGTCAATGATTCTGAGGAAAAAAAGAGTCAAAAATAATTAATTATAGAAAACTCACAGTGTCATAGTCATGATTAAGACCTCTAGGAGATAAAGTTTGTAATCTATGTATCCAATACGCTTCGCGTATACGCATTTGTTTCTAGAGATTAACCCCCTGCGTAGTAGGGATATCCCTTCTAAAACTTGGTATTTGAGTTGAGAAACTCTATGGCCCATTGTGTTAAAATGATAAGGTAGTGGTAAACTCTTTCTCACATCGTATGTTCGATTTATGTTGGGATATTCTGTCCCTGATATGTTGAGTCGTTTCACCCACATAAATGAGTCCACACGGACATTTTATGGCATATATGACATTGGTTGAATTGCACGTAAAAAAATCCTTTGATGGGGATACCCTCACCCATATGTGGGTGGTAGATCTTATCTCCTTTCGTAATATTATTACATTGAAGACAGTTCAAGCATGGAAAGGTTCCATGTCTTCTAGTCGATAAGAAGGATTGCCGAGTTACTTTAAGGGCTGAACCGACATCAGCTCTGATTAAACGGTCTTTAAGATTTTTGGCTCTCCTGAAAGAGGGTAAAAAGTTATCCTGAAATTCAGGAATCGTAGGGTAACCTGATCGCAAAATACCCCAAAATTTCCATATTGAAGCATGAAGATTATAAATAAAAGGGTGAAAGGTGTGCACCAATGGAACCCGATTGCCAACTTTTTTCTGAGTCAAAAGATGACTGGAATTCTTTAATGTTTTTAAAGGATAACCTCTATCCGAAAAACTCTGACACATTTCTGATTGTCTCTGATCCAGTTCTGTGTAAACAGAGAGAATTTTGTGTACCCTATTTAGTTGTGACAGGGGATCGATTTTTTGACAGTCTCTGGATGACAACTGGAAAAATATAGAAGGCTATTACGGTCTGTTATTTTCCTAAAGATATCGAACATTAGAACATTACCCATCGTATATACCAGTGTATCCAGATAATTGACACAGTCTCGGCTATAGCTTATAGAAAATTGAAGCTATGATATGTATGAAATTCCAAGAGATCTTGGACAGAGCCCCCCCATATGCAAAAAATGTCGTCAATGTAACGTCCCAAAATTTCACATACTTTTTATAGTATGCATAAGTATAGACAAATTTATTCTCAAATGATGACATATAACAATTTACATATGGGGGGCTACGTTAGACCCCTTGTCATTGTAAATAGTAGGTATCTTGAAAAAGAAAAAAAATCTCATGTAACACCAGTGAGAGACATTGTAACAGGAATTCTTTCACATCCATATAAAAAAAATGTAACATCAGTAGTTCCTCAACTGCATCTAGACCTTTTTGATGAGTAATCGAAGTGTAAAAGCTAGTAACATCCCAAGAGACCAACAAAAGTCTAATGGCAGGTTATCTAGGGATTTAATCTGTTGAATAAAATCACCAGTGTCCAAAATGAAAGAGGGTGTAGTTTTAATCAATGGAGTTAACATTTTATCTACTTGAAATCGGTGAAAGAATGGACTCCGTAGAGGCCACTATAGGACATCCAGGCGGGTTATCAAGACGCTTATGTACTTGAGGTAAAATATAAAATACCGGAATAATCGGATGGGACTTAGTCAAAAACGTTTGCATCAATGATGCCCCGCCTAAGACCTAACTGTAATAGTTGAGTAATCTTAGATCTAATTGCAGGAGTAGGATTAGAAGACAAAGGTGTATATAGAGTCGTATCAGATAGTTGTCTTAGACATTCTTGAATATAATAATGTCGATCCATGATAACCACTGCACCGCCTTTATCTGCAGGTTTTAATATAATTTCTGGATGTTCAAAAAGTGTAGTAAGAGCTTGTCTTTCTATGTTAGATAGATTAGAGGTCCAACGTAATTTTTTGGACTCTATCAATCGTCTAAATTCGATGACCTCTCGTGAAACAAATGTAATAAATGTCTCTACTGGTGGATCATTTTTTGCTGGCATAAAAAGACTTTCAGGGCGTAAGCTTGGCATAAAAAGACTTTTAGGGCGTAAGCCGGCATAAAAAGACTTTTAGGGCGTAAGTCGGCATAAAAAGACTTTTAGGGCATACGCCGGCATGAAAAGACTTTTAGGGTGTAAACCGGCATAAATAGACTTTTAGGGCGTAAGCCATTTTGCATCAATGATGATGCAGAATCATTGATATCTACTGGTGGATCATTTTTTGCTCTTGCTTACGAGAGTTCATCGAATTTAGACGATTGGTAGAGTCCAAAAGATTACGTTGGACCTCTAATCTATCTAACATAGAAAGACAAGCTCTTACTACACTTTTTGAACATCCAGAAATTATATTAAAACCTGCAGATAAAGGCGGTGCAGTGGTTATCATGGATCGACATTATTATATTCAAGAATGTCTTAGACAACTATCTGATACGACTGTATATACACTTTTGTCTTCTAATCCTACTCCTGCAATTAAATCTAAGATTACTCAACTATTACAGTTAGGTCTTAGGCGGGGAATCATTGATGCAAAAGGTGTCGAGTTTTTGACTAAGTCCCATCCGATTATTCTGGTATTTTATATTTTACCTAAAGTACATAAGCGTCTTGATAACCCGCCTGGACGTCTTATAGTGGCCTCTACGGAGTCCATTCTTTCACCGATTTCAATTTTTTAAAATAAAATGTTAACTCCATTGATCAAAATGAAAGAGGGTGTAGTTTTAGACACTGGTGATTTTATTCAACAGATTAAATCCCTAGATAACCTACCATTAGACTATTTGTTGGTCTCTTGGGATGTTACTAGCCTTTACACTTCGATTACTCATCAAAAAGGTCTAGATGCAGTTGAGGAACTACTGATGTTACATTCTTTTGATATGGATGTGAAAGAATTCCTGTTAACATGTCTCTCACTGGTGTTACACGAGATTTTTTTTCTTTTTCAAGATACCTACTATTTACAATGACAAGGGACCACGATGGGGTCTAACGTAGTCCCCCCATATGCAAATTGTTATATGTCGTCATTTGAGAATAAATTTGTCTATCGTCATGCATACTATTAAGAGTATGTGAAATTTTGGGGACTTTATATTGACGACATTTTTTGCATATGGGGGGGCTCTGTCCAAGATCGCTTGGAATTTCATACATATCTTAATTCTATATGGTCAGAGCTTCAATTTTCTATAAGCTATAGCCGAGACCGTGTCAGTTATCTGGATACAATGGTATATAGAATGGATAATGTTCTAATGTTCGATATCTTTAGGAAAGCAACAGACCATAATAGCCTTCTATATTTTTCCAGTTGTCATGCAGAGACTGTCAAAAAATCGATCCTCCTGTCACAACTAAATAGGGTACGCAAAATTTCTCTCTGTTTACACAGAACTGGATCAGAGACAATCAGAAATGTGTCAGAGTTTTTCGGATAGAGGTTATCCTTTAAAAACATTAAAGAATTCCAGTCATCTTTGCCAACTTTTTTCTGAGTCAAATCGGGTTCCATTGGTGCACACCTTTCACCCTTCTATTTATAAACTTCATGCTTCAATACGGAAATTTTGGGGTATTTTGTGATCAGGTTACCCTACGATTCCTGAATTTTGGGATAACTTTTTACCCTGTTTCAGGAGAGCCAAAAATCCTAAAGACCGTTTAATAAGAGCTGATGTTGGTTCAGCCCTTAAAGTAACTCGGCAATGCTTCTTATCGACTAGAAGACATGGAACCTTTCCATGCTTGAACTGTCTTCAATGTAATAATATTACGAAAGGAGATAAGATCTACCACCCACATACGGGTGAGGGTATCCCCATCAAAGGATTTTTTACGTGCAATTTGACCAATGTCATATATGCCATAAAATGTCCGTGTGGACTCATGTGGAGTCGTTTCAGCCACATAAATATCAGGGACAGAATATCCCAACATAAATCGAACATACGGTGTGAGAAAGAGAGTTTACAACTACCTTATCATTTTAACACAATAGACCATAGAGTTTCTCAACTTGAATACCAAGTGTTAGAAGGGATATCCCTACCACGCAGGGGGGGGGTAATCTCCAGAAACAAATGCGTATACGCTAAGCGTATTGGATATATAGATTACAAACTTTATCTCCTAGAGGTCTTAATCGTGACCATCACACTGTGAGTTTTCTATAATTTCTTATTTTTGACTCTTTTTATCCTCAGAATCGTTCACTCCTTTCCTTTTGGTGAAGGTAATTCCTTTTACTCCATTTTATTCCCCATTTCATTTTTTCTCCCTTTTTTCTTCCATCTCTCCTTTTGTCACTGGCTGCCCTTTCTTTATCTATATCTTTTTCCTTTTCTTTCTTTTTCTTGTCTCTCTACCTTTCCCTTTAGCCTTGTCCGTATAGAGCCCTGTTAGATATAGTGATCAATGCTATATTACGTTACTCTGTCTTGCAATTTGAGAACAGTACTACTATGACCGGCAATACTGTTTTTACGCATGCGCACGCGTCTCTATGACGCGATGTCACATGACCACAAGCTTGTGACGCGGGAGCACATGGCTCGGTAACGCTGGTTACCGATAACATAACTCATGCGCATGTGAGTCTCTATGACGCTGGACCATGTGCTGCTTCCTAGTTCCGGGTTAGGAGGATAAATACACATGAAATACAGCGTTCAGTACGCTGTTATCTCTGGCATTGCGGTGCGGTTCTATAGGTGTCATAATCTTGGTGAGTGTTGTATAATAATGCATGATACATACGAAATTCTACATACATGGATGTTGATATTACATCCAAAGGAAAGATTCACCATAACGATTTTATGATCATAAATCTTTATTATATCCCATAAAATTAACAAAAATTCATAAAAATCACAATAACATAATAATAGTTCAGAGCATTCCCTCCGGGGGGAGACACGAGAATTCACAACCAAGCTAATCAGATCTTACAACATAGTATGTCCAACACCATCTATAGAATACAGCAATATTCAAAAATAGTGGGATCCACTCATTTCCACATATATAGAACCATAAAAAACTGCCAAAGTTTTTATCAGGGAGATTATAATACACCTATCACCAGATGTTAAGTGTCTCTATAGGTATATCCCACTCAGTTTCCACCCTGCAGTTCCTTAATTCACTCACTTCCTATCTCTGAGATTATTCACATATTGCAGTTAGTTTCCAGGATGTGTCTCATACCTTATTCACTGATTGTCCGCGTGTATTCGTGCTCCCCCCTCCCTTTTTTTTTTTTTGAGGACCTTGTTTTGAACTGCATGATACATACGAATTAGATCTTTTAGGTGGTGTTACCATTGAATCCTTTGTGCCAAATCTCTTTTCTTATATTGGATCTTATACAATATGCCTATTACTTGTTTGTTTAAATCCCCTTGTCTGAACAAGACTATTTTATCTTCCATACAGCCTATGTGAATGACAACATCGTCAGTAATGAAGTAGCATATTGACAAGAATAAATGGTATAAATTTATATCTATATTTTGTTTTATTCAGTGTTACTTTATGGAGCATGAATATTGATCATGTAAAATGTATTTTCTTTGTTCTTTTGTTTGGCAACTGAGGAAGGCCAGAAGGCCGAAACGTTTTGCTTCATAATTCCGTCCACACAAGCTACTTAATAAAAATCTTCTATTTTCAAAATTTTTGTGCCAAGTTAATTTGATTATTCATATGGACAAACACATGCTCAGCCTACAATGGGGGGGGCTGCAGTTGCAACGTGCACCTTGGGTGCCCCAAAGTCCAGCCATTGTTGTGTGCAGCCCGCAAGAAAGCGCTATTCAACAAGTAACTACATGCACATGAAGCCCTTTGTCTGGAGCGGGGCAAAATGTGCCAACCACAACAACTGTGTCCACGACTGTTGACACCGCAACTGAGGAACATGTTGCCAGCACCCCACCAAGGGACTTAACTGAGCTGTAATGTTGTATCACACATAACAACAGGAAAACACTGACTGACATAAGGATTGGTTAGCTTTAATAAATAGCTATGTGTTATTATTTGTTCTAAATTGTTTGGTACAATGTGTCATGTATATTTACAAGGGAACGTGACGCCTATTTTAATTGAGGGAAATATATGTACCACCGCTGAAAGCCGGGCGTTGATGATGGTTTCAGCAAAGTGTGTTCCAGCTCCCCACAAGTTGAGCTTTTACCTATGTGCAACGATGATGCGGGACGAGGACGATGAGAGGGATGATGGAAGTAGTTCTTGTAGTTGTTACCCCTCTGGTGAGATGCTGCAGATGGTGCTGAAGCCCTTTGTTCACCTGCAAGGAGAATGACAGGCCAATTCTCCTCAAACTATAGTTTACTGCTTACCGACAGATGTTAAACGATACACGGTACAGTTTGGTTTACCGGTTGTCTTTAACCGGTTCAGGGTCACCTTTATGGAGGTTTAAAATGTTCCTTGTTAGTATTTCTGGTTACACTTTAGTAATCAAGGAGTTTAACAAACTCGCAAATCTCTCCTGCCCTTACTACGGTCTATAGCTAATAGATAAGGTTGGTTCATTACCATTACATACGAGAGCATCAGGAACGCACTATCTCTCCTGCCAATGTAATGCGGGCTGTCACCTAAAGTCTCCTGAACTGTTTCCATTACAGATGGGTAACATGCATTTGTGGTGGTAACGTGAACATGATTACTATGGGCACGCAGCTCATTGGTTTGCTGACAGAGGTCAACTAAAGACCGACTCGGCTTCACATCCAGACGTTGTTCACCAAACATGACGATCCAGCTACAATCAGTCCTGGTCACTTCCCTTGTGTCATGGCCCCCACTTAAAGATGGGTATCCCTCCAGTTAGCGCTACTGTCAGGCGCCTCCTTCATGACTGCTTTCACAGCACTGTGTGTGGTTTAAGTGTCCATAGTTTATTGTTTTCACACTGTTTTGTAGGCTACACCCCATTTTGGGACATCATAAAAAAACAGTCCCCCCCATACTAAGATGGCCAACTATTGTGTGTATGTGTACATTAAGTCTCAATATGTTAAAGCAATCTCTGACTACTTGTACAGATAAAACGTTTTTTGTCAGGTGTAATACCTCTGTGTCGCCGTGTAAATATGCAATATTTTTTTTGATGAAAAAATGCATCATTATTAAAAGTGTACTTCTTGTTACTCAAAAGGTCTTTCTTTATTGATTTATTTAACTGTCATACTATAGTGTAGCATAAAATACTGTTTAATATTGTAATATTTAATGAGAGAACCTTATGTAAGGGATTGAGCAGACATCACTTTGTTATTCCAGAGTAGCTTGCAAGAATGATTCCACAGTGTCATACGGTTGACCCAAATCATTAACTGTCAATCATGAACACACTTAACATGTAAAAATGCGTGTTTATGAACAATATTTATATGCCTTTCAACCAAAACAGTAAAAAAAAAAAAAAATGCGAGCTTACATGAGCACATACAACATATTCAAATGGCAATCTTTTAAATCATGTCATCCGTCCAGGGCACGCTACCAGCATTTGTTAATAAATAAGTGGCTTAACGCAAAGAATAAATGTTCACTACATTGCCCACCTGCAATAGTTTGTATACATGAATCATGCAGAGCTACATGGCCCTAATCCAGCCTTGCTTGTACTTGAAGCAGAGTACAGGCAATGCCCATGGTTCAGGCATAGGCATGTGGTTTTCAAAAATTAGCCCAAGGGGCTGTGGTGTTGTTGCTGTTGAAATTTTCTTTTTTAAAGGGATTAATGTTAACCCCCTAAATCACGCTAGAAATTTTTTTTTGCTTGCGTGACTTTAGCTTTGTAGGATGTCGTCTGGAGGGCTTGCAAACTGTGGTGAAATCCAGTCCTTATTGAAATTTATCAGAGTCAGCCTGTCTGCATTGTCTGGAGTCAGCCGTGTCTGTGTATCAGTGATGATAGCCCCAGCAGCACTGAAAACCCGCTCAGAAGGCACACTAGCAGCTGGGCAGGCCGGCATCTCCAAGGCATATAACGAGAGCTCTGTCCAAGTGTGAAGTCTGGATACCCAGTAATTGAACGAAACAGAAGGGTCAGTAAGGAAGCAGGTACTGTCACTTACATACTTGCTTACCATGTTATTCAATTTCTGTCTCCTAGATATGGAAACCGGAGCAACAAGACGTTGCTGATTCGATGGTTTATTGAACATGGCCCAGTTAGTGGACATCTTCCCACCACCTCTTTTGGAGATGCAGGCCGTGTGTGTTCCGATCAATGCCTGCTGTGCAAAGAGCTGCTACCTCTCGTGAGAGCGGTATCTGAAGGTGATCTTGTCAGCAAATTATCAACAAGAGCAGTATTGAAATAATCAGTTGTTAAGCCCCTTGGTGACTGAAACAGCAGGGAATTAAATTTGTCCTTATAACGTGGGTCCAGAAATGTGGCCAACCAATATAGTTGGCTGTTAAATATGTGAATCACGCGTGGGTCTTGTGACAGACAATTACACATGAAGTCAGCCATGTGTGCCAAGCTGCAAAGAATCAAATGTTCGGTGTCACTAGAAGGCTGACCAATACCCCATTGTGGCCTCCAAGTCTGTGTCCGCATCCTCCTCTCCAGCCCACCCATGGTGTACCGACATAAAACTGGTGGTGTGAGTACCATCGGTAGCATCAGAGTTCCCGTATGTACCACCGAAAAATAACTCCTCGTCTTCATCATCATGTTCTTCTTGACCGAATGTTGCCTGATGAGATTGGCTGTGCTGGGTAGGATCTGGCTTCATTTTTAAGATTCATGAGCGATTCTTTCAGCAGACACAGCATCGGTATAGTAACGCTGATAATTTACTGCTCAAAACTTGTGAGCGGTGATCAGTCATCAAAATAATTTAGCACCTCGCAAATGTCAGTGATCCACACCCATTCGAGAGTTGTAATATGTCTTGGCTGAGTGTTTGTGTGATGGGCATGTTGGAGCTGATATTCTGCAATTGCCCTCTGCTGCTTACTAATCCTAGATAGCATATGAAATGTTGAGTTCCAGCGTGTGGGCATGTCACAAATTAGCCTATGGTTGGGCAAATAAATTAAAGTGCTTTTGAAGCCCTAAAAGACTTCCAACAGCAGTTGACGAATGTCGGAAATGAGCGCAAATTCGGCGCACCTTCTCAAGTAGGTCTGGTAACTCCGGGTAGGTTTTTTTTTTGGTAAATCAAATTTTTATTTTCAAAAAGAACATGCCGCATTGCTGTGACAATGTTACATCTGCCAATGGTTACACAAAATACTTGTGACTCTGCACAACGTCCTATGTCGTTAAGGGGTTAAATGTCCTGTGTTTCTGCCCGTTCCCGACACAGGACGTTGCACAACGTCCTGGCAGATTTGAGCTGCTGCAGCTCCTGTGAGCCGGGTCGCTCAGGTGTCACAGATGCTGTTGCTCTGTGACAACCTGGAGATGACCCCACAGGGGGTGGATTAACCCCCCCGTGCCCAGGACCCCTCCGATCGGCAGTTTAAAAGTGAAACTGCCGCTCGGAGGGAATCATAGGGATTCACCCCTCCAGATCTGATTGGAGCTCTCCAATCAGATCTGGAGGGGCGGATCGGCAAGTGCCCACCCCTCCACAGCCCCCTCCAGCACCAGGATCTACAGGGGCCCCCCCAGAACCGTCCGCCCCCCCTCTATTGTCATGTAAATGCCGGCGGGCTGCAGCCGCGGCTGTACCCGCGGCTGCGCCCGCCGACCACAGTGCCTGGTCCGCTCCTACGGCCCCCCTAGGCAGCCCCCCTCCAGGCTTCCCCCCCTCCAGGCAGCCCCCACCCCTCACCTCCTGCGGCGGGCTGCACACATCGGTGCACCCGCCGCTGCGTCCGGCTGTGCAGCTCCTCATCCGGCCGGTCGGTGGCCCCGCCTCCTCTCCCCGCCTCCTCTCCCGGCCTCCTCCTGCTGATCGGTCTATCGAGAGGTATGTATGTATGTATGTATGTATGAATGAATTGATAGATGGATGGGGGGTGCATGCGTGCGTGGACGTGTGCGTGCATAGATGTGTGCATAGATGGATGTGTGCGGGGATGTCAGCATGCGTGCGTGGATGTCAGCGTGCGTATGTGGATGTGCGTGCGTGCGTGGATGGATGGGTGCAAGAAGGGATCAAGTGTCCTCTTGTTGTAGTCTCTTGGATCATAGTCATGGTGCACTGTATGACAGATCATTGTCATACAGTGGACCATAACTCTGACCCCAGAGACTAGAATAAGAGGACACTTGATCCCTTGCTGCAGTCTTGCTGGATGTAGCAGAGGCGATCGAGCGTCGTGGGACCTTCGTTGTGGACTACGTCGGAGGCGATCGAGTGTCGTGGGACCTTCGTTGTGGACTACGTCGGATCTTTATAATAAAGATGGAGTCCGAATTTTGTTTGTGTTTTTTTTCAAATAAAAAGATTTTTCTCTGTGTGTATTTTCTGACTATTTACCAGAGATTCCTAATGGAGGGTCTAACATTGGCCCTATATTATGAATCTCGGGCTTAGTGCCAGCTGCCAATAAAAAAGCTGGCATTAACCCCTTTATTACCCAGTTTGCCACCGGCACCAGGGCAACTGGAAGAGTCTGGGTACAGCGCCAGAAAACGGCGCTTCAATGAATGCGCCATTTTCTGGAGCGGCTGCGGGCTGCAATTCGCAGCCTGGGGGGCCCAGAACGCTTGGGCCTCTCCATGCTGCGGATTCCAGCCCCCAGCTGCCTAGTTGTACCTGGCTGGCCAAAAATATGGCGGAGCCCCACGTAATTTTTTTTTTCTAGAATTAGTCCTAGAAAAAAAAAAAAATGGGCTTCGCTGTATTTTTGGTTGCCAGCCAGGTACAATGAGGCAGCTGGGGGTTGCTGGCAGTCCGTAGCTGCCAAGTTGTACCTGGCTGGACCAAAAATATGGCGGAGCCTCACGCCATTTTTTTTCTAGAATTAGTCCTAGAAAAAAAAAAAAAATGGGCTTCGCTATATTTAGATGCATAGTGAACACTTTGGATCAATTTGTGAAGCACCTGGGGGTTCAAAGTGCTCACTATGCATCTAGATGCATTCCTTGGGGGGTATAGTTTCCAAAATGAGGTCACTTGTGGGGGAGCTCCAATGTTTAGGCACACAGGGGCTCTCCAAACGCAACATGGTGTCCGCTAACAATTTGACTGAAAAATCAGCTCAAATTGTTAGCGGACACCATGTCGCGTTTGGAGAGCCCCTGTGTGCCTATACATTGGAGCTCCCCACAAGTGACCCCATTTTGGAAACTAGACCCCCCAGAGAACATATCTAGATGGGTGGTGAGCATTTTGAACCCCCAGGTGCTTCACAAATTCATCCGTAAAAATGAAAAAGTACTTTTTTTTTCCACACAAATTGTCTTTTAGCCTAAATTTTTTCATTTTCACATGAGCAACAGGATAAAATGGATCCTAAAATTTGTTGGGCAATTTCTCCTGAGGACAGAGATACCTCTCATGTGGTCATAAACCACTGTTTGGGCGCACGGCAGGGCTCAGAAGGGAAGGAGCGCCATTTGACTTTTTGAATGGAAAATTAGCTCCAAAAGTCAAATTGCGCTCCTTCCCTTCTGAGCCCTGCCGTGCGCCCAAACAGTGGGTTATGACCACATATGAGATATCGATTTACTCAGGAGAAATTGCCCAACAATTTTTAAGATCCATTTTATCCTGTTGCCCATGTGAAAATGAAAGAATTGAGGTTAAAAGAACATTTTTGTTGGAAGAATTAAAATGACTATTTTTTCCTTCCACTTTGCTTTAGTTCCCGTGAAGCACCTGAAGGGTTAATAATCTTCTTGAATGTAGTTTTGAGTAGCTTGAGGGGTGCAGTTTTTGGAATGGTGTCACTTTTGGGTTTTTTCTGTCATGTACACCCCTCAAAGGGACTTCAAATGTGATGTGGTCACAAAAAAAAAATGGTTTTGTGAATTTTGCTGGAAAAATGACAAATTGCTGATGAACTTTGAACCCTTATAACGTCCGAACAAAAATTTTTTTTTTTCCCAAAATTGTGCTGATGTAAAGTAGACATGTGGGAAATGTTATATAATAACTGTTTTGTGTCACATACCTCTCTGGTTTAGCAGAATAAAAATTAATAATTTGAAAATTGCAAAATTTTCAAAATTTTTGCCATATTTTTGATTTTTTCACAAATAATCGCAAAAATGATCGACCTAAATTTAATACTAACATGAAGCCCAATATGTCACGAAAAAACAATCTCAGAATCGCTAGGATCCGTTGAAGCGTTCCCGAGTTATAACCTCATAAAAGGACACTGGTCAGAATTGACAAAAATGGCCTGGTCATTAGGGTCAAAATAGGCCCGGGGGTGAAGGGGTTAAATCTGTAAATCACATGACATTGTCATTAGATAATGTACATTCTAAAAATAGCAGTAAAGAAAAACTTAAAAGAAAAACTGAGGAAGAAGGCAACATATATAATAGTAATTATAAAGCTGCTTATGAGCAATTCTGTTCCTTGGCACCCTGTTTAATAAGAGAACTCCAACTTGTATGGGTGTCTTCCTTATATCTGATTTATACCAACAAAAAGAAGTAACAGACAGAGAAAAGAAAAAAAAATGAGAATGAAGTTATGAGGTATATTTATAGATTTTAAAGAGTTGAAAAAAGGATGATAAGGGGGGTAGAGAAGGGGAGAAAGGGAGAGGAAAGAGGGGGAATGGTCGTGTAGGCCCATTGTTCCATAACAAATAATGAGCTGAGGCTGTACAATACAAACAAGGTCCGAGCCGAATAAACTCAAGCGGATTCAGATAACCATGACCGCAAGCCTGCGGTTTCCCTAAACATTATCCATGAGGCCCATATGTTACAGTGTCTTTCCATTGAGTCTAGATCCAGTACCGAGAATGTCATCTATTCCTCTAATCTACAAATCCGGTTTAACTCTGCTACCAACTCCTGACGTGTCGGGCTGGTAGAGCTCTTCCAATGTCTCGCGATCAAGTGCCTTGCCGCTGTAAGACTATCTCAACATACTTCTCTTAAATCTAGACAGGGACATACGCGAGCAGTTTAGTAAGGCTACTTCAGGGGTGATCGGTTCCCCCTCCGGCTCAACTCTCCGATACAGGTCTCCCACCCCCTTCCAGAAGGCCGCTATAAGTGGGCAACTCCACCATATATGCAAATATGTTGGAGAGAATGTGGAGAAGAAGGAACCTAAGGTCGGAGCTGATGGGTAGATTCTATTGAGGTCCACCGGGCACCTGTACCACCTTGCCACCACTCTGTAATTGCGATCCTGTGCATCCGCGGAGTGAGACACCTTGCTGGAGAGTAGAAATATGTTCTCCCACTCTTCAGGGCTAAATGTCTTATCCAAGTCCTGTTCCCACCTGCGGACGAAAGAGGGGATCCCTGGGGTGACTTCCGAGGGGACGGAGAACCACTTATACAAAATGGAGATTGCGTGCTCTAGGGGTTCGCCTTTCTTGCATCTTTGTTCAAAGACTGTCAATGGTCGAGATACCTGGGCGTGAGTGAAGGACTTGATATAGCTCGCCAGTCTGGCATGTAATAGCCAAGAGTCAGGAGGGGTATCTACCTCACGAAACAATTCAGTAAGAGTTTTCATGCCGGTAGAGGTTATATAGTCTGATATGGTGGGATGGGAATCCTTTGAAATACACAAGTAAGATTCTCTGCCCGGCTCCACTGGGAATCGGGGGTTCCCGTAGATGGGGGTCAAGGGACCCGGAGCGGAGGTGATTTTTAGGTGAGGATTACGGTGACGTAGAAAGGATTGTAATTGGGAGGATATAAACGGCATGTCCCGAGTACCACCCGCAGTCCCTCCCCATAAGGCAGTCAAAGGGGGGTCTACCGTGTATAGTGACTCCGCCTCCACCCATCTTTTCCTGTTCTTAAAGCTAAACATGGATAGGATGCAACTCCCCAGGCTGGCTGAGTGGTATGTTCGGAAGTCCGGCAAACCTAAACCCCCCCTATCAACAGAGTTACGTAGAGTGTGGTATGAAATCCTAGGACAGTTATGGGACCAGATAAATTTTAGCAATTAAGATTTAAGTCTGGAAAAGAAAGAGGCTGGTAGCATAATAGGAATCGTTTGAAAGTAATATAGTATTCTTGGGAGGAGGTTCATACCCACCGCATGCACCCTGCCCAGCCAAGAGATTTTTAACTTCACCCATTTAATCAAGTCCTTCTCCACACGGTTCAGCAAAGGGAGAAAATTAGTTTTATATAGATCTGTTACCTTACGGGTCAGCTGGATTCCCAGATAAGGTATGGAGTCGTCAGACCATTTAAAGGAGTAGTCTTCCCGTAACAATCGGGAGACCACCCGGGGAAGAGAGACATCCAACAGCACTGACTTGGATAAGTTGATCTTCAATTTACTAAGAGCTCCATATTTCTTCAGTTCAGACAGTATATTTGGGATGCTAATCAATGGATTGGTGACATATAGGAGGAGATCATCAGCAAAGAGAGCCAGTTTATGCTCTTTCACTCCCCCCCCCAAACCCCGGACAGACGGGTTGCCCCGGAGCGAAGAGGCCAGAGGTTCCATGCAGAGAATATATAGAAAGGGGGACAACGGACATCCCTGGCGTGTTCCGTTGCTAATGGCAAACGGTTCGGACAGGGAGCCTTTAATCCGTATTCGAGCAGTTGGGCCCGAATATAGAGCTGAAATGCTATGTATCGTAGAAGCTGACAATCCCAGATACTTCAGGGTTTCTTGCATGAACACCCAGTGCACCCTGTCAAAAGCTTTCTCAGCATCAAGAGACAGGATGCACATGGGTGTCCCGCGCCTCCTTGCCCCATCCACAAGGGCTAATGTTCGGATGGTGTTATCTTTAGCCTCTCGCCCCGGGACAAAACCTACTTGATCAGGATGCACCACATCAGGGAGGTAGATTTTTAATCTATTAGCTATTAATTTGGAGTAAATATTTATGTCAACATTTATAAGGGAAATAGGACGGTAACTTCCATATAGCGAGGCATCTTTGCCCGGCTTGGGTAAGACTACAATATGGGCCATCAATGCCTGAGGAGGGAGAGAACCCCCCCCCCCCCCCCGCCACCGCGTTACACATTCCTAGTAAACTAGGGCATAACACTTTTTGGAAAAGCTTATAGAAGCTGACCAAGAAACCATCCGGACCAGGGCATTTACCCGAAGTCAAGGATGTTATACAGTCCTCCAATTCTGAAATAGAGAAGTCCCTGGCTAGAGTATCTGTGGCTGAAGGCGGCAGGGTAGGGATCCCACTCCCCTCCAAGTAGGTTCTAATTTTAGATTCCAGATGCGGTATGGGCAAATCGTGGAAGTGACCTTTCAGATTATACAAGTCAGTGTAAAACTGTCGGAATCCGGACAAAATATCTTTAGTCTTATGGATCGCCTTCCCGTCTGATCCCCTCATATGCATAATGTTAGATCTAGTCTCTCTACGATGGAGAGCTCTGGCCAATAGTCGTCCCTTTTTGTTTCCCAGGTAGAAAAATTTCGAGTTAAGTTTGCTCATGAAGGTTCTATCCTTGTCGTCCAATATGGAGAGGAGCTTATGTTTAGCTATGGAAAGTGCGGAGAAAGTCTCCAGGGATGCAGTGTGTTTAGACTCAAGGTTCGAGATCTGCTGGAGAAGTGAGGCTACCTCCAGAGCTCTGGCTCTCTTGAGGCGAGTGCCATGAGAAATAAACACCCCCCTAAGGATGCATTTAAGAGCTTCCCATTTGATGGGAGCAGGTGTAGGGTCAGCTCCATGATTTAAAGCAAATTCAGAAATAGCTTTTTCCACATCTGATTTACAGATGGGGTCCCTCAATAAATTATCGTTCAAGCGCCAGGAGAACTCTTTGGAAACGTCAGGGCCTAACCCCAAGGACAGATATATTGGGGCATGGTCTGAGATCAAGATGTTTCCTATCTCCGTCCGCAGATGGGAGTCCAAGAGAGAATGGGACACATAAAATCTGTCTATCCTAGAGTAATTAGAGAGGACGGAGGAGAAGTAAGTATAATCTCTTCCATCTGGATTGAGTATGCGCCAGGCATCCACTAAGGACATCACCTCCCACTGTCTATTCAGGTGGCGCAAGGATGGCACAGGTCGGCTGAACTTACCCATTGAGACATCCATCACAGAATCGGCCGGATAGTTGAGGTCCCCCCCTAAGATGATTGGTGCTGTGCCTGCGAAGTCTTGTAAGAGCAATCTAACTTTCGCCCCAAACTGCCGCATAGCCCTGTTGGGAAAATATACATTAGCAAATACATACTGTCGTGTGGAAAAAGACACCATAAGAAATATAAATCTGCCCTCTGGGTCTGTATGTTGTTTCAGGATCACTGGGCTGAATGACTTATGAAACCCAATTGAGACTCCCTTGGATTTTGACTCAGGATTAGGGCAATGATACCATAGGGGGTATAGGGGGGACTCACATTTTGGAATTGCATCTTGTCTGAAGTGAGTTTCCTGGAGCATTAAGACCTGTGCACGTCTCTTGTGGGCTGTATATAATATACCTGACGACGTTTAGCGGGGACATTTAAACCACGGACATTGAAAGAGCAAAAGGTTAGATCAGCCATTTTCAACTAGTAATGTGTCATTTAACTGTAAACTTGACCCATCTCGACCAGGGGAAAAGGGAAAACAGGGTAGGGAAGAGAAAAGGGAAAAGAAAAGAGAGAGAGAGAACGAAAGAAGAGAAAATAGCATACAGTACAAACTTATGTTAACACCAATATGTGTGCAACCTTGGACAGTAAGCATACCGTCCAGCACTCGTGGGGAACTGTGGAAGCCCAGGAGGTAGCCACTCCAACTCCCAAAGGCCTCCCAGTAACATAATAGCTTGAGTAATGACCTACACCGCCGGTCATAGAAACCTTAGGGGAGAAACATCAGACCCTCAAGGTATATAGAGGGGAAGGGTTCCGGATATGAGAGGGCAATACAGGGGAGGAATGTAGGGTATGTAGGGTAGGAACATAGGGATAATGAGAGGTTAGGGTGTTTGAAGGGGTGGGGGGGGTAATGAGGTGGAGGGGTAGGAGGGAGCTGGTAGGGTGAGGGAAGGTAAGGAAGGGAAGGGAAGGGGGAGAAAAGTCCCCATTTGGGAGCCTAGCTGTTTTCATCAGCTTATTTTTCAAGCATTTGAAGTCCTTCAAAGGCCTCCGTACTGACGGGACCCAGAAGACACCATGTCATGCAATCAAGTGTTCAGGCCCGATGAGCTTCTGCCTCGGCGTCTCTCCTGCCATCTCCCTGGAGGTGGTGGTAAATGACGGGGTTCGGGCCAATCCGGTAGATCAACATGAGGCAAATCAAAGACATTCAGCAGAGCGTCCAGATCTCCAAGCCTGCGGAACGTCGCAGACCTGCCATCTTTATGGGCCACCAGTTGGAAGGGGAAGCCCCATCTCTAGTTTATATCATTCGATTTGACGAGAGACAATAGAGGTCTCAGGCCTCGTCGCTGCTGCAGGGTGCGTCTAGCCAAATCAGAGAACAGGGTGATCTCAGCCTCCATAAACTGGATAGGACCCCGCTGCCTTGCCTCTAGCATGATAGCCTCCTTTACCGTGTAGTAATGCACACGGCAAATCACATCTCTGGGTCTGAGGTCTCCAGGTCGCTTCGGAGCCAGGGCTCTGTGGACCCTGTCCATGATTATTTCAGAGTCCAGGGGGTCTCCTAGTATGGTATTAAACAAGTCCTGCACTACTTTTCTCAGATTCACAAGGGGACACTGACTCAGGGAGGCCCCTTATGCGGACATTGTACCTCCTATTGCGGTTTTCAATGTCCTCTTGGCTGTACATGAAATCTTCCATCATGTCTGAGTGCAGCTGCAGCATTTCTCTGTGAGCTTGTAGCTTGTTCAGTATGGATTCCTGCACACTCTCAACATCCTCCACCCTTGCAGTGAATTCTGCTTTTAGGGACTGTAGTTCCCTTCTATAGGTGCCCTCCATCCTGCTGGCCAGTCTGTCCAGATCTTTTTTAGTAGGGAGAAGTTTAAGCATCCTACTTATCTCTGAGGTTGGGAGGTTAGCGATGTCCTCCATGTGTGTGGTCTCCTCTTCCGAGCCCTGCTGCAAAGGTGCAAAGCGGCTGCTCTGCTCTCTCCTTTCCCGCGCTCCTTGTCCTCGGGGCTGGGAGGACGCAGCCATCTTTGGACTGCTGTGCTCTCTGATGGGAGTTTGAGAAGAGCGCAGATAACGGACTATGTTGCCACTGGAGCCCTGGGAAGAGGTACCGGAGCCTCCCTGTGATCTCCCCGACTTGCCCATAGGCAGCAATCCGGAGGTGGGGAAGTAATAATAGCTGTACTGGTAGCCTTAGGAGCGGAGCAGTTCACATCAGCGTCCTACCACTGCATCGGCAAGCCACGCCCCCCTCCGGGTAGGTTTTAATAAATTTCTGAACCACTAGGTTCAGCACGTGAGCCATGCAAGGCACGTGTACCAGGTTACCGAGCTTTAGAGCCGCCACGAGGTTACGGCCATTATCGCTGATGACCAGACCTGTTTGATAAGTGGCTCTCCCCACTGCAACTGCAGTCTGTTGCTTTAGACCTTTCAAGAGCTCTGCTGCTGTGTGCGGTGTTTGACCTAAACACGAGCTTCAGCAGAGCTTGTTGTCACCTTGCTGAAGCGCTGCTGCAAACCTCCCAACTAGGCCGTGATGTTGAGGGCAAGTCAGCATTGGCAGAGGAAGTGGAAGAGTGTTGAGTGGAGGTATATGAGGAGGCGGACACCCTGAATGATTTTAGGCCCCGCTATTCGTGGTATGGGTAGTATCTCACACGGTCCACGTTGAGAATTTGTCACACTCTCCACCAGGTTGATCTAGTGTGCCATGATAGAGATGTATCGTCCCTGTCCACAACTACTTGTCCATGTGTCCGTTGTTAGGTGGACTTTCCCGGTTACTGCATTGGTCAGTGCACGCTTTATGTTGTTTAACACGTGCAGGTGTAACGCGGGGACGGCAGTAGGTGAAAAGTAGTGGCGACTGGGAACAGAGTATCGTGGTGCAGCCACAGCCAACAGCTCCCAAAAAGACTCAGTACCCACAAGCCTAAACGGCAACATCTCCACAGCTAGCAACTTAGCAATGTGGCCGTTTATTTTTTTGGCAAGTGGGTGAGAAGATTGATATTTCCGCTGCCTTTCATACAGCTTTGGCACGGACAACTGGACGCTTGGCAATGACAAACTAGTGGCTGGACTTGTGTCCTGTCTCTCTTCAACCGCAGGTTGGGAGCAGGAAGTATCAGAAGGACATGCTTCATCTGCAGTAGATTGTGAAGGACGGATCACAGTTCTTATGGCAGTGTTATGAGCCGAAGACAATGATTTGGTACCCTGCTGTTGTGACCACCGAGTAGGGTGCTTAGCTGCCATATGCTTACGCATACTTGTGGTGCCCATGTTGCCTTTGCCATGCCCTCTGCTTAGCTTTGTATGGCAGATCATACAGATGACTACATTTGCTTCGGATTGGCTATCCTTAAAAAAATTCCAAACAGCGGCTGAACGAGCTCTAGTCTTGATTTGTGGCACAGAGGGATTGCTATGGGCAACAGGTGAAACAGTTTGCATTGTGTTTAAAGCAGTAGGCCTTGGTACCTTTGTCGGTGGTACATAGACACTTTCTTCCTCCGTGCTGCTGTGCTGGCTATGCATGGCAGCATTCTATGTCGGATCTGTGGTCTCATCATCTACCACCTCATCGTCAATTTCTTCCCGATTAAGCGATGGATTAGGCTGCCCAGATGACAATAGTGTCTCCTCATCATCATCATCGGCCACCTCCTGAGACAGTGTATGACGTGGCTCAAAGTGGCTTTCTTCTTCCCGGGGTGATTCCAAAATTTGGCCCTGAATCGAGAATACGTCTTCTTGTTGTATATCGTGAAGGTTTGACGCTGAAAGGCAAGAGTCAAGCAAGGGATCATACGAACCAAACAAATCCTCTGAGTGCCCAATGTTGTGTTCCAAAAATTCCGAGGGCTGAGGATGGGGTGAGGAAATTGGAACATGATCAGGATTTGATGACCCAGCGTTGTCTCTAGTGCAAGTAGACTGTGTGGTCAATGAAGATTGGGTGCTGCTAGAACAAGTCATTGATGTCTTATCAGCCATCCAAGACATTATCTGGTCTTTAGAAAAAGATAAAGGAGACAAGCGAGGCGCAATAGTGCCCTATCAATATGACACTGATTCCACACTCAGATCAAAAAGAGGTGCACTCACCTGGTCTAGTTGTGCGCACCCACAACTAGTTTGTATTGCATGTAGTTTATAAGCTGCTGCAGGACTTCCACCGCCACGTAGCACGTGTAAAGATGATCAGATCCAGGGATGGTGTAAAGACAGTCCGCGCTGCTTTAAATAATCAGTCATAAGTGTTTAGGTAAAAGACCCCCCTTCTTTATTTCCACCTACGCGTTTCAGTGCCACTCCGGGTACCCTGATGACGGTGCCCGGAGTGGCACTGAAACGCGTAGGTGGAAATAAAGAAGGGGGGTCTTTTACCTAAACACTTATGACTGATTATTTAAAGCAGCGCGGACTGTCTTTACACCATCCCTGGATCTGATTATCTGGTCTTGCTCTTCAGGCTTGAAGACACGTTTTCGTTCCACAGTGGGAAATTTCGACAGGAAGGTTGATCTATCAATCTTCATCTGTCTACCTGAATCTGTGTCTTGTTTGTCACGACTGCCAAGGCCACGACCACGTCCCTGTCCATTTCCAACGGCTTTTTTTTTTAGATGTTTTGGTTTTTGGGACATGTTTTTAGATGTTTATTTACAGTTTTTTTAAAACAAGTAGCAGCAGGAGCCATTTCCTAGAATGAGGAGAGTAGAGGCTAATGCTTGTTTTATTAGTAACAGAACAGATCCTGCACAGAACAATTGCCAAGAGGTTAGAGGCGGGATTATGCAAAACCAGTCACCACCGTGGACTGCAGTGCTGGCGGCGTGAAAGATTAAAGGTACAGTGCGAGCTACTCGGTGGAATAGCAACGCACTGTCCCTAAAAAAAATTATGCTGAAGTGGTAAATATGACCCCAAAATTATCTGGTGAAACAAACAAAAAATAAGTTTAGTATTTCAGCTCAGAGAAGACCTGACTAAGCTCAGCTATGAGGTACTGTGTGAAACTGTAACACTACCTCCTGCCTGTCTACCTGCCCTACAGTCCCTTACAGGACTCCTCCAGTTGGCTCTCAGAAGAACTTTTGGGTTACATTTTAGGTTTTTTTAGATGTGTTTTTCCTACACTGACAATCCCTAGAATCAGCTCACACTCTCCCTACACTAGCTGTGTTTTTGTGTTCTTGAGGAATGTGCCCAAAATGGCGGGGGAAAGGCTTATATACAGCCTCTGAATCATGCATGACATATGCATGACGCTGGACAGCAGCCAATCATAGTAATGCCACAACCAACATGGCTGCGGCATTACTAACTATGATTGGATAATATGCTGGGCTGGCTGTTCACATTTTACATATTCTGTATTCGGCGAGTACCGAATACAGAATACGGGAGTAGACTCGCTCATCCCTTGCTTGCTTCTTAAATCGGGTGTCCTGTTGAACCTGTCCGGTTTTATATACAATTCCGGGACAATCCGGCACCATAGACAACCATGTTACATTGCCCCAGATTTACCTGCACTGGTTGTGTCAGATTTTAAAACCAGATTGTCACGGATTGACCAGGCCCGGGACAATCTGATCCCATAGAGTCCCATGTTGGGGGGCGCCAGCTTGCCCCGGACCAGGACAATCCGGTTTGATCCGGGTATAAAAATCGGACAAAACTGGTCCGGGAAAATATGGCGCACGGGAACATGGGACTCTATGGGACCGGATTGGCCTAGACCGGGAAAATCCGGAACAATCTGGTTTTAATTTACAGCTTACGGCTTTTACCGCAGGCTTCTAAACAATGATTAAGGAAATTGCAGGTTTTTCCTCTGCTGCCAGACCTCTTTATAGGGTCCTGCTGCCAGACCTCTTTATAGGGTCCAGCAACAGAGGAATTGCAGTTCCCTTGATTTACATTGGACTCGTTACTGTGCGAGTAATCGCTAGGAAACTCGCAGAGTAACGAGTAGAGCGAGTACCCTACTATTCGTCGAGTAACGAGTAGTAACGAGTAGACTCGCTCATCCCTAAGCAAAATATTTCAAACTTAAATCCGCACTGACATTCCAGGCTTGTCTAAGAAGCATTGGATTAAGAAAACTGTTCCCAATAACAAGTGCAACAGTAGACAATAGTCTCAGATACATGATAGAGTAAATGTACCTTATCTTGGAGATGGAGATGTAATAATGTGGGGAGATCATTGGTTTTCCAATGGACCGGTATTAATAGTTTAGCCGCATTAAGGATATGTTGGGCCAAGAGAGCTATGCTCTTTTATGTTCTGGCCAGATCAAAAAGTTCAGTAAAGCTGTCTCCGGTTTTAGTTTCAAATCTTTTCATAACACAGTGCCAATAAGGCTCTCAACTTGCTGCCTTAATGATGACGGAATATTGCCACCAAATATGAAAGTAGCTGCCAGGACCCACTCCGCATCTCCAGCACCTAGAGGAAGTATCTTCATTCCAGCCAGAGCTCCGGATTGGCGTGTGATACCATGTTGTAATTATTTTGAAGGTGTTTTCTTGTGCTCGGACACACTGGGTCGGGCCATGGGAGTGCTTATATGCATGGAGAGTTTGGGCCGGTGTGCATTCGTAACCCAAGTCTCTTTCCCAATTTGAGACATATGCTCTTTTTGGACCGCTGTCAGAGGTCACTAAGGCTTGATAAATGGTGGAAAATATTTTCTTGGGTCTAGAGGTCTTGGCGCAAAGCATTTCATAAGTTGTTAAAGTTCTGACTAGACTAGTATTTCTAATATGACGTTTTAAGAGTGCATTGATGGAGCCGTAATGAACAAAATTTAAGAATGACAAGCCCAGGATTTGTTGTAACTCGAATAGTGGGAGGAGTGTTCCTTCTTGCACCAGTTGATCTATAGAAATGTTGGAATATTTTAGATCTTCCCCAGTCTGTCCTGAGTTTCGCATAGAGTGAGCCAGGATGTCTGAAAGCAGGGGAGACAAGGGCGGGGCCAAAGTGTTTATGGAGTCTTGCCATATTTTGAGTGTAGTTTTAGTATGTACGTTTAATATAAGAGCGTCAGGTCGTATATGTGTCTGTACTTGGAAAAGGTATTGTCACGCTCTACAGACGGATCTGATGTGAGGACCCACTGGACCGCAGGCAATGCGGATGCTGATGCCAGGATGAGTGAGAGAACCAAACAAGGAAGGTAATTTTCAAAGATTTATTTGCACACAACGACAGCAGTGAGCAAAACACCCCAAGGGAAGACCACAAGGGCCACCTCACCGGAAACCCCTCCAAAGGAGTCCA
This sequence comes from Allobates femoralis, assembly GCA_033576535.1. Classification (NCBI taxonomy): domain Eukaryota; kingdom Metazoa; phylum Chordata; class Amphibia; order Anura; family Aromobatidae; genus Allobates; species Allobates femoralis. The sequence continues at coordinate 30,070 of JARQOC010000019.1, forward strand.
GCAAGAGTGACCCCTATACAGGGATTTCTCCTGGACGAGGCTAAGGGGGGCCCGAGAGAGGTGGACGACCGTGTTGAACCGACCCAAGGGAAGGAACCGACAGCAGGGAGACACGGAGGTGCAGAATGGGGTCCTTTGGGAAACCAGGAAACACGGAGGGCAGCAGGGAACAGGCACAGAGGTATCCAACTGCAAGAGAACAAAACAAGGTTAAGGAAAAGCACACAACAGGAGAACCTTAACAAGATCTGGGCCAGCAACTTCAAGAAGGTAGAAGTTGCCCAGGCAATGTCCAGAAGTGAATGAGGACCTTATATCCCCACTGCCTCTCAGTGATTGGCTGAGAGGCGGAGCAGGGCAGACTGGAACCCTGGCCCTTTAAGAGTGGCTGAGTGCACGCGCCCGCCCCCTACTGAGAGCTCAGGGAGGAAGTGACGCAGCAGGAGCCCCAGGAGGACGATGCAGCAGCGTGGAAGCCGAACCCAGGCCGCTTGACAAGCAACGATGCACTCTGGAGCCCTGGGGCCGCCGCCGGCCGGCTGGAACCCCTGAATACCCGGACCAGGGCCGGTGACGGAGCGATAAGTAAGCGGGCAGGGGCGACAGTAGACCGTGCAGTGGATGCGCCATGCCACGGGGACGCAACAGTACCCCCCTCCACGTTCCCCCGGAAGCAAACCGGCATGAAACCTGCGCAGGAGGCGCTGAGCGTTGATGTTCTCTGCAGGCTCCCAGGACCGTTCCTCCGGACCGAACCCTTTCCAGTCAACCAAGTACCACGTAGAGCGGCCCCTCCTCTTCATATCCAGGATGGTGCTGACCTCCCACACGTCGGATGCAGAGGCTGGTGGAGCTTGCGCAATCGTATCCTGTGAGTAGCGGTTGAGGACCAAAGGTTTGAGGAGAGACCGGTGAAAAGAGTTGTGAATCCGTAGAGTAGGGGGTAGCCGTAACTGGTAGCACACCTCATTCAACCTGCGATTGACCTCAAAGGGACACATGTATCGAGGACCCAGCTTGTAAGAGGGGAGTTTGAGGCGGACGTATTTGGAGGAGAGCCATACCTTGTCCCCTGGCTGGAACAGGGGGGCATCCAGGCGCCGCTTGTCGGTGTGGACTTTCATCAGTCTTGATGCCTTCTCCAGAGCTGCTCGTGTCTCGTCCTAGATCTTGGAGAAGTCTCTAGCCACCGCCTCCGCCGCTGGAGTAGGAGTTGTGATGGCCACGGGAGTCGGGATCCTTGGATGGTGTCCATACACTATGAAGAAAGGCGTGGAACGAGAGGACTCACCGGTGTGATTGTTGTAGAAGAACTCCGCCCAGGGTAGTAAGGTTGCCCAATCGTTGTGGTGTGCGTTGGTGAAGTGTCGCAGGTAGCCGGACAACACCTGATTCACCCATTCGACCTGCCCATTGGACTGCGGATGGTAGGCTGAGGAGAAGTCCAAGGCGACATCGAGCTTCTTGCAGAGGGACCGCCAGAACCTGGACATGCACTGAACACCCCTGTCAGAAACAATGTTGGAGGGAAGACCATGTAAGCGGAGAACATGGAGGACGAATTGCTCAGCCAGTCTGGGCGCATAAGGCAGACCGGGCAACGGAATGAAATGGGCCATTTTTGAGAACCTGTCCACCGTGACCCACACGATGGTGTTGCCGGAGGAGGGCGGGAGGTCAGTGATAAAGTCTATGGCGATGTGTCTCCAGGGTTCACAGGGCACCGGTAAGGGCAGGAGAGGTCCGACAGGCAACCGTTTGGGCGTCTTGTTACGGGCACAGGAAGAACAAGCTGAGACGAAGTCGGTGACGTCCTGGCGCATCCGTAGCCACCAATAATGCCGACATATCAGCTGCAGGGTCTTCGTTAGTTCAGCATGGCCAGCGAGTCTGGAGGAATGACCCCAGCGAAGAACACGCTCTCGATCGGCCTCTGTAACCATCGTTTTGCCTGGGGGCGGCTGAGACAAACGGAGCGGAGCCACCATGCAGAGATTAGACGGATCGATGATGGGGCGTGGCTATTCCTCCTGATCATCGATGAGGAAGGACCGGGACAAGGCTGCCGGGCGGAAGTGAAGACGGAAGTCGAAGTGGGCAAAGAACAGGGACCAGCGAGCCTGTCGTGGGTTGAGTCTCTGGGCTGACTGTAGGTAGGCCAGATTTTTGTGATCGGTGTAGATCACTACAGGATGTACTGCGCCTTCTAGGAGGTACCGCCACTCCTCCAGAGCCATTTTGATGGCAAGCAGTTCCCGGTCGCCTATGGAGTAGTTCCGTTCACTGGAAGAGAAATCCTTGGAGAAAAAAACACAAGTTATCATGCCCCCAGTGGTGGTCTTCTGGGCGAGGATGGCTCCCGCTCCGGATGAGTTTGCGTCCACCTCCAGATAGAATTGTTTATCCGCCATAGTCCTGTGGAGGGCAGGAGCTGTGGAGAAAGCGCTTTTGAGCGACAGGAAGGTGGATTCGGCTTCTGGGGTCCATACCTTGGCTGGCGTCCCTTTCCGAGTTAATGCGGTGAGGGATTAGACCAGATCAGAGAAATGTGGGATGAATTGCAGGTAGTAAGGCCATCCAGAGATTCCTGGGCTTCGCCAATTAAGTCCCACTGGTCGAGGCCACTTCAGGACGGTAGATACCTTCTCTGGATCCATCTCGAGACCGGCATCGGAGATCACGTATCCCAGGAAGGTCAAGGAAGTCCATTCGAACAGGCACTTCTCGTACTTCGCGTACAACCGTTTCTCCCATAACCTGAGTAGGACCCGCCAGACGTCTCGCCTGTGTAGGAAGATCGGGGGAGAACACCAGGATGTCGTCTAAGTAGACTACGACACAGACATAGAGGAGATCTTGGAAGACGTCATTCACAAATTCTTGAAATACCACAATAGCATTGCACAATCCGAACGGCATTACCTTATATTCGTAGTGCCCATCCCGGGTGTGGAAGGCTGTCTTCCATTCGTCGCCTGTTCGAATCCGGACAAGATTGTAGGCACCACGCAGATCCAACTTCGTGAAGACCCGGGATCCACGCAGTCAGTCGAAGAGCTCAGGAATGAGGGGCAGCGGGTACTTGTTCTTCACCGTGATGGCATTGAGACCCCGATAATCAATGCATGGCTGTAAGGTCCCCTCTTTCTTCTTTATGAAGAAGAACCCCGCACCCACGGGCGAAGTGGATTTCTGGATGAAACCCAGCGCCAGGCTGTCTTTAACGTAATCGGCCATTGCCTGGGTCTTGGCGGGGTTCAACGGGTATATGCGACCTTTCGGAAGCGAAGCCCCTGGTACCAGATCGATGGGGCAGTCATACGGTCTGTGAGGAGGAAGGGTCTCGGCCTCCTTCTTATCGAAGACATCAGCGTAGGACCAGTAGGCCGATGGTAGACCGGGTAAGGCCGTCGGCGAGGGAGGGATCTGGACAGGACGAACGGGCAGCAGACACCAACTGTGACAAGCCTGACCCCACCACAGGACCTCTCCCGTATGCCAATCCAGGACTGGTTCATGACTGCGGAGCCATGGCAAGCCGAGCATAAACGGGGGAGAAAGAGACGGCAATACATAGGAGAGCCGCTCAGTGTGGAGTGCTCCGACCTGTATCTCCACCTCACTTGTAACGCCCACTATCGTGTCCTGGAATGGTCTCTCATTGACGGAGGTGATGATGCGGGTATGCTGCAGGGGTAGTATGGGGATGCCATAACGTTGCGCCGTTTGCAGCTGTACGAAATTACCTGCAGACCCGGAATCCAGATAAGCCACCTCCGAATGGCGTTCATCACCGACCTTCACCTGGATGGAAATAGTAAGTGGTAGAGAGGAGTCACCCTCACCTAGGTTGGCCTCTCTTACCTGGCCTGGGTGGAGGAGTTTTCCGGTCTCTTGGGACATTACTGCGATGGATCCGGACACTTCCGTAGGCAAAGGCCCTGGGTGAGCCTCTCCTCCCTTGCCTGACTGCTTAACCTGACGCGGTCCACCTCCATGGGCTCGGGGGCTGAAGGGTGAAGCCCGGGGTACCGGAAGAAGGGGCCGCTGGAAAGTGGGAGCCAAGCGGGGAGGTCTTCTCTCCTGCGTCCTCTCCTGAGTCCTCTCCTTGTTCCGCAGACGACGTTCTATCTGGATCGCAAGGGTGATGAACTCGTCCAGGGAACCGGGGAGAGATCCCGTACTGCCAGTTCGTCCTTCACACGCCCGGATAACCCCCAACGGAAGACACTGATCAAGGGCTCATCGGACCAGCGAAGCTCAGAAGCCAAAGTGCGGAATTGTATCGCGTACTGACCGACAGACAGATTACCTTGCTGCAGACTGAAGAGGGCTTTGGTAGCAGAGGCGACCCGTCCGGGTTCATCGAAGATCCTGCGGAAGGTGGCCAGAAACGCCCTCAGGTCTGACACAATGGGATCCTCCCTCTCCAGTACCAGATTAAACCAAGCCAACACCTCGCCCTCCAGATGGGACGCCAGGAACGCCACCTTGGCCTCGTCCGTAGGGTATTGGTGTGGTAACAGCCGGAAATGAAGTTGACACTGGTTGAGAAACCCCCGGCATAACTTAGGATCCCCTGAGTACCTGGTGGGCTGGCATAGCCAAATAGAAGAAACAGCGCCTGCTGTGGCTCCGGAGGGTGACATGGAGCCAGAACCCTGGGAGGCTTTTGCCTTCTGTAAACTGGTAAGTCGACCATCCACAGATGTCATATAGGACAGCATCCTGTTCTGTAACACCCTCTGGTGGTCCAGTTCTTGGTGCAGAACCAATATCTGGGAAGAAAAAGAAGGGTCAGAGTTGTGGAGTGCCTCTAAGCAGTCCTCCAATGACTGTATGAAGGACACAACGTGGTCATAGCTCTGACGGAGGCCGGCAAGCTCTCTTTGGGCATCAAACCTGGCATCAGCGGGGTCCATGGCCTGGGCAAAATCTGTCACGCTCTACAGACGGATCTGATGTGAGGACCCACTGGACCGCAGGCAATGCGGATGCTGATACCAGGATGAGTGAGAGAACCAGACAAGGAAGGTAATTTTCAAAGATTTATTGGCACACAACAACAGCAGTGAGAAAAACACCCCAAGGGAAGGCCACAGGGCCACCTCACCGGAAACACCTCCAAAGGAGTCCAGCAAGAGTGACCCCTATACAGGGATTTCTCCTGGATGAGGCTAAGGGGGGCCTGAGAGAGGCGGACACCCATGTTGAACCGACTCAAGGGAAGGAACCAACAGCAGGGAGACATGGAGGTGCAGAATGGGGTCCTTTGAGGAACAGGCACGGAGGTATCCAACTGCAATTGAACAAAACAAGGGTAAGGAAAAGCACACAACAGGAGAACCTTAACAAGACCTGGGCTAGCAACTTCAAGAAGATAGAAGTTGCCCAGGCAATGTCCAGAAGTGAATGAGGACCTTATATCCCCGCTGCCTCTCAGTGATTGGCTGAGAGGTGGGGCAGGGCAGACTGGAACCATGGCCCTTTAAGAGAGGCTGAGAGCACGTGCCCGCCCCCTACTGAGAGCTCAGGGAGGAAGTGAGGCAGCAGGAGCCCCAGGAGGACGATGCAGCAGCGTGGAAGCCGAACCCTGGCCCCTTGACAAGTGGTGATGCACTCTGGAGCCCTGGGGCCGCCGCCGACCAACTGGAACCCTGAATCCCCAGACCAGGGCCGGTGACGGAGCGATGGGTAAGCGGGCAGGGGGGACAGTAGAGCGTACAGTGGAGGCACCGTGCCGCAGGGACGCAACAGGTATCTGAGAGGGAGAGGGGCAAGTGCTTCTTCCACCTCGAGCCATTGCTCTCTGGAGCCTCGAATTATATCTACTGTTCTAGTCAAAATGGCAGCTCTATAATAACGTCTGATGTCTGGTGCACCCATGCCTCCATCCCTCCACAGGTGCAGTGTCCGACAAGGCCTGAGGGCAAAGACGCCTTATTGTGTGCAGGGCTCAAAGGGAGGGGCGGGAGGTTGTCATCTCTTAAAGGCAGGAGACGTAATTGTTAATAACTTTTTATCTAAGTATAAGTAATTTAACCTGGTAACGTGATTTTTACTCCTCTCACCCACAGCACCCAACGTAGACCCCTGCAGCCACCAATTGCAAGAGACCCCCAGCCACCTGAAGCAGTCCCGGAACATGTCAGCGGTGATGACTTGGCCACGTCTGCAGGCCTATCAGAGGATGACCGTACTGGCACAGGCACAGACTCCAGGCAAGACAGGAGCCATGCAGAAGCTGCTCCAACATCTCTTCCCCTATCGTAGCCAACTGACTCTGGTGCACCTTCTCAACCTGCTGTTTGGGTTGGCCGCCAGCGCCAGAGGGGTTCCAATTGCAGTCTTGACCCTGAGGTTGCACATAGGTCTCAGACCCATCAGAACATGTATAACGAGCTGGCCCTCAAGATGACAGATGAGTTGCAGCGTGTCCAAAATGAGCTGATTGATTTGATATCAAATGTGCAATGTAATTCGAATTTGTATTTCAAAACAATAAGCAGGGAGATGGAAGAGATGTCGAGTGAGCTGCAGGCTTACATAATACAGTGTTGTCAGGAGGCTGTCCGGAAAGCCAAACTGATGGGTCCCAACATGCAGCTACAGCAACAGACTCGGGCCACCCAACACCCCTCCCACAGTCCTCCTTCAGTTGGCAGCACTGATACATCGTTACGTGAGCACACTGAAAGCCAGGTACATGTTCCACTTGTACCAACTGTGGAGTCACGTAGCCTGCTTGAGTCTTTGAGGGAGCCACATCTGCCAGATTATACATTGCAACATCACATGGCAGCGGGGAGCATTGTTGACATTCAAACAGCTTCCTTTGGAAGAAGACACACCCTTCTAACAGGCTCAAGCATCCAAGGAGACAACATTATACACACCCGGGAAACCCATGGTACTCCAGCAACCCAAGGGTATGTGTATCCATACTCCCTCCAAGTGAGGCAAGGTTCCGGATCAGAGTGGCCCTACCAGCCAACACATTCTCACCAACATAGGCGATTGCGATGGAGTGAATCCAGCCCACTTGGACAGCCAACATATGACTTCCCACAAGCAGGTCAACAGTTTGCTTTTTCGGATCAAATTATGCCTTCCTATGGAGTAATTCATCAAGAAAAATATTAATAACCTAGTGTTAAGTGCTCAAGTAGGGTTTCCAACCCGTTTAAGGATAATCAAATTAACTTGGCACAAAAATATTGAAAATAGAAGATTTTAATTAAGTAGCTTGTGTGGACAGAATTATAAAGAAAAACATTTCGGCCTACTGGCTTTCCTCAGTTGCTAAACAAGAGAACATAGAAAATACATTATACATGATCAATATTCATGCTCCATAAAGTAACACTGAATAAAACAAAATATAGACATAAATTAATACCATTAATTCTTGTCAACATGCTACTTCATTACTGACGATGTTGTCATTCACATAGGCTGTATGGAAGATAAAATAGTCTTGTTCAGACAAGGGGATTTAAACAGACAAGTAATAGACATATTGTATAAGATTCAATATAAGAAAAGAGATTTGGCACAAAGGATCCAATGGTAACACCACCTAAAAGATCTAATTCATATGTATCATGCATTATTATATATCATTTATTATACAACCCTCACCAAGATTATGACGCTTATAGAACCGCACCGCAATGCCAGAGATAACAGCGTACTGAACGCTGTATCTCATGTGTGTTTATTCTCCTAACCCGGAACTAGTAAGCAGCACATGGTCCAGCATCATAGAGACACGCATGCATGCGCATGAGTTATTTTATCGGTAAACAGCGTTACCGAGCCATGTGCTCCCGCATCACAAGCTTGCATCCATGTGACATCGCGTCATAGAGACGCTTGAGCATGCGTAAAAACAGTATTGCCGTTCATAGTAGTACTAGTCTCAAATTGCAAGACACAGTAACGTAATATAGCATTAATCACTATATCTAACAGGACTCTATACGGAGAAGGCTAAAGGGAAAGGTAGAGAGACAAGAAAAAGAAAGAAAAGGAAAAAGATATAGATAAAGAAAGGGCAGCCAGTGACAAAAGGAGAGATGGAAGAAAAAAGGGAGAAAAAATGAAATATGGAATATAATGGAGTAAAAAGAATTACCTTCACCAAAGGAAAGGAGTCAACGATTCTGAGGAAAAAAAATAAAAAATAATTAATTATAGAAAACTTACAGTGTCATAGTCATGATTAAGACCTCTAGGAGATAAAGTTTGTAATCTATATATCCAATACGCTTCGCGTATACGCATTTGTTTCTGGAGATTAACCCCTGCGTGGTAGGGCTATCCCTTCTAACACTTTGGGCCATAGAGTTTCTCAACTCAAATACAATGTGTTAAAATGATAAGGTAGTGGTAAACTCTTTTTCTCACATCGTATGTTCGATTATGTTGGGATATTCTGTCCCTGATATGTTAAGTCGTTTCACCCACATAAATGAGTCCACACGGACATTTTATGGCATATATGACATTGGTCGAATTACACGTAAAAAATCCTTTGATGGGGATACCCTCACCCATACGTGGGTGGTAGATGTCATCTCATTTCGTAATATTAGTACATTAAAGACAGTTCAAGCATGGAAAGGTTCCATGTCTTCTAGTCGATAAGAAGAATTACCGACATCAGCTCTAATTAAACGGTCTTTAAGATTTTTGGCTCTCCTGAAACAGGGTAAAAAGTTATCCTGAAATTCCAGAATCGTAGGGTAACCTGATCGCAAAATACCCCAAAATTTCCGTATTGAAGCATGAAGTTTCTAAATAGAAGGGTGAAAGGTGTGCACCAATGGAATCCGATTGCCCACTTTTCTCTGAGTCAAAAGATGACTGGAATTCCTTAATGTTTTTAAAGGATAACCTCTATCCAAAAAACTCTGACACATTTCTGATTGTCTCTGATCCAGTTCTGTGTAAACAGAGAGAATTTTGCGTACCCTATTTAGTTGTGACAGGGGGATCGATTTTTTGACAGTCTCTGGATGACAACTGGAAAAATACAGAAGGCTATTACGGTCTGTTGTTTTCCTAATGATATCGAACATTAGAACATTACCCATCCTATATACCAGTGTATCCAGATAACTGACACGGTCTCGGCTATAGCTTATAGAAAATTGAAGCTCTGACCATATAGAATTAAGATATGTATGAAATTCCAAAAGATCTTGGACAGAGCCCCCCATATGCAAAAAATGTCGTCAATGTAACGTCGCCAAAATTTCACATACTTTTTATAGTATGCATAAGTATAGACAAATTTATTCTCAAATGACGACATATAACAATTTACATATGGGGGGCTACATGAGACCCCATCGCGGTTCCATGTCATTGTAAATAGTAGGTATCTTGAAAAAGAAAAAAAATCTCGTGTAACACCAGTGAGAGACATTGTAACAGGAATTCTTTCACATCCATATCAAAAAATGTAACATCAGTAGTTCCTCAACTGCATCTAGACCTTTTTGATGAGTAATCAAAGTGTAAAGGCTAGTAACATCCCAAGAGACCAACAAATAGTCTAATGGTAGGTTATCTAGAGATTTAATCTGTTGAATAAAATCACCAGTGTCCAAAATGAAAGAGGGTGTAGTTTTAATCAATGGAGTTAACATTTTATCTACTTGAAATCGGTGAAAGAATGGACTCCGTAGAGGCCACTATAGGACGTCCAGGCGGGTTATCAAGACGCTTATGTACTTTAGGTAAAATGCATATGGGGGGCTCTGTCCAAGATCGCTTGGAATTTCATACATATCTTAATTCTATATGGTCAGAGCTTCAATTTTCTATGGGCTATAGCCGAGAGCGTGTTAGTTATCTGGATACAATGGTATAAAAAAATGGATAATGTTCTAATGTTCGATATCTTTAGGAAAGCAACAGACCGTAATAGCCTTCTATATTTTTCCAGTTGTCATCCAGACACTGTCAAAAAATCGATCCCCCTGTCACAACTAAATAGGATACGCAAAATTCCCTCTGTTTACACAGAACTGGATCAGAGACAATCAGAAATGTGTCAGAGATTTTTGGATAGAGGTTATCCTTTAAAAACATTAAAGAATTCCAGTCATCTTTTGACTCAGAGAAAAGTGGGCAATCGGATTCAATTGGTGCACACCTTTCACCCTTTTATTAACTTCATGCTTCAATATGGAAATTTTGGGGTATTTTGCGATCAGGTTACCCTACGATTCCTGAATTTTAGGATAACTTTTTACCCTGTTTCAGGAGAGCCAAAAATCGTAAAGACCGTTTAATTAGAGCTGATATCGGCTCAGCCCTTAAAGTAACTCAGCAATCATTCTTATCGACTAGAAGACATGGAACCTTCCCATGCTTGAACTGTCTTCAATGTAATAATATTATGAAAGGAGATAAGATCTACCACCCAAATACGGGTGAGGGTATCCCCATCAAAGGATTTTTTACGTGCAATTCGACCAATGTCATATATGCCATAAAATGTCCGTGTGGACTGATTTATGTGGGTGAAACGACTCAACATATCAGGGACAGAATATCCCAACATAAATCGAACATACGATGTGAGAAAGAGTTTACCACTACCTTATCATTTTAACACAATGGACCATAGAGTTTCTCAACTCAAATACCAAGTGTTAGAAGGGATATCCCTACCACGCAAAGGGAATAATCTCCAGAAACAAATGCGTATACGCGAAGCGTATTGGATATATAGATTACAAACTTTATCTCCTAGAGGTCTTAATCGTGACTATGACACTGCGTTTTATATAATTTCTTATTTTTGACTCTTTTTTTTTTTTTTTTAATTCTCAGAATCGTTTACTCCTTTCCTTTGGTGAAGGTAATTCTTTTTACTCCATTATATTCCCCATTTTATTTTTTCTCCCCTTTTTCTTCCAACTCTCCTTTTGTCACTGGCTGCCCTTTCTTTATCTTAATCTTTTTCCTTTTCTTTCTTTTTCTTGTCTCTCTACCTTTCCCTTTAGCCTTCTCCGTATAGAGCCCTGTTAGATATAGTGATCAATGCTATATTACGTTACTGTGTGTTGCAATTTGAGAACAGTACTACTATGACCGGCAATACTGTTTTTACGCATGCGGACGCGTCTCTATGACGCGATGTCACATGACCGCAAGCTTGTGACGCGGGAGCACATGGCTCGGTAACGCTGGTTACCGATAACATAACTCATGCGCATGCATGCGCGTCTCTGTGACGCTGGACCATGTGCTGCTTACTAGTTCTGGGGATAGGAGAATAAACACACATGAGAAACAGCGTTCAGTACGCTGTTATCTCTGGCATTGCGGTGCGGTTCTATAAGCGTCATAATCTTGGTGAGTGTTGTATAATAAATTATATATAATAATGCATGAAGTCCCACAGATGAGAAGCCAGCATGTCAGCAGCCATTGTAAACCCATTGTGCATGTCCTTGACAGACTGTTAAAGCTAAGGAGCAGGATCCTTGGTCACGTGCTGGATGGGAGACCTCATGAGAGACTCAATGGGAATCTCAATGGAAGTCTCTATTGGTTACCCAATGGGAATCTCAGTGGGAGAGCGTATAGCAATTTCAATGAGAGACCATGGCTGCGTTGACTTTTGACAGGCCAAAGGGCTGGTAAGAGTAGAAGCCATTGACAGTAATTAAAACTGACTTTTACTAATGTATGCCTCTTCAAAAGTCCCACAGATGGGAAGCCAGCATGTCAGCAGCCATTGTAAACCCATTGTGCATGCCCTAGAGATGGGCGAGTCCTAAAAGACTCGGAATCGCAAGACCCCAACGAGTCCGAGTCCAGGACTCGGGACTCGTTGCGAGTCCAGCGAGTCCAATGTTAATGAATAGGGAACCGAGTAATAGCGAATAATGACATTTACAACTCGCTGATGTGTCTCTGAAAGTGTGCGAGTCCAAACTCGCTGCTTTTTCTCTTATTTGGAGGCTTGGAGCCGATGATGCGATGGAATCGATTCTCCAGCACACACCATGCTTTAAGGAAACAGGAAATGAGTCGCGCTGACAGGCGCACACACAGAGCAATCCATTCATCAGTGCAATCATGGCAGCAGGCCGTGGCACGGTGAACACACTGCGTCTTATTCAAGTTGTGGAGGCTCGTCCATTTCTATGGCTCCCTACAGATCCTGACTATGGGGATAAGACCCAAATTAATACAGCCTGGAGAGAGATCGCCCAAGAGATGTTCCCTGCGTTCCATCGGAGTGACCATGAGGAACAGAGCAATCTAAGTAATTTAAATGAGTTCACACGTTATATATTGCATTTACTGTATATATACTCGTGTATAAGCCGACCCGTGTATAAGCCGACCCGTGTATAAGCCGACCCCCATATTTTTGCCCCCAAAAACTGTGAAAACATATTGACCGCCATCCTGGTATACAGCGGCTATCACTGGTAGACAGCCCCCCAGCAGAGTATACACCTCCCCCTGCAGAGTATACAGGCCCCCAGATGGGTATATATGCCCCCATATTGTGGTATACAGGCAGGGGCGGACTGGCCAAGGTGCCACGGGTCATGCGGCTGCAGGAGCATGAATCATCCGCATGTCCCTGAAGCAGCAGGCGGAAACGGAAGCTCCTGGCCGCGCGATGACATCATCAGCGTGCGGCTGCGTCCGGGAGTGAGCGTCTGTGAGTGGCGTGCGGCTGCGACTGTGAGCGAGCGTCTGTGAGGAGCGCGAGGCTGTGGCTGGGAGCGAGCCCTAGGAGACTGCGGGAGCTGCGGTGACTGTGAGGCGGCCGCCAGTCATCACCCCCCCCCACCCCCCATCCTCACCTGTGTCGGGCCGGTGAGGGAGGGTTGCCACCCAAACTGTAGGGTGCCAGTCAGTCCCTGTATACAGGGCCCTCAGTGGGTGTACAGGCCCCCCCAGCAGTGGGTATACAGGGCCCCCAGCAGTCGGTAGACAGTGCCCCAGTGGGTATACAGGGCCCCCAGCAGTGGGTAGACAGTGCCCCAGTGGGTATACAGGGCCCCCAGCAGTGGGAATACAGGGCCCCCATAGCAGGGTATACAGGACCCTGAATGTGTTATCATGCTCCACCGCATAGTTGCCTATATTTGGATGGGGTCACAACAGTACACTTAGTTTAAGGTCTGATCCTCCTGGCTCTTACGGCCAAGGGGTTGGGTGTATATAAATACCACTAATGACCAGAGTCTGGTGGCCGCACTATTACATTCTCTATGCGTTGACATGTGTCCTGCCTCATTTGTGATTGTGGCCACGTGAGCGCAATGTCCGTAATGCTGTTGATGATGTTCCACACTGTCGTGTCACTGTGCCTTGTATACACATTACACACACAACATGAATAAAATGTTATTGTTGATTTGTACACATACTTTTGGTGTTTCAAATATTACACATCTCTAAACCCGGTTTGAAATCATTTCACAGTTGACCATCTTAAAAAACGGTGGAGGAGCTGCCGGGACCAGCATAGGAAGCAGTACCGGCAGTACTCGGAGAGAGAACCGGGAGCAGCTCCATTGCTGACCCATTACCATTTCTACGACCGGCTGTCCTTCCTTCACCCGGTGGCCCGTATGCCAAGGTATGTGTCTGCAGCACTGTTGTGTACAATTATTATTATTTATTAATATATACATTAGGTTCCAATTCGGCTCTGTGGGTAGCAGAGTATACAGGTGGCTCTGTGGGTAGCAGAGTATACAGGCGGGTCTGTGGGTAGCAGAGTATACAGGCCGCTCTGTGGGTAGCAGAGTATACAGGCAGCTCTGAGGTAGCAGAGTATACAGACAGCTCTGTGGGTAGCAGAGTATACAGGCAGCTCTGTGGGTAGCAGAGTATACAGGTGGCTCTGTGGGTAGCAGAGTATATAGGTGATGAGAATAGGGTTAATAGATGGTGCTACAGTGTTGGGGCGGGCTAGAGGGAGCAGAGATCCAATTACTGCCATCATTACTGACCTTATTGAAGATAGCGGCCGCAGCTGAATGACATCATGGCAAAGGTAAACATGGGGTGTGGTTAGCTGCAGGAGGGCAGTGAGAGGTGTGGGTTGTTTGGCAGAGGGCGTGGTGTGGGCGGGGTGAGCGCGGCTCCTGCGTCAGATATGCTGCGAGCGCGGACCCTTGGCAGATCTCCGGGAGCAGAGGACGTGTCCGGTACGTCCGTAGCCCCCGGCCTCCCCGTTGTCCGCACACACAGCCCCGCTGTGACCTCTGCAGTGTCACAGGCCCCGGCGGGCGGCTGTCATCTCCTCCTGACACTGACCTCCTCCTGATTTGATTGTCTGTGTTGTCCCCCCCGCTGTCAGCATCAGTGATCTGCTAAGACCTGTGGGTGCACAGACGGGGTAAGTACAGATGCCAGCATGCCGGGGCGGATGGGGCGCTGTCAGCGGCGCAGGTCTTGCTGGGAGCGGAGGGCGCGAGGCCGCTCGCGAAAACGCTATAGCGGCTGTGTGAGTTAAGCGTCTGCGGCTCGCGAAGGCGCATACGCGTCTCCGCTCGCAGTGACGCTAAGGAGTTTGGGATTCGGCTACAGTGCCCCAATTTCAAACTCCCGATTATATAAATAGATTATATATATATATTGTATACGTTTCAACCCCTTCCCTGGTTTATATAGATGATATAAGCTAAAAGTTTTGTAAATTAAGTATGTCAAGTTAAAAGTGAAGTCAGGGGGACGTTTTTTTCATGTGAACCATTGGTGTTATTGATCGTCTAGATTAGATGGGATGGGGGGGGTGGGTGGTAATAAGGGGGGGGGGAAATTATGTATTATTATGGAATTAGCAAACAAAGTCACGTATTCCTTTATGTTATGTACAGTTGATTATTCTTTAATAATAATAACAAATATCTGATTAATAATACACAGATACACAGAGTCTAAAAAGCGTGCAACTTAATGTTTGACCTATGTTTTTGTTTCCAAATGCAATGCATTCACCAAATTTTTTTTTACTTTACCCACAGAGAAGCTTACTACAGAGGGCGGCGTGCAGCTAACCCTCCACCTCCAAACAGAAGGCGGCGTGGAGAAAACCCACCACCACCACCACGGCCGCCGCCACCACCGCCGTCGCCGCCACCACCACCACCACCATCATCGCCACCAGCGGCAGGGCCAGCACCACCACCGCCGGCACCAGTGGCAGGGCCATCACCACCACCGCCGTCGCCGCCACCACCACCACCACCACCATCGACGACACCAGCGGCAGGGCCAGCACCACCACCGCCGCCACCAGCGGCAGGGCCAGCACCACCACCGCCGTTGCCGCCACCACCACCACCACCACCACCATCGACGCCACCAGCGGCAGGGCCAGCACCACCACCGCCGCCACCAGCGGCAGGGCCAGCACCACCACCGCCGCCACGAGCGCCAGGGCCAGCTTATGGTCGCTGGCCGAAAATAGAACCAGAGGCTCGGCCAGAAAGCTAGCGATTTCCCGGTCAGGTAGCGACTCGCTAGCCTCAGCGGGAACTCGCTAGCTTTGTGGCCGAGCCTCGCGAGTCGCTACCACAGTATATCTCCCTATACCTTCTAAGGGGATAATAATAATAAAAAACTCATCATCATCATCATCATCATCATCATCATCATCATCATCATCATCATCCCCGCACAGAACCCCCCCCCCCCCAATGGCCGCACAGACCCCTCCCCCTCAATGGCCGCACAGACCCCCCCTCCCCCCCCCCCCTCAATGGCCGCACAGACCCCCCGGCCGCACAGACACCCCCCCAATGGCCGCACAGACCCCCCCCCCCCCCCTCAATGGCCGCACAGACACCCCCCCCAATGGCCGCACAAACCCCCCCCCCCTCAATGGCCGCACAGACCCCCCCCCCTCAATGGCCGCACAGACCCCCCCCCTCCCCCCCCCCCTCAATGGCCGCACAGCCCCCCCCCCTCAATGTCCCAAAGTCAGCTGTGACCACCTGGCCCTTGGACACTGGCTCCCATCACTTACCCACTGAGGACGGATCACTTCCAGCACCTCTTCACATGGCAGTGCTCTGAACTTCTGAATCATCCTCTCCTCACTCAGACACCTGGCAGGTTCCTATCCAGCCTACTCACTCCCAGCTGCAACCCAGTGAGTCAATCAGCACATCTTCACTCACACACAGACCTGACATGTGATTAACCCCCTGTGCACCATTCAGGTTTAGCCCAGCAAAGCACTCCAAAAAGTATAGAACACACCCCAATAAGTATTGAACGCACCCCAATAAGTATTGAACGCGCCCCAAAAAGTATTGAACGCGCCCCAAAAAGTATTGAACACACCCCAATAAGTATTGAACGCGTCACAATAAGTATTGAACGCGCCCCAAAAAGTATTGAACGCGCCCAAAAAAGTATTGAACGCACCCCAATAAGTATTGAACGCGCCCCAAAAAGTATTGAACGCGCCCCAAAAAGTATTGAACACACCCCAATAAGTATTGAACGCCCCCCAAAAAGTATTGAACACGCCCCAAAAAGCATTGAACGCGCCCCAAAAAGCATTGAACGCGCCCCAATAAGTATTGAACGCACCCCAAAAAGCATTGAACGCGCCCCAATAAGTATTGCACCCCCCCAAAAAAGTATTGGACCCCCAAAAAAAAGTATTGGACTCCCTCAAAAAGTAGCTATAACTACTATAATCAAATTAATGCACGTTCTAGAATCCCGATGCATTTGCATCGGGCTCACAGCTAGTCATTATTATAATTATTATTTATTTATATAGCGCCGATAGGTTCCATGGCGCTTTACATGAGGATAAGGTAGACAAGGACAAGTACAATAAACATAGACAATAAGGTCATACAGGTACAAGAGTAGAGGACCCTGTACGCGTGGGCTCACATTCTACGAGGGGTGGGTGGGGATACAATAGGGTGGGGAAGGTGTCGGTCGTGGGGCGTGTAGCGGGGTCTCATGGCAGGTTGTAGGCCTGTCGGAAGAGGTGAGTCTTTAGGTGTCTCTTGAAGGTTCCCAGGGTAGGCGAGTGACTGATGAGGTGGGGCAGGGAGTTCCAGAGCATGGCGGATGACCGGGAGAAATCCTGTATGCGGTTGTGGGAAGAGGAGATGAGGGGGGAGTATAGGACAAGTTCTTGGGATGAACGCAGGTTGCGTGAGGGATGGTATCGGGAGATCATGTCGGAGATGTATGGTGGGGATAGGTTGTGTAAGGCTTTGAATGTCATGGTCAGTGTTTTAAAGTGAGCTCTCTGTGGGGCGGAGGGGCCAGTGAAGGGCTTGGCAGAGGGGGTAGGCAGGGGAGTAGCGTGAGGACAGATGGATTAGTCTGGCAGCAGAGTTTAGTATAGATTGGAGAGGTGCAAGAGAGTTGGCAGGGAGGCCTGTGCGAAGGAGGTTGCAGTAGTCAAGGCGGGAGATGATGAGGGCATTAATGAGTGTTTCAGCAGTGTCAGGATTGAGGAACGAGCGAATTGGTGAAATATTTTTGAGTTGGAGTCACAGGGACTTGGTTAGGGACTACAGGTGGGGCTTGAAGGAGAGGGAGGAGTCAAGGATTACCCCGAGACATTTGGCGTGGGGGACAGGGGAGAGAGAGCATCATTAGCAAGTACTTTACGGCCCGCATGGCGCATGAAGTCACCTTGGTTACTAAGTGTCAAATCATGACTCCACATACAACTGTTGCTGACAAATAAACAGTGCCTGTGTTTGGGGGGTTACTTAATGCCTCGCTATGGCAACAAGACTATGAACACACATGTGAGAGGCTGGGACGTCTACATGCTACACATCGCGTCTACGCGTTTTCTACGGAGCGTACAGTGGGACCCTTCACCAGGCTCCAGCAGGATGATAGTACAAGCAACGCCACGATGCAGGCATAGGCTTGGTGCCTCGAAAAATTAGCCCAAGGGGCTGTTTGTCATTTTGGATATAAATGCAGGCCTAAGGGCCATGATAAGCTTGTTAGCCTGGGTGTCTCCAAAACCATGATAAGCTTGTTAGCCTGGGTGGTTCCAAAAATTAGCCCAAGGGGCTGTTAGGCCTGCATTTATACCAAAAATGCCAAAGGGCCATGGTAAGCTTGTTAGCCAGGGTGGCTCCAAAAATTAGCCCAAAGGGCTTAATAAAGTCTATTTTTAAATAAAGCAGGGCGCTTGGCCCATAGCATATTATTGCTTGGAGTAGGAGCATACAACAAGCAACGCCCACTATGCAGGCATAGGCTTGGTGCCTCAAAAAATTAGCCCAAAGGGCTTAATAAAGTCTTTTGTTACATAAAGCAGGGCGCTTGGCCCATAGCATATTATTGCTTGGACTGGGTGCCTAATGAAATCAACAGATCTAAGGGACATGTAATTAATTCCTGTCCAAAATGGGCATATTGTTAACAGCGCTATCTCCCAATCATATAAATTATGATTAGGTTAATCTAGAATTGTGTACTGTCGTCTGGAGGGCTTAGGAACTGTGACGATATCCAATCCTTGTTGAATTTAATTAGAGTGAGCCTGTCGGCATTTTCTGTGGTGAGGCGGGACCTTCTATCAGTGACTATACCCCCAGCGGCACTGAAAACACGCTCTGATGTCACACTAGCAGCTGGGCATGCCAGCACCTCCAAGGCATACAATGAGAGCTCAGTCCAAGTGTGCAGCTTGGAAACCCAGTAATTAAAGGGTACCGAAGGGTCGGTTAGGAAGCTGGTACTGTCACTGAGATACTGCTGCACCATGTTGGACAATTGTTGTCTCCTACTCAAGGTGACCGTAGGCAAATTCCGTTTTTGATTGGAAGGTCTGTTGAACATCGCCCAGTTGGTGGACATCTTACCCCCACCTCTTCTTGTCATTGATGGCGTTTGTGTCCCAACCAAAGGCTGCTGTTGGAAAGAGCTGGTTCTTCGATGTATAGCGGATTCAGACGGTGATATTGCCAGCAAAATATCAAGAAGAACCCTCTTTACATTATCCATCGTTAAGCCCCTGGATGAGTGCGACAGCAGCGACTGAAATTTGTCTTTGTACCGTGGGTCCAAAAACGTTGACAACCAGTAGAGGTCGCTGTCATAGATGTGTATGACGCGTGGATCTTTGGAGACACATTGACACATTACTTCAGCCATGTGTGCTAAGCTGCAAAGACTCATCTCCTCGGTTACAACAGAATGAAGATCACTACGCGTCGTGGCCTCTAAATCGGTGCCCGCCTCCTCCTCTTCAGCCCACCCATGCTGTACCGACATAAACGTAGGGTTGGGAGTACCATCAGGGTTCACATCAGTACCAGAGAAAAATAAATCTTCTTCATCATCACCCTCATCACCATCTTCCTGAACCAATGTAGCCTGCTGATATTCGCTTGGGTGGCTAGGATCAGCGATGTTCAATTCTGGCTCCATAGCCATCCGCTGTGCTCTCAAAGCTGTTTTGAGATTCATTAGGGATTCTTTGAGCAGGCAGAGCATGGGGATGGTGAGACTGAATACTGCACCAAACTTGTCAGTGGGGATCAGTCGATTATCAAAGTTATCCAGCAACTCGCAAAGGTCAGCGATCCAGACCCACTCGAAAGTACTGATGTGTGTGGTATGACTTCCGGGTTGACGGGCATGTTGCAGCTGATATTCCGCTATTGCCTTCTGCTGCTCATTAAACCTTGCCAACATATGGAAGGTGGAGTTCCATCGCGTAGGCATGTCGCACATTAGCCTGTGTTTCGGCAAGTTAAATTGGATTTGAAGGGCTGAAAGACTTGCAGCTGCTGTGGACGAATGTCTAAAGTGGGCGCAAATTCGCCTCACCTTATCCAGTAGCTCAGATAACTCTGGGTATATTTTGAGGAATTTCTGAACTACCAGGTTCAGGACGTGAGCCATGCAAGGCACATGTACAAGTTTACCGTGCTTTATTGCCGCCACAAGGTTTGCACCATTATCGCTCACAACTAGACCTGGTTGTAGTTCCAGTGGGGCCAGCCACTCATCGGTCTGTTGCTTGAGACCTTTCCACAACTCAGTTACAGTGTGACGTGTGTCACCTAGGCAGATAAGCTTCAGAAGAGCCTGTTGTCGCCTTGCTGAAGCAGTACTGCAAAGCTCCCAACTCGGACGTGATGGTGCGGGAGGCTCAGCAGTGGACAAGGAAGTTGCAGAAGCAGATTGTGCACTGGACATGTATGATGAGGCGGACACCCGGAATGATGTTGGGCCCGCTATTCGTGGAGTTGGTAGTATGTCAGATGGTACAGTTTTCGAAGTTGGGACACTCTCCACCAGGTTGATCCAGTGAGCCGTTAGTGAAATGTATCTGCCCTGTCCACAACTACTTGTCCACGTGTCCGTTGTTAGGTGGACTTTTGCGGTGACAGCATTTGTTAAAGCACGTTTTAAGTTGTTAACCACGTGCTGGTGTAACGCGGGAACGGCACTACGTGAGAAAAAGTAGCGGCTGGGTACAGAGTATCGTGGTGCTGCCTCAGCCATCAACTCCCGAAAAGACTCTGTACCCACAAGCCTAAACGGCAACATTTCCACAGCTAACAACTTTGCTATTTTCGCAGTCACTTTTTGGGAATATGGGTGTGTCGGTTGGAACTTCCGCTGTCTTTCATACCGCTGTGGCACAGACAACTGCACGTTTGGACCAGACTGACAAGAGGATTGACTACTGTCATGTCTGTCTTGTAAAGCACCTTGGGAGGAGTACGCTTGAGCAGGAGCTGATGCCTGAACACTTGCTGGTGAAGGATGGATCTGAGGTGGCCTGGAAGTGTTGGGATCACAAGGCACTGATTTTGAATCCTGATAGGGCGCCCACTGAATTGGGTGCTTAAGAGACATATGCTTGCGCATACTGCTGGTGCTCTGGTTTCCTTTTAGCGTGCCTCTGCTTAGCCTTGCCTGGCACATCTTACAGATAACCATATTTGGTACTGTTGGGCTATCCTTAAAAAATTGCCACACACTGGCTGTTCGTCCTTTATTTTTAATTGGAGGAAGAGGAGGATGACTCTGTTCAACACCAACTGTGGACACATTTTGGGCAACTGTGTTTGCAGTTTGTGCAACAGTTGGTACAGTTTGTGCCACAGTTGACGCTATTTGGGCAACTGTTCTCACAGTTTGTGTTCTGGAGACAGTACGCCTTCGTGATTTTGCCAGTGGTACATAGCCACTTTCGTCCTCCTGGCTGTTCTCTTGGCTATGCAATTCAGCAATCCAGGTAGGATCTGTGGTGTCATCATCCACCCCTTCCTGTTCAAACGATTCTGGATAAACTGACTGAGCTGGCTGGCCAGATGAGATGTGTGTCTCATCATCCTCATCATCATCCACCTCCTGAGATACTGTTTGCATTTCGTGAAAGTGTCTTTCTTCAGGACGAGGTGCTTCCAAACTTTGGCCATGAGTAGACATTTCGTCTACTTCAAGTATCTCGTCAGGCAGTGACAAAGAAACCCCTTGATAAGAACCGAATAAGTCATCGGAGTGACCAAGGTCGAAATCCAAATTTTCCTCTGGCTGCCGATGGGTTGAGGCAATAGGAAGACTTTGAGGATTGGATGGCGCTGCATTGTCTGTAGCGACACTAGAATGTCTTGGCACGGATGATTGTGTACTGCAAGAACCAGTGGTCGAGGGCGTCTGAGCAATCCAAGATGTTATCTTGTCATGCTCATCCAGCCTCAACACACGTTTTTTTTGAGTACTGGGATTTCTAGGTAGAAAAAAGGACGTTCTATCAATCCTAGGCTGTGTACTTGTACCAGTGCCTTCTTGGGCAAGACTGCTGCGGCCACGACCTCGTCCCTGTCCCTTTGCAACATCCTTTTTGGTAATTGTTTTTTTTTGAGACATTGTTGACGAATGCACAGTCACCGAGTTGGAGTTAGGTGTTGCTGTATGCGTCACTTGCTGGCGGGGTAAGTGTGCGCGCTCACACTTGGCAGTGAAGCCGCACACTACACTCCCTAAAAAAATTGGTTTTAAGTGCGCACAGCCACCGAGATGTGGTTTGGTGTTGCTGTATGCGTCACTTGCTGGCGGGGTAAGTGTGCGCGCTCACACTTGGCAGTGAAGCCGCACACTACACTCCCTAAAAAAATTGGTTTTAAGTGCGCACAGCCACCGAGATGTGGTTTGGTGTTGCTGTATGCGTCACTTGCTGGCGGGGTAAGTGTGCGCGCTCACACTTGGCAGTGAAGCCGCACACTACACTCCCTAAAAAAAATTGGTTTTAAGTGCGCACAGCCACCGAGATGTGGTTTGGTGTTGCTGTATGCGTCACTTGCTGGCGGGGTAAGTGTGCGCGCTCACACTTGGCAGTGAAGCCGCACACTACACTCCCTAAGGTGGTGTACGTGCTATTTAAAGGTAGGAGAGCAGCAACGCACTGGTCTGCCACAGAAAAAATAACGCTCTATGGGTTATTAGGAACAAAAATCGATCTGGTGCAAAAACAAAAAGGAAACAGCACCTCAGCTAAGCCTCTGACTGCAGCTGTTAGCAAAGCTGAGTGAGTAAGCTAAGCTATGAGGTCCGTCCTGTGTGCACTGTAAGGCTTCTCCTTCCTTCCCTCCCTGCCTGCCTGCCTGCCTACACAGCACTACTCTGTCCTCCTCCTAGCTCTCACAAGAGCTGTTTGGGTTAATATAAGGAATCTTCCCTACACTGAAAATCCCTGATCTGCTCCAGCATATATCTCTCTCTCCCTATACTAGGTCAGATCATCTCAGGAATGTGGCCAAAATGGCGGGGACAAGCCTTATATACTGCCTTGCCTGTCATACATGACATAGGCATCACGATGGACAGCAGCCAATCATAGTCCTGCGACAACCAACTTTGCTATGGCATTACTGACTATGATTGGCTATCTTCACAAGTTTTCTGACCTAACACGCACGCTGTGCTGACTCGGAAAATAACAGGTTCTGTATTCGAGAGTCCGACTCCCGAATACAGTATACAGGACTCGGAATCGTAGACTCGTAGGACTCGGAATCGTAGACTCGCTCAGACTCGCTGCTGACAGCGGGTATCTGTGAAGAGTCAAGCTTATTGCCATTGAATTCCATTGGACTCGTCACTGTGCGAGTCCAAGCTGGGAGATTCGCCGAGTAACGAGTCCTGCGAGTACCTTCAGAATCGCCGAGTCCCGAGTCCTAGAGAGTAGACTCGCCCATCTCTAGCATGCCCTTGACAGACTGTTAAAGCTAAGCAGCAGGAGCCTCGGTCCAGGGGATGGATGAGAGACCTCATGAGAGACTCAATGGAAGTATCTATGGGTTAACTAATGGGAATCTCAGTAGGAGAGCCTATGGCAATTTCAATGGGAGACCATGGCTGCATTGACTTTTGACAGGCCAAAGGGCTGGTAAGAGTAGAAGCCAATGAAAGTCAATAAAACTGACTTTTACTAATGTATGCCTCTTCAAAAGTTCCACAGATGGGAAGCCAGCTTGTCAGCCGCCATTGTAAAATCATTGTGCATGCCCTTGACAGACTGTTAAAGCTAAGCAGCAGGAGCCTCGGTCACGGACTGGATGGGAGACCTCATGAGAGACTCAATGGGAATCTTAATGAAAGTCCCTATGGGTTACCCAATGGGAATCTCAGAGGGAGAGCCTAAAGCAATTTCAATCGGAGACCATGGATGCATTGACTTTTGACAGGCAAAAGGGTTGGTAAGAGAAGAAGCCATTGAAAGTAATTAAAACTGACTTTTACTAATGTATTCCTCTTCAAAAGTCCCACAGATGGGAATCCAGCATGTCAGCAGCCATTGTAAACCCATTGTGCATGGCCTTGACAGATTGTTAAAGCTAAGCAG
This sequence comes from Allobates femoralis, assembly GCA_033576535.1. Lineage (NCBI taxonomy): Eukaryota > Metazoa > Chordata > Amphibia > Anura > Aromobatidae > Allobates > Allobates femoralis. Next base: position 53,933 of record JARQOC010000019.1, read on the forward strand.
CAGGAGCCTCGGTCACAGGCTGGATGGGAGACCTCATGAGAGACTCAATGGGAATCTCAATGGCAGTCTCTATGGGTTACCCAATGGGAATCTCAGTGGGAGAGCCTATGGCAATTTCAGTGGGAGACCATGGCTGCATTGACATTTGACAGGCCAAAGGGCTGGTAAGAGTAGAAGCCATTGAAAGTAATTAAAACTAACTTTTACTAATGTATGCCTCTTCAAAAGTCCCACAGATGGGAAGCCAGCACGTCAGCAGCCATTGTAAACCCATTGTGCATGCCCTTGACAGACTGTTATAGCTAAGCAGCAGGAGCCTCGGGGACGGGCTGGATGGGAGACCTCATGAGAGACTCAATGGAACTCTCTATGGGTTACCCAATGGGAATCTCAGTGGGAGAGCGTATGGCAGATTCAATGGGAGACCATGGCTGCATTGACTTTTGACAGGCCAAAGGACTGGAAAGAGTAGAAGCCATTGAAAGTAATTAAAACTGACTTTTACTAATGTATGCCTCTTCAAAAGTCCCACAGATGGGAAGCCAGCATGTCAGCAGCCATTGTAAACCCATTGTGCATGCCCTTGACAGACTGTTATAGCTAAGCAGCAGGAGCCTCGGTCACGGGCTGGATGGGAGACCTCATAAGAGACTCAATGAGAATCTCAAAGGAACTCTCTATGGGTTACCCAATAGGAATCTCAGTGGGAGAGCCTATGGCAATTTCAATGGGAGGCCATGGCTCTATTGACTTTTGACAGGCCAAAGGGCTGGTAAGAGTAGAAGCCATTGAAAGTAATTAAAACTGACTTTTACTAATGAATGCCTCTTCAAATGTCCCACAGATGGGAAGCCAGCATATCAGCCGCCATTTTAAACCCATTATGCATGCCTTTGACAGACTTTTAAAGCTAAGCAGCAGGAGCCTCGGTCAAGGGCTGGATGGGAGACCTCATGAGAGAATCAATGGGAATCTGAGTGGGAGAGCCTATGGCAATTTCAATGGGAGACCATGGCTGCATTGACTTTTGACAGGCCAGAGGGCTGGTAAGAGTAGAAGCCATTGAAAGTAATTAAAACGGACTTTTACTAATGTATGCCTCTTCAAACGTCCCACAGATGGGAAGCCAGCATGTCAGCAGCCATTGTAAACCCATTGTGCATGCCTTTGACATACTGTTAAAGCTAAGCAGCAGGAGCCTCTGTCACGGGCTGGATGGGAGACCTCATGAGAGAATCAATGGAAATGTCAGTGGGAGGGCCTATGGCTATTTCAGTGGGAGACCATGGCTGCATTGACGTTTGACAGGCCAAAAGGCTGGTAAGAGTAGAAGCCATTGAAAGTAATTAAAATGACTTTTACTAATGTATGCCTCATCAAAAGTCCCACAGATGGGAAGCCAGCATGTCAGCAGCCATTGTAAACCCATTGTGCATACCCTTGACAGACTGTTAAAGCTAAGCAGCAGGAGCCTCTGTCACGGGCTGGATGTGAGACCTCATGAGAGACTCAATGGAAGTCTCTATGGGTTACCCAATAGGAATCTCACTGGGAGAACCTATGGCATTTTCAATGGGTGACCATGGCTTCACTGACTTTTGACAGGCCAAAGGGCTGGTAAGAGTAGAAGCCATTGAAAGTAATTAAAACTGACTTTTACTAATGTATGCCTCTTCAAAAGTCCCACAGATGGGAAGCCAGCGTGTCAGCAGCCATTGTAAACCCATTGTGCATGCCCTTGACAGACTGTTAAGGCTAAGCAGCAGGAGCCTCGGTCACAGGCTGGATGGGAGACCTCATGAGAGACTGAATGGGAATCTCAATGGAAGTCTCTATGGCTTACCCAATGGGAATCTCAGTGGGAGAGCCTATGGCAATTTCAATGGGAGACCATGGCTGCATTGACTTTTGACAGGCCAAAGGGCTGGTAAGAGTAGAAGCCATTGAAAGTAATTAAAACTGACTTTTACTAAGTACTAATGCATGCCTCTTCAAAAGTCCCACAGATGGGAAGCCAGCATGTCAGCAGCCATTGTAAACTCATTGTGCATGCACTTGACAGACTGTTAAAGCTAAGCAGCAGGAGCCTCGGTCACGGGCTGGATGGGAGACCTCATGAGATACTCAATGGAAGTCTCTAAGGGTTACCCAATGGGAATCTGAGTGGGAGAGCCTATGGCAATTTCAATTTGAGACCATGGCTGCATTGACTTTTGACAGGCCAAAGGGCTGGTAAGAGTAGAAGCCATTGAAAGTAATTGAAACTGACTTTTACTAATATATGACTATTCAAAAGTCCCACTTATGGGATGCCAACATGACAGCAACCATTGTAAACCCATTGTGCATGCTCTTGACAGACTGTTAAAGCTAAGCAGCAGGAGCCTCAGTCACGGGCTTTATGGGAGACCTCATGAGAGACTCAATGGGAATCTCAATGGAAGTCTCTATTGGTTATCCGATGGGTATCTCAGTAGGAGAGCCTATAGCAATTTCAATTGGAGTCCTTGCCTGCATTGGCTTTTGACAGGCCAAAGGGCTGGTAAGAGTAGAAGCCATTGAAAGTAATTAAAACTGACTTTTACTAATGTATGCCTCTTCAAAAGTCCCACAGATAAAAGCCAGCATGTCAGCAGCCATTATAAACCAATTGTGCATGCCCTTGACAGACTGTTAAAGCTAAGCAGCAGGAGCCCGGTCACGGGCTGGATGGGAGATCTCATGAGAAATTCAATGGGAATCTCAATGGAAGTCTCTATGGGTTACCCAGTGGGAGAGCCTATGGCAATTTCAATGGGAGACCATGGCTGCATTGACTTTTGACAGGCCAAAAGGCTGGTAAGAGTAGAAGCCATTAAAAGTAATTAAAACTGACTTTTACTAATGTATGCCTCTTCAAAAGTCCCACAGATGGGAAGCCAGCATGTCAGCAGCCATTGCAAACCCATTGTGCATGCCCTTGACAGACTGTTAAAGCTAAGCAGCAGGAGCCTCGGTCACGGGCTGGATGGGAGACCTCATGAGAGACTCAATGGGAATCTCAATGGAAGTCTCTATGGGTTACCCAATGGGAATCTCAGTGGGAGAGCCTATGGCAATTTCAATGGGAGACCATGGCTGCATTGACTTTTGACAGGCCAAAGGGCTGGTAAGAGTAGAAGCTCTTGAAAGTAATTAAAACTGACTTTTACTAATATATGCCTTTTCAAAAGTCCCACAGATGGGAAGCCAGCATGTCAGCAGTCGTTGTAAACCTGTTGTGCATGCCCTTGACAGACTGTTAAAGCTAAGCAGCAGGAGCCTCGGTCACGGGCTGGATGGGAGACCTCATGAGAGACTCAATGGAAGTCTCTATGGGTTACCCAAAGGGAATCTCAGTGGGAGAGCCTATGGCAATTTCAATGGGAAATCATGGCTGCATTGACTTTTGACAGGCCAAAGAGCTGGTAAGAGTAGAAGCCATTGAAAGTAATTAAAATTGACTTTTACTAATGTATGCCTCTTCAAAAGTCCCACAGATGGGAAGCCAGCATGTCAGCAGCCATTGTAAACCCATTGTGCATACAGTTGACAGACTGTTAAACCTGAGCAGCAGGAGCCACGGTCACGGGCTGGATGGGAGATCTCATGAGAGACTCAATGGGAATCTCAATGGAAGTTTCTATGGGTTACCCAATGGGAATCTCAGTGGGAGAGCCTAAAGCAATTTCAATGGGAGACCATGGCTGCATTGACTTTTGACAGGCCAAAGGTCTGGTAAGAGTAGAAGCCATTAAAAGTCATTAAAACTGACTTTTACTAATGTATGCCTCTTCAAAAGTCACACAGATGAGAAGCCAGCATGTCAGCATCCATTGTAAACCCATTGTGCAAGCCCTTGACAGACTGTTAAAGCTAAGCAGCAGGAGCCTCGGTCATGGGCTGGATGGGAGACCTCATGAGAGACTCAATGGGAATCTCAATGGAAGTCTCTATGGGTTACCCAATAGGAATCTCAGTGGGAGAGCCTATGGCAATTTCAATTGGAGACCATGTCTGCATTGACTTTTTTTAACAGGCCAAAGGGCTGGTAAGAGTGGAAGCCATTGAAAGTAATTAAAACTGACTTTTACTAATGTATGCCTCTTCAAAAGTCCCACAGATGGGAAGCCAGCATGTCAGCAGCCATTGTAAACCCATTGTGCATGCCCTTGACAGAGTGTTAATGCTATAGCAGCAGGACCCTCGGTCACGGGCTGGATGGGAAACCTCATGAGAGACTCGATGGAAGTCTCTATGGGTAAGCCAATGGGAATGTCAGTGGGAGAGCCTTTGGCAATTTCAATGGGAGACCATGGCTGCATTGACTTTCGACAGGCCATAGTGCTGGTAAGAGTAGAAGCCATTGAAAGTAATTAAAACTCACTTTTACTAATGTATGCCTCTTCAAATGTCCCACATATGGGAAGCCAGCATGTCAGCAGGCATTGTAAACCTATTGTGCATGCCCTTGACAGACTGTTAAAGCTAAGCAGCAGGAGCCTCGGTCACGGGCTGGATTGGAGACCTCATGAGAGACTCAATGAGAATGTCAATGGAAGTCTCTATGGGTTACCCAATGGCAATCTCAATGGGAGAGCCTATGGCAATTTCAATGGGACACCATGGCTGCATTGACTTTTGACAGGCCAAAGGGCTGGTAAGCGTAGAACCCATTGAAAGTAATTAAAACTGACTTTTTCTAATGTATGCCTCTTCAAATGTACCACAGATGGGAAGCCAGCATGTCAGCAGTCATTGAAAACCTGTTGTTTATTCCCTTGACAGACTGTGAAAGCTAAGCAGCAGGAGCCTCGATCACGGACTGGATGCGAGACCTCATGAGAGACTCAATGGGAATCTCAATGGAAGTCTCTATGGGTTACCCAATAGGAATCTCACTGGGAGAACCTATGGCATTTTCAATGGGAGACCATGGCTGCATTGACTTTTGACAGGCCAAAGGACTGGAAAGAGTAGAAGCCATTGAAAGTAATTAAAACTGACATTTACTAATGTATGCCTCTTCAAAAGTCCCACAGATGGGAAGCCAGCATGTCAGCAGCCATTTTAAACCCATTGTGCATGCCCTTGACAGACTGTCAAAGCTAAGCAGCAGGAGCCTCGGTCACAAGCTGGATGGGAGACCTCATGAGAGACTCAATGGGAATCTCAATGGAAGTGTCTATGGGTTACCCAATGGGAATCTCAGTGGGAGAGCCTATGGCAATTTCAATGAGAGACCATGGCTGCATAGACGTTTGACAGACCAAAGGGCTGGTAAGAGTAGAAGCCATTGAAAGTAATTAAAATTGACTTTTACTAATGTATGCCTCTTCAAAAGTCCCACAGATGGGAAGCCAGCATGTCAGCACCCATTGTAAACCCATTGTGCATGCCCTTGACAGACTGTTAAAGCTAAGCAGAAGGAGCCTCGGTCACGGGCTGGATGGGAGACTCAATGGGAATCTCAATGGAAGTCTCTATGGGTTACCCAGTGGGAGAGCCTATGGCAATTTCAATGGGAGACCATGGCTGCATTGCCTTTTGACAGGCCAAAGGGTTGGTAAGAGTAGAAGCCATTGAAAGTAATTAAAACTGACTTTTACTAATGTATGCCTCTTCAAAAGTCCCACAGATAAAAGCCAGCATGTCAGCAGCCATTATAAACCAATTGTGCATGCCCTTGACAGACTGTTAAAGCTAAGCAGCAGGAGCCCCGGTCACGGGCTGGATGGGAGATCTCATGAGAAATTCAATGGGAATCTCAATGGAAGTCTCTATGGGTTACCCAGTGGGAGAGCCTATGGCAATTTCAATGGGAGACCATGGCTGCATTGACTTTTGACAGGCCAAAAGGCTGGTAAGAGTAGAAGCCATTAAAAGTAATTAAAACTGACTTTTACTAATGTATGCCTCTTCAAAAGTCCCACAGATGGGAAGCCAGCATGTCAGCAGCCATTGCAAACCCATTGTGCATGCCCTTGACAGACTGTTAAAGCTAAGCAGCAGGAGCCTCGGTCACGGGATGGATGGGAGACCTCATGAGAGACTCAATGGGAATCTCAATGGAAGTCTCTATGGGTTACCCAATGGGAATCTCAGTGGAAGAACCTATGGCAATTTCAATGGGAGACCATGGCTGCATTGACTTTTGACACTCCAAAGGGCTGGTAAGTGTAGAAGACATTGAAAGTAATTAAAACTGACTTTTACTAATGTATGCCTCTTCAAAAGTCCCACAGATGGGAAGCCAGCATGTCAGCAGCCATTGTAAACCCATTGTGCATGGCCTTGACAGACTGTTAAAGCTAAGCAGCAGGAGCCTCGGTCACGGGCTGGATGGGAGACCTCATGAGAGACTCAATGGGAATCTCAATGGCAGTCTCTATGGGTTACCCAATGGGAATCTCAGTGGGAGAGCCTATGGCAATTTCAGTGGGAGACCATGGCTGCATTGACATTTGACAGGACAAAGGGCTGGTAAGAGTAGAAGCCATTGAAAGTAATTAAAACTAACTTTTACTAATGTATGCCTCTTCAAAAGTCCCATAGATGGGAAGCCAACATGTCAGCAGCCATTGTAAACCCATTGTGCATGCCCTTGACAGACTGTTACAGCTAAGCCTTTAGGAGTCTCGGTCACGGGCTGGATGGGAGACCTCATGAGAGACTCAATGGGAATCTCAATGGAACTCTCTATGGGTTACCCAATGGGAATCTCAGTGGGAGAGCGTATGGCAGATTCAATGGGAGACCATGGCTGCATTGACTTTTGACAGGCCAAAGGACTGGAAAGAGTAGAAGCCATTGAAAGTAATTAAAACTGACTTTTACTAATGTATGCCTCTTCAAAAGTCCCACAGATGGGAAGCCAGTATGTCAGCAGCCATTGTAAACCCATTGTGCATGCCCTTGACAGACTGTTATAGCTAAGCAGCAGGAGCCTCGGTCACGGGCTGGATGGGAGACCTCATAAGAGACTCAATGAGAATCTCAAAGGAACTCTCTATGGGTTACCCAATAGGAATCTCAGTGGGAGAGCCTATGGCAATTTCAATGGGAGGCCATGGCTCTATTGACTTTTGACAGGCCAAAGGGCTGGTAAGAGTAGAAGCCATTGAAAGTAATTAAAACTGACTTTTACTAATGAATGCCTCTTCAAATGTCCCACAGATGGGAAGCCAGCATATCAGCCGCCATTTTAAACCCATTATGCATGCCTTTGACAGACTTTTAAAGCTAAGCAGCAGGAGCCTCGGTCAAGGGCTGGATGGGAGACCTCATGAGAGAATCAATGGGAATCTGAGTGCGAGAGCCTATGGCAATTTCAATGGGAGACCATGGCTGCATTGACTTTTGACAGGCCAGAGGGCTGGTAAGAGTAGAAGCCATTGAAAGTAATTAAAACTGACTTTTACTAATGTATGCCTCATCAAAAGTCCCACAGATGGGAAGCCAGCATGTCAGCAGCCATTGTAAACCCATTGTGCATACCCTTGACAGACTGTTAAAGCTAAGCAGCAGGAGCCTCTGTCACGGGCTGGATGTGAGACCTCATGAGAGACTCAATGGGAATCTCAATGGAAGTCTCTATGGGTTACCCAATAGGAATCTCACTGGGAGAACCTATGGCATTTTCAATGGGTGACCATGGCTTCACTGACTTTTGACAGGCCAAAGGGCTGGTAAGAGTAGAAGCCATTGAAAGTAATTAAAACTGACTTTTACTAATGTATGCCTCTTCAAAAGTCCCACAGATGGGAAGCCAGCGTGTCAGCAGCCATTGTAAACCCATTGTGCATGCCCTTGACAGACTGTTAAGGCTAAGCAGCAGGAGCCTCGGTCACAGGCTGGATGGGAGACCTCATGAGAGACTCAATGGGAATCTCAATGGAAGTCTCTATGGCTTACCCAATGGGAATCTCAGTGGGAGAGCCTATGGCAATTTCAATGGGAGACCATGGCTGCATTGACTTTTGACAGGCCAAAGGGCTGGTAAGAGTAGAAGCCATTGAAAGTAATTAAAACTGACTTTTACTAAGTACTAATGCATGCCTCTTCAAAAGTCCCACAGATGGGAAGCCAGCATGTCAGCAGCCATTGTAAACTCATTGTGCATGCCCTTGACAGACTGTTAAGGCTAAGCAGCAGGAGCCCGGTCACGGGCTGGATGGGAGACCTCATGAGATACTCAATGGAAGTCTCTATGGGTTACCCAATGGGAATCTGAGTGGGAGAGCCTATGGCAATTTCAATTTGAGACCATGGTTGCATTGACTTTTGACAGGCCAAAGGTCTGGTAAAAGTAGAAGCCATTGAAAGTAATTAAAACTGACTTTTACTAGTATATGACTATTCAAAAGTCCCACTTATGGGATGCCAACATGACAGCAACCATTGTAAACCCGTTGTGCATGCTCTTGACAGACTGTTAAAGCTAAGCAGCAGGAGCCTCAGTCACGGGCTTTATGGGAGACCTCATGAGAGACTCAATGGGAATCTCAATGGAAGTCTCTATTGGTTATCCGATGGGTATCTCAGTAGGAGAGCCTATAGCAATTTCAATTGGAGTCCTTGCCTGCATTGGCTTTTGACAGGCCAAAGGGCTGGTAAGAGTAGAAGCCATTGAAAGTAATTAAAACTGACTTTTACTAATGTATGCCTCTTCAAAAGTCCCACAGATAGAAAGCCAGCATGTCAGCAGTCGTTGTAAACCTGTTGTGCATGCCCTTGACAGACTGTTATAGCTAAGCAGCAGGAGCCTCGGTCACGGACTGGATGGGAGATCTCATGAGAGACTCAATGGAAGTCTCTATGGGTTACCCAATGGGAATCGCAGTGGTTGAGCCTACGGCAATTTTAATGGGAGACCATGGCTGCATTGACTTTTGACAGGCCAAAGGGCTGGTAAGAGTAGAAGCCATTGAAAATAATTAAAACTGACTTTTACTAATGTATGCCTCTTCAAAAGTCTCACAGATAGAAAGCCAGCATGTCAGCAGCCATTGTAAACCGATTGTGCATGCCCTTGACAGGCTGTTAAAGCTAAGCAGCAGGAGCCTCGGTCACGGGCTGGATGGGAGACCTCATGAGAGACTCAATGGGAATGTAAATGGAAGTCTCTATGGGTTTCCCAGTGGCAGAGCCTATGGCAATTTCAATGGGAGACCATGGCTGCATTGACTTTTGACAGGCCAAAGGGCTGGTAAGAGTAGAAGCCATTGAAAGTAATTAAAACTGCCTTTACTAATGTATGCCTCCTCGAAAGTCCAACAGATGGGAAGCCAGCATGTCAGCTTCCATTGTAAACCCATTGTGCATGCCCTTGACAGACTGTTAAAGCTAAGCAGCAGGAGCCTCGGTCACGGGCTGGATGGGAGACCTCATGAGAGACTCAATGGGAATCTCAATGGAAGTCTCTATGGGTTACCCAGTGGGAGAGCCTATGGCAATTTCAATGGGAGACCATGGCTGCATTGACCTTTGACAGGCCAAAGGGCTGGTAAGAGTAGAAGCCATTGAAAGTAATTAAAACTGACATTTACTAATGTATGCCTCTTCAAAAGTCCCACAGATGGGAAGCCAGCATGTCAGCAGCCATTTTAAACCCATTGTGCATGCCCTTGACAGACTGTCAAAGCTAAGCAGCAGGAGCCTCGGTCACAAGCTGGATGGGAGACCTCATGAGAGACTCAATGGGAATCTCAATGGAAGTCTCTATGGGTTACCCAATGGGAATCTCAGTGGGAGAGCCTATGGCAATTTCAATGGGAGACCATGACTGCATTGACTTTTGACAGGCCAAAGGGCTGGTAAGAGTAGAAGCCATTGAAAGTAATTAAAACTGACTTTTACTAATGTATGCCTCTTCAAAAGTCCCACAGATGGGAAGTCAGCATGTCAGCACCCATTGTAAACCCATTGTGCATGCCCTTGACAGACTGTTAAAGCTAAGCAGCAGGAGCCTCGGTCACGGGCTGGATGGGAGACTCAATGGGAATCTCAGTGGGAGAGCCTATGGCAATTTCAATGGGAGACCATGGTTGCTTTGACTTTTGACAGGCCAAAGGGCTGGTAAGATTAGAAGCCATTGAAAGTAAATAAACTGACTTTTACTAATGTATGCCTCTTCAAAAGTCCCACAGATGGGAAGCCAGCATGTCAGCACCCATTGTAAACCCATTGTGCATGCCCTTCACAGACTGTTAAAGCGAAGCAGCAGGAGCTTCGGTCACGGGCTGGATGGGAGACCTCATGAGAGACACAATGGAAGTCTCTATGGGTTACCCAATGGGAATCTCAGTGGGAGAGCCTATGGCAATTTCAATGGGAGACCATGGTTGCTTTGACTTTTGACAGGCCAAAGGGCTGGTAAGAGTAGAAGCCTTTGAAAGTAATTAAAACTGACTTTTACTAATGTATGCCTCTTCAAATGTCCCACAGATGGGAAGCCAGCATGTCAGCAGCCATTGTAAACCCTTTGTGCAAGCCCTTTGACTGTTAAAGCTAAGCAGCAGGAGCCTCGGTCAAGGGCTGGATGAGAGACCTAATGAGAGACTCAATAGGAATTTCAATGGAAGTCTCTATGGGTTACCCAATGGGAATCTCAGTGGGAGAGCCTATGGCAATTTCAATGAAATACTATGGCTGCATTGACTTTTGACAGGCCAAAGGGCTGGTAAGAGTAGAAGCCATTGAAAGTAATTAAACCTGACATTTACTAATGTATGCCTCTTCAAAAGTTCCACAGATAAAAGCCAGCATGTCAGCTTCCATTGTAAACCCATTGTGCATGCCCTTGACAGACTGTTAAAGCTAAGCAGCAGGAGCCTCGGTCACGGGCTGTACGGGAGACCTCATGAGAGACTCAATGGGAATCTCAATGGAAGTCTCTATGCGTTACCCAGTGGGAGAGCCTATGGCAATTTCAATGGGAGACCATGGCTGCATTGCCTTTTGACAGGCCAAAGGGTTGGTAAGAGTAGAAGCCATTGAAAGTAATTAAAACTGACTTTTACTAATGTATGCCTCTTCAAAAGTTCCACAGATAAAAGCCAGCATGTCAGCTTCCATTGTAAACCCATTGTGCATGCCCTTGACAGACTGTTAAAGCTAAGCAGCAGGAGCCTCGGTCACGGGCTGTACGGGAGACCTCATGAGAGACTCAATGGGAATCTCAATGGAAGTCTCTATGGGTTACCCAGTGGGAGAGCCTATGGCAATTTCAATGGGAGACCATGGCTGCATTGCCTTTTGACAGGCCAAGGGGTTGGTAAGAGTAGAAGCCATTGAAAGTAATTAAAACTGACTTTTACTAATGTATGCCTCTTCAAAAGTTCCACAGATAAAAGCCAGCATGTCAGCAGCCATTGTAAACCAATTGTGCATGCCCTTGACAGACTGTTAAAGCTAAGCAGCAGGAGCCCCGGTCACGGGCTGGATGGGAGATCTCATGAGAGACTCAATGGCAATCTCAATGGAAGTCTCTATGGGTTACCCAGTGGGAGAGCCTATGGCAATTTCAATGGGAGACCATGGCTGCATTGACTTTTGACAGGCCAAAAGGCTGGTAAGAGTAGAAGCCATTAAAAGTAATTAAAACTGACTTTTACCAATGTATGCCTCTTCAAAAGTCCCACAGATGGGAAGCCAGCATGTCAGCAGCCATTGCAAACCCATTGTGCATGCCCTTGACAGACTGTTAAAGCTAAGCAGCAGGAGCCTCGGTCACGGGCTGGATGGGAGACCTCATGAGAGACTCAATGGGAATCTCAATGGAAGTCTCTATGGGTTACCCAATGGGAATCTCAGTGGGAGAGCCTATGGCAATTTCAATGGGAGACCATGGCTGCATTGACTTTTGACAGGCCAAAGGGCTGGTAAGAGTAGAAGCCATTGAAAGTAATTAAAACTGACTTTTACTAATATATGCCTTTTCAAAAGTCCCACAGATGGGAAGCCAGCATGTCAGCAGTCGTTGTAAACCTGTTGTGCATGCCCTTGACAGACTGTTAAAGCTAAGCAGCAGGAGCCTCGGTCACGGGCTGGATGGGAGACGTCAATGGAAGTCCCTATGGGTTACCCAATGGGAATCGCAGTGGTTGAGCCTACGGCAATTTCAATGGGAGACCATGGCTGCATTGACTTTTGACAGGCCAAAGGGCTGTTAAGAGTAGAAGCCATTGAAAGTAATTAAAACTGACTTTTACTAATGTATGCCTCTTCAAAAGTCCCACAGATGGGAAGCCAGCATGTCAGCAGCCATTGTAAACCCATTGTGCATGGCCTTGACAGACTGTTAAAGCTAAGCAGCAGGAGCCTCGGTCACGGGCTGGATGGGAGACCTCATGAGAGACTCAATGGTAATCTCAATGGAAGTCTCTATGGGTTTCCCAGTGGCAGAGCCTATGGCAATTTCAATGGGAGACCATGGCTGCATTGACTTTTGACAGGCCAAAGGGCTGGTAAGAGTAGAAGCCATTGAAAGTAATTAAAACTGCCTTTACTAATGTATGCCTCCTCGAAAGTCCAACAGATGGGAAGCCAGCATGTCAGCTTCCATTGTAAACCCATTGTGCATGCCCTTGACAGACTGTTAAAGCTAAGCAGCAGGAGCCTCGGTCACGGGCTGGATGGGAGACCTCATGAGAGACTCAATGGGAATCTCAATGGAAGTCTCTATGGGTTACCCAGTGGGAGAGCCTATGGCAATTTCAATGGGAGACCATGGCTGCATTGACCTTTGACAGGCCAAAGGGCTGGTAAGAGTAGAAGCCATTGAAAGTAATTAAAACTGACATTTACTAATGTATGCCTCTTCAAAAGTCCCACAGATGGGAAGCCAGCATGTCAGCAGCCATTTTAAACCCATTGTGCATGCCCTTGACAGACTGTCAAAGCTAAGCAGCAGGAGCCTCGGTCACAAGCTGGATGGGAGACCTCATGAGAGACTCAATGGGAATCTCAATGGAAGTCTCTATGGGTTACCCAATGGGAATCTCAGTGGGAGAGCCTATGGCAATTTCAATGGGAGACCATGACTGCATTGACTTTTGACAGGCCAAAGGGCTGGTAAGAGTAGAAGCCATTGAAAGTAATTAAAACTGACTTTTACTAATGTATGCCTCTTCAAAAGTCCCACAGATGGGAAGTCAGCATGTCAGCACCCATTGTAAACCCATTGTGCATGCCCTTGACAGACTGTTAAAGCTAAGCAGCAGGAGCCTCGGTCACGGGCTGGATGGGAGACTCAATGGGAATCTCAGTGGGAGAGCCTATGGCAATTTCAATGGGAGACCATGGTTGCTTTGACTTTTGACAGGCCAAAGGGCTGGTAAGATTAGAAGCCATTGAAAGTAAATAAACTGACTTTTACTAATGTATGCCTCTTCAAAAGTCCCACAGATGGGAAGCCAGCATGTCAGCACCCATTGTAAACCCATTGTGCATGCCCTTCACAGACTGTTAAAGCGAAGCAGCAGGAGCTTCGGTCACGGGCTGGATGGGAGACCTCATGAGAGACACAATGGAAGTCTCTATGGGTTACCCAATGGGAATCTCAGTGGGAGAGCCTATGGCAATTTCAATGGGAGACCATGGTTGCTTTGACTTTTGACAGGCCAAAGGGCTGGTAAGAGTAGAAGCCTTTGAAAGTAATTAAAACTGACTTTTACTAATGTATGCCTCTTCAAATGTCCCACAGATGGGAAGCCAGCATGTCAGCAGCCATTGTAAACCCTTTGTGCAAGCCCTTTGACTGTTAAAGCTAAGCAGCAGGAGCCTCGGTCAAGGGCTGGATGAGAGACCTAATGAGAGACTCAATAGGAATTTCAATGGAAGTCTCTATGGGTTACCCAATGGGAATCTCAGTGGGAGAGCCTATGGCAATTTCAATGGGAGACCATGGTTGCTTTGACTTTTGACAGGCCAAAGGGCTGGTAAGAGTAGAAGCCATTGAAAGTAATTAAACCTGACATTTACTAATGTATGCCACTTCAAAAGTCCCACAGATGGGAAGCCAGCATGTCAGCAGCCATAGTAAAACCATTGTGCATGCCCTTGACAGACTGTTAAAGCTAAGCAGCAGGAGCTTCGGTCACGGGCTGGATGGGAGACCTCATGAGAGACTCAATCAGGGGCGGAACTACACTGGTGCAGCTGGTGCAGCTGCACCAGGGCCCAGACCGGTTAGGGGGCCCCTTCAAGCCTGGAGGGGGCCCCCAGCCGATCCCCACAAGCCGCTGTCAAAGGAGAGGAGGGCCAGGCAAGGGTAGCAGAGAGCTTCCTGCTTCCCTTGCCTAATCCCGCCCCTCCTCTCCGGCTCCTACGACCATCCGGCGCAGCTCTCCCAGCAGCACCAGGCGGGAGAGCGCGGCTCTCCCGGCAGCAGCGCGGCTCTCCCGGCGGCACCAGGCGGGAGAGCGCGGCTCTCCCAGCAGCAGCCGGCTCTCCCAGCAGGACCAGGCGGGATAGCGCGGCTCTCCCAGCAGCAGCAGGCGGGAGAGCGCGGCTCTCCCGGCAGCAGCGCGGCTCTCCCGGCAGCACCAGGCGGGAGAGCGCGGCTCTCCCGGAAGAAGCGCGGCTCTCCCGGCAGCACCAGGTGGGAGAGCGCAGCTCTCCCAGAAGCAGCACAGCTCTCCCAGCAGGACCAGGCAGGATAGCGCGGCTCTCTCAGCAGAAGCGCGGCTCTCCCGGCAGCACGGCTTTTCCAGCTGCAGCAGGTAAGAGAGCTCTGCTCTCCCAGCATCCCATCCCCCCCCCCCCCAGTCCTCACCTGCACCAGGGCCCCCGGGGGTGACGGTCCGCCCCTGGACTCAATGGAAGTCTCTATGGGTTACCCAATGGGAATCTCAGTGGAAGAGCCTATGGCAATTTCAATGGGAGACCATGGCTGCATTGACTTTTGACAGGCCAAAGGGCAGGTAAGAGTAGAAGCCATTGAAAGTAATTAAAACTGACTTTTACTAATGTATGCCTCTTCAAAAGTCCTACAGATGGGAAGCCAGCATGTCAGCAGCCATTGTAAACCCTTTGTGCATGCCCTTGACAGGCTGTTAAAGCTAAGCAGCAGAAGCCTTAGTCACGGGCTGGATGGGAGACCTAATGAAAGACTCAATGGGAATGTAAATGGAAGTCTCTATGGGTTACCCAATAGGAATCTCAGTGGAAGAGCCTATGGCAGTTTCAATGGGAGACCATGGCTGCATAGACTTTTGACAGTCCAAAGGGCTGGTAAGAGTAGAAGCCATTGAAAGTAATTAAAACTGACTTTTACTAATGTATGCCTCTTCAAATGTCCCACAGATGGGAAGCTAGCATGTCAGCACCCATTGTAAACCCATTGTGCATGCACTTGACAGACTGTTAAAGCTAAGCAGCAGGAGCCTCGGTCACGGGCTGGATGAGAGCCCTCATGAGAGGCTTAATGGAAGTCTCTATGGGTTACCCAATGGGAATCTCAGTGGGAGAGCCTATGGCAATTTCAATGGGAGACCATGGCTGCATTGACTTTTGACAGGCCAAAGGGCTGGTAAGAGTAGAAGCCATTGAAAGTAATTAAAACTGACTTTTAGTAATGTATGCTTCTTCAAAAGTCCCACAGATGGGAAGCCAGCATGTCAGCAGCCATTGTAAACCCTTTGTGCAAGCCCTTGACAGACTGTTAAAGCTAAGCAGCAGGAGCCTCGGTCACGGGCTGGATGGGAGACCTAATAAGAGACTCAATGGGAATCTCAATGGAAGTCTCTATGGGTTACCCAATGGGAATCTCAGTGGGAGAGCCTATGGCAATTTCAATGGGAGACCATGGCTGCGTTGACCTTTGACAGGCCATAGGGCTGGTAAGAGTAGAAGCCATTGAAAGTAATTAAAACTGACTTTTACTAATGTATGCTTCTTCAAAAGTCCCACAGATGGGAAGCCTTCATGTCAGCAGCCATTGTAAACCCATTGTGCATGCCCTTGACAGACTGTTAAAGCTAAGCAGCAGGAGCCTCGGTCACGGTTTAAATGAGAGACTCAATGGGAATCTCAATTGAAGTCTCTATGGGTTACCCAATGGAAATCTCAGTGGGAGAGCCTATGGAAATTTCAATGGGAGACCATGGCTGCATTGACTTTTGACAGGCCAAAGGGCTGGTAAGAGTAGAAGCCATTAAAAAGTAATTAAAACTGACTTTTACTAATGTATGCTTCTTCAAAAGTCCCACAGATGGGAAGCCAGCATGTCAGCAGCCATTGTAAACCCATTGTGCATGCCCTTGACAGACTGTTAAAGCTAAGCAGCAGGAGCCTCGGTCACGGGCAGGAGGGGAGACTTCATGAGAGACTGAATGGGAATCTCAATGGAAGTCTCTATGGGTTACCCAATGGGAATCTCAGTGGGAGAGCCTATGGCAATTTCAATGGGAGACCATGGCTGCGTTGACTTTTGACAGGCCAAAGGTCTGGTAAGAGTAGAAGCCATTGAAAGTAATTAAAACTGACTTTTACTAATGTATGCCTCTTCAAAAGTCCCACAGATGGGAAGCCAGCATGTCAGCAGCCATTTTAAACCCATTATGCATGCCATTGACAGACTGTTAAAGCTAAGCAGCAGGAGCCTCTTTCACATGCTGGATGGGAGACCTCATGAGAGACTCAATGGGAATGTCAATGGAAGTCTCTATGGGTTACCCAATGGGGATCTCAGTGGGAGAGCCTATGGCAATTTCAATGGGAGACCATGGCTGCGTTGACTTTTGACAGGCCAAAGGTCTGGTAAGAGTAGAAGCCATTGAAAGTAATTAAAAACTGACTTTTACTAATGTATGCCTCTTCAAAAGTCCCACAGATGGGAAGCCAGCATGTCAGTAGCCATTGTAAACCCATTGTGCAAGCCCTTGACAGACTGTTATAGCTAAGCAGCAGTAGCCTCGGTCACAGGCTGGATGGGAGACCTCATGAGAGACTCAATGGGAATCTCAATGGAAGTCTCTATGTGTTGACCAATGCGAATCTCAGTGGGAGAGCCTATGGCAATTTCAATGGGAGACCATGGCTGCTTTGACTTTTGACAGGCCAAAGGGTTGGTAAGAGTAGAAGCCATTGAAAGTAATTAAAAATGACTTTTACTAATGTATGCTTCTTCAAAAGTCCCACAGATGGGAAGCCAGCATGTCAGCAGCCATTGTAAACCCATTGTGCATGCCCTTGACAGACTGTTAAAGCTAAGCAGCAGGAGCCTCAGTCACGGGCTGGATGAGAGACTCAATGGGAATCTCAATTGAAGTCTCTATGGGTTACCCAATGGGAATCTCAGTGGGAGAGCCTATGGCATTTTCAATAGGAGACCATGGCTGCGTTGACTTTTGACAGGCCAAAGGGCTGGTAAGAGTAGAAGCCATTGAAAGTAATTAAAACTGACTTTTACTAATGTATGCCTCTTCAAAAGTCCCACAGATGGGAAACCAGCATGTCAGCAGCCATTGTAAATGCATGTCCTTGACAGACTGTTAAAGCTAAGCAGCAGGAGCCTAGGTTACGGGCTGGATTGGAGATCTCATGAGAGACTCAATGGGAATCTCAATGGAAGTTTCTATGGCTTACCTAATGGGAATCTCAGTGGGAGAGCCTAAAGCAATTTCAATGGGAGACCATGGATGCATTGACTTTTGACAGGCCAAAGGGCTGGTAAGAGTAGAAGCCATTGAAAGTAATTAAAACTGACTTTTACTAATGTATGCCTCTTCAAAAGTCACACAGATGAGAAGCCAGCATGTCAGCAGCCATTGTAAACCCTTTGTGCATGCCCTTGACAGACTGTTAAAGCTAAGCAGTAGGAGTCTCAGTCACGGGCTGGATGGGAGACCTCATGAGAAACTCAATGGGAATCTCAATGGAAGTCTCTACGGGTTACCCAATGTGACTCTCAGTGTGAGAGCCTATGGCAATTTCAATGGAAGACCATGGCTGCATTGACTTTTGACAGGCCAAAGGGCTGCTAAGAGTAGAAGCCATTGAAAGTAATTAAAACTGACTTTTACTAATGTATGCTTCTTCAAAAGTCCCACAGATAGGAAACCAGCATGTCAGCAGCCATTGTAAACCCATTGTGCATGCCCTTGACAGACTGTTAAAGCTAAGCAGCAGGAGACTCGGTCATGGGCTGGATGGGAGACCTCATGAGAGACTCAATGGGAATCTCAATGGAAGTCTCTATGGGTTACCCAATGGGTATCTCAGTGGGAGAGCCTATGGCATTTTCAATGGGAGACCATGGCTGCATTGACTGTTGTCAGGCCAAAGGGCTGGTAAGAGTAGAAGCCATTGAAAGTAATTAAAACTGACTTTTACTAATGTATGCCTCTTCAAAAGTCCCACAGATAAAAGCCAGCATGTCAGCAGCCATTATAAACCAATTGTGCATGCCCTTGACAGACTGTTAAAGCTAAGCAGCAGGAGCCCGGTCACGGGCTGGATGGGAGATCTCATGAGAGATTCAATGGGAATCTCAATGGAAGTCTCTATGGGTTACCCAGTGGGAATCTCAGTGGGAGAGCCTATGGCATTTTCAATGGGAGACCATGGCTGCATTGACTGTTGTCAGGCCAAAGGGCTGGTAAGAGTAGAAGCCATTGAAAGTAATTAAAACTGACTTTTACTAATGTATGCCTCTTCAAAAGTCCCACAGATGGGAAACCAGCATGTCAGCAGCCATTGTAAATGCATGTCCTTGACAGACTGTTAAAGCTAAGCAGCAGGAGCCTAGGTTACGGGCTGGATTGGAGATCTCATGAGAGACTCAATGGGAATCTCAATGGAAGTTTCTATGGCTTACCTAATGGGAATCTCAGTGGGAGAGCCTAAAGCAATTTCAATGGGAGACCATGGATGCATTGACTTTTGACAGGCCAAAGGGCTGGTAAGAGTAGAAGCCATTGAAAGTAATTAAAACTGACTTTTACTAATGTATGCCTCTTCAAAAGTCACACAGATGAGAAGCCAGCATGTCAGCAGCCATTGTAAACCCTTTGTGCATGCCCTTGACAGACTGTTAAAGCTAAGCAGCAGGAGCCCCGGTCACGGGCTGGATGGGAGATCTCATGAGAGATTCAATGGGAATCTCAATGGAAGTCTCTATGGGTTACCCAGTGGGAATCTCAGTGGGAGAGCCTATGGCATTTTCAATGGGAGACCATGGCTGCATTGACTTTTGACAGGCCAAAGGGTTGGTAAGAGTAGAAGCCATTGAAAGTAATTAAAACTGACTTTTACTAATGTATGCCTCTTCAAAAGTCCCACAGATGGGAAGCCAGCATGTCAGCAGCCATTGTAAACCCATTGTGCATGCCATTTTTTTAAACCAGTGGCTTTTTATTGAAAGTATAAAGAACATTATACATCAAACAACACACAAAAAGCAATTGGACATGAAATAAATCATATAGGGGAAGGGGGAGAAGAAAGAAAGGGAAGGGGGGGAGTATTGGGGGTAGGGGAGAAAGGGGAGTGGGGGAGGCAGAGATACACATAAGCATGTATACTTTTAACACTAAGGTATCATACAAATAGAAAACGGTGTATGAGAACATCAGAACTTCATAGGAGTCACAGGGCACAAGGTCCCCAGCACTTCGAGGGCTGTAGAGGTCCGAGGGTGTCACTCCGGGGCAACAACCGAGTGATAGGGGGCGGCGATCCACGGATCCCACCAATTAAGAACCTTAGTCCTGTGAGGGAGGTCATGGGAGAGGGCTATCTCATGGGTCAGGTGGTTGTTGAGACGGGCGACAACTGCTGAAGTGGTGGGGGGAGAGGTCGACTTTCAGAGCGCAGCTATGGTTTGGCGGGCGGCTATCAGGGTGTTCGTGATGATAGGCCTCAGTGGACTAGGGAAGGCGCCAAGGCCCACACCAAAAAGGGCCAGTTGGGCAGTCAGGGGTATAGGGAGCCCCGTCAAGGTTGTCAAGAGAGAGTTTAGGGACGTCCAAAAAGTCTGGACAACCGGGCACTCCCACCAAACATGGCCATCGGTGCCGGTGGAGCCACAAGACCTCCAACATAGAGGAGAAGAAGTGGAGGCACCCGGGTCTCCAAATCTTGCCACTCGGGCAGGGGACAGGTACCAGTTTAGTGTAAGCTTTTTAGATTGCTCCAGGTGGTTTATGCACCGGGTATACCTAGCGGCATGGCCCGAAGCCTCCTGCCAGTCCTCCAGTGACACAGTGAAACTAAGTTTAGTCTCCCAGCGAAGCATGTATGGGAGTTTGGCCGTAGCACGACTGGCAGTCAGGGCCCTATAAGCAATGGACACTCCACTCTGGGAATGACCCACCTGCTTAAAAAAAGGGACTGTAGAGTCAAGTCTACCGCTAAAGGATCCCACTCCGGCAGGGTACATGTAGCAAGAAAGTGGTGGGCCCGCAAATAGGTAAAGAAAGTCGAGCTCGGGACAGCAAATTTTCGAGAAAGGTTTGCAAATGATACAACTCTACCCCCGGTTTGGATGTCTGACAGAAGTAAGATACCTGCCTCTCTCCATTTCGCGAGTGATATATTGGTCATACATGATTCTATCGCCCCAATCAGGGCCGGTTCCAGGTTTCTGTGGGCCCCGGGCGAAAAGGTCTTAGTGGGCCCCCTTTAAGTACATATCGCGGACTATAAATAGATATATATATATATATATATATATACTATATATTGCCGCACACTTACCGCAAGCCCCATAGACAATGCATGGCGCTTGCCGCAAACGTGTAGCAAGTGCAGCCGCTAGGCATAAAATGCGGCAGATGCTGGTTTTTTTTTACCGCAACTGCCACATTTAAAAAAAAACTCCTATGTGAAGGCAGCCTTACAGGAACAGTGACTGCTGAAACCAGCAAGAGTTGTTTCTGACAGTGAGTATATTACACGTTGTTAGGAGCGGGCTAAAATGCGATTGCGTTCCCTTGCGATTTTAAAAATACCCTTCAAATGCAAATTGTTGCATTTTTGTGCGTCTGAGGATGTTTGGTATATACACAAGCATTCTCAAGCACACAAATAATGCAAGCAGCTCAATGGAGCCGCACTGCCATATGGTGGCACCGCAGCCAAGCGGAGTGTCTGGCCATCCGGATCTCTCTTCTCCTCACCTTTCTTCTTGCCGCTCCGGTCTCCTCCGGTCGCTCTGCACATATCAGCACAGTGATGACATCGTGCCCCTCCATGCTGAGCTGCAGAATGCAGACAGCGGCAGAAGAGACTCTGGAGAAGAATGCTGCTGGCAAAGGCGGCTGGGACTATAGGAGCAGAATCCGCGGGGGGCTACCACTGGTACACATACTTCGTACGCACGTGGCTCTGCTCCGTACACCTTGTACGCACGCGGCTCTGCTCCGTACACCTATGGCTCTGCTCCGTACACCTCGTACACACTCGGCTCTGCTCCGTACACCTCGTACACACGCGGCTCTGCTCCGTACACCTCGTACACACTCGGCTCTGCTCCGTACACCTCGTACACACGCGGCTCTGCTCCGTACACCTTGTACACACGCGGCTCTGCTCTGTACACCTTGTACAGCAAAGAAATGTGTTAGAGTGGCACTAGAAGGCGATCCACCAGTCACATGCTATACACCAATAATGAAAAGGCGGAAAGAACCAGAAAGCATGTACAAATGACCGGGATCAGAGAAACAGACCAATAATTAAAAAAATTTGTAAATCTTTATTAACAATAATACAGAGAAATATGAGCAAAAAACACAGACAGAATAAAAACACTTAAAATGTGTGATGGACAACCACCAACACAGCAATGACTATGGCCCCAGATGTCATCAGAATAGCTGTATCATGAGACCCAAACATGGGTTTAAATATTTGATTAGGACCGCTGGTGACTAGACTTACAGGGAGGCAAGCCTGCTGACATGAAGGAATGAGAAAAACAAGAGATTCCAGGACAATATAGGTGGCATTGATCAAAAAACAAGAAAATCATGAATAGCAATCATCAAACCCAGTTGAAAGATAATGCAGCTCAGCTAATATTGAATCAGAATATATTGCACCAATGTACAAAACAGTGAGATGCGACTCATAGACTCCTGTGATAAAGTATAGTACAGGGACCTAATGTCCCTTATGGAGTAACAAGAATGAATAAAGTCACAAATACAATAATGTCAGTCCTACCTAAGAGCTAATTAAGGACAGAAGCTTTGAGGTCAGTAACACAGGTCTAGGAGAGCACACCATAAACTGGAATGGTCAGTTCAGTTAATGCTGAGGCATCAAAAATCATTCACCTGTGAGCAGGGTGAGAAAACATGAAGGATAAACAAAAGTCAGGACAATGCAACAACCAGTGCCTGGAAAAAAGTCAAAGATAAGTTATAGTCACCATAGCAGGTCAGGAGACCAGGGGCACATAGCAGCAGGGACCGACGCGTATCGCCGCTCTAAAACAACGGCTTCATCCTCAGGAAGCTGTACACCTTGTACACACACGGCTCTGCTCCGTACACCTCGTACACACGCGGCTCTGCTCCGTACACCTCGTACACACATAGCTCTGCTCCGTACACCTCGTACACACTCGGCTCCGCTCCGTACACCTCGTACACACACGGCTCTGCTCCGTACACCTCGTACACACATAGCTCTGCTCCGTACACCTCGTACACACTCGGCTCCGCTCCGTACACCTCGTACACACACGGCTCTGCTCCGTACACCATGTACACACACGGCTCTGCTCCGTACACCTCGTAGACACGCGGCTCTGCTCCGTACACCTCGTACACACGCGGCTTTGCTCCGTACACCTCGTACACACATAGCTCTGCTCCGTACACCTCGTACACACGCGGCTTTGCTCCGTACACCTCGTACACACACGGCTCTGCTCCGTACACCATGTACACACACGGCTCTGCTCCGTACACCTCATACACACACGGCTCTGCTCCGTACACCTCGTACACACACGCCTCTGCTCCGTACACCTCGTACACACACGGCTCTGCTCCGTACACCTCGTAGACACACGGCTCTGCTCCGTACACCTCGTACACACACGGCTCTGCTCCGTACACCTCGTACATGTGGCGTCCCGCAACGAGTGCGTCACAAGAAGGTATTGCAGCCGCAATACCCTCTGACTCAGCAATGAAATAGTTAACTCGGAGATCCAACTCAACATGCAACACCTAGAACAGGGGACCAATCAGAGGCCCTGGGGGGTGGAGTGCAGTAGAGTAGAACAGAACAGAAGAAGAGAGAGAACCCTCGAGATAGGAGAGGAGCGGGGGCTCCGCACTCCGTGCGGGCCCTTGGGCCGTCACCGGACGGGTGTCACCACCTGAGGCCTTATCATCCGGGAATGGGCATTACTACACGGGTTCCCAAAAGACTCCCGTGCCCACAATTTACAGCCGGTTCACTGGTACCGAAGCTGGCAGCAGTTCACCTCTGTCACGCGAACCAGCCCCGTGGAGGAGCAGCTTTATAGGAGCACCCCACCACCAACCAGTCGTCTAACCAGCGGTGTACACACTGAGGGATCCAAGGCTCCCCAAAGCATCCACAGCGTATACAGATGGATAGGGCATTGAAGCAGCCTCCCCGTACCCGACCTGGTATTCCTGGGCGACACTGGTTAGAACAAGACAGGTAGAATGGAGGAACACTTACGGATCTCTGAGGAACACTACCACTGCTGAGTCCACCCGGTCCGCTATCTGTAACCACTGCATACCGTGTATTGCCTTCATGGTTACAGTAAAGAACCGTTATAGAGACTTCCTGTGTCAGTTAATGACGGACAGTTCATAAGGAATCACAAAGAGGTAACCGCAGCTGCCGCACAACATCTTGAGCAGCTCCAGCCTCCGGGGATCACCGCTCAGCCTGTGGGGAGCGTAACATCTTGCTGCTGTCCATCACCTCGGAAGTTCCGCAGCGTCGGTAGCCCTTACCGAACTACTCATAGGTGGCGTCACGAAGAAAACAAATTAAAACCCCTTTAATCTGTTCCCGCAAGACGTCTTCACTTTTGATCTGCACTACACCGGGCCCCACTACCGGCAGGCGCGGTCCACCCGTGACAAGGAAGGAGAAGAATCGCCTGTCTAAACCGGAGTCAGCCGGCCGCGGTGAGTCATACACACTGGGCTCTGCTCCGTACACCTCGTACACACACGGCTCTGCTCCGTACACCTCGTACACACACGGCTCTGCTCCGTACACCTCGTACACACACGGCTCTGCTCCGTACACCTCGTACACACGCGGCTCTGCTCCGTACACCTCGTTCACACGCGGCTTTGCTCCGTACACCTCGTACACACACGGCTCTGCTCCGTACACCTCGTACACACACGGCTCTGCTCCGTACACCTCGTACACACACGGCTCCGCTCCATGCACCTAGTACACACTCGCCTCTGCTACATTCACACTGTAAATTCCTCCTGACCCCACACATAACCTTCACCTAATTGCCATACACCTAGTACGCACTCACCTTTGCTACATTCACACTGTAAATGCCTCCTGACCACACACAAACTTCACCTTATTTGAGCATCATTCATGGTGGCCAGCACACTGAGGAGCTGATCATGAGACCCCTGACTCCTCCCCATCCATTGGGCTCAGGCTGACAGGACCTGTGATGATGTCAGAGTGTGCAGCTCTGTCGGCTCCCGTGGAGGGGGGAGGAGGGAGACCTCCGGTGCTGCAGGAGCCTGAAAATGACCCCCAGCTGCCCCCTGGATATGGCCCTGGCTGTGGGGGCAGTGCTCAGGGGCCCCTGAGGCTAGGGTCACACTTGCATTGTGACCCTAGCCTTATGCAAGTATTGTATGTTGCAGCGCATAGCGTTTAATGCTATGCGCTGGAGGCAGCCCATAGAAACCCGACGTTTACCTTGACAACCACTGGTTTTCAATGTAAACATCGGGTTTCTATGGGCTCAGTTGCTGGCAGCGCATAGCGTTAAATGCTCTGCGCTGCAGCAGACAATACTTGCGTCAGGCTAGGGTCACAACACAAGTGTGACCCTAGCCCTCAGGGGCCCAGTGGGCCCCCTCCAAGCAGTCGGGCCCCGGCATTTGCCCGGGTACGCCAGGTGCTGACGCCGGCCCTGGCCCCAATGGAGATATATCTGGATAGGTAGGGCATGTGGGTTCTCGCTAGTTTATACCATACTGACAGTAAGGCCTGCATAGATCTCAACGGAGAACTAGGTGGGGAGGGGCGCAGGTATGACATCTCTAAGAGAAGTCTAGTGGAATTATGAGGGGCATAAGTAGATTCCATCTGGAGCCATCGCGAGGGGGGGCCTTCAGCCCACCAGATCTTGGCAATATCCAATTGGATAGCGCGATAGTAAGTCAAAATGTCTGGCATTCCCAAACCCCAAAGTGATATCGGCAATGTAAGAGTTGAGAGGGCCACCCGGTGGGGCTTACCATTCCAGATGAACTTCCCCAGAAGAGACTGCAAGAGGTTCAAATAGCGTCTGGTAAATAGGAGGGGAATACATCTAAACACATAGATAAGCCTGGGGAGCAACATAATCTTGGTCAAGTTTATCCTAGCGATCCAAGACAATTGGGATTTAGAGTATTGAGCATACAGTGATTTCAAAGTGGTCAATGGAGCTTCGCAATTTACTCTAAGGAGGGTAGACATGGGGGCAATCTGGATGCCCAAATAATGGAATCCCCGGGGGGCCCAGAGGAAAGGAAACTGAGAGCGTAGCCCAGACTGCGTGAGGGGGGTTAAGTTCACCGGTAGCAATGAGGATTTCGTGAGGTTCAGTTTATAATAGGAGATGGCAGAAAATTCAGAAAGGATAGAGAGCACAGCTGGAATAGAGGTAGTAGGGTTCGTGCAAGAGAGGAGGACGTCGTCAACATTGAGAGTAATTTTATGCTCCATCTGACCAACCCTCACACCCGAGATATCCAAGCAAGCTCGGACTGCAGCCGCCAGCGGTTCCATCACAAGAGCGAATACTAGAGGAGAGAGGGGGCAGCCTTGTCTCGTCCCATTGGTGATGGCAAACGTGGTGGAGGAAAAACCTCCAGCCTTCACATAGGCACACGGGGAGGAGTATAGGGCCAGTATCCCAGAATTGATATCACCCTGGAAACTAAACTTGTCTAGGACGGCTGCCAGGTATCCCCAGTGCACTCGGTCAAAAGCTTTTTCTGCATCAAGGGACAAGAGTACACTGGGGGTCCCTCTCTGCTCCAAAACCTCCAGGAGGTTAATCACCCTCCGAGTCGCATCTCTCGCCTGCCTATCAGGGATAAAGCCAACCTGATCCAAGGTGATCAGGGAGGTAACAACGGTCTTAAGACGGTCCGCCAGCAGCTTAGCGTAAAGTTTGATGTCGCAGTTGAGCAATGATATCGGGCGGTAACTGCCTGGGAGAGTCGGGGGCTTATCCGGCTTAGGAATGGTCGAGATAGCCGCCATCAGACCCTCCGGCCTGACTCGTCCCTCTCATTGCCAGAACCAAAACAGTTCAAGGAGATGAGGTGCCAGTAAGGGGGCAAAGGATGAATAATGGATATAAGAGAAACCATCCGGACCGGGTGCTGAGCGTTTCTTGGAGGAACGAATCACTCCAAGGACTTCCTCAAGGGAAATCGAGCTGTTCAAAAATGCCAATTGGTCAGCATTCAGGGCTGGAAGGTTAAGTTTTGAAAGGAAAGTAGAGATAGTATCGGCAGAAGGTTGGGGAGTGGAGGTCGAATTACAGAGGTTGTATAGTTCGCCGTAATAGTTCCTAAATTGCTCAGCGATCTGTATAGGGTTACGAATCTGGGTGCCGGTATTGGAATTCAAGGAAGTGATCCTAGAGCGTATTTCCAATTTCTTGACCCTGCGTGCCAGCATAGCCCCAGCCCTGTCACCCATGCCATAAAGAAGGTCAGATCTACATATTAACTGGTGTTCCACTCGGGACAACAGGAGGGTTCGAAGGCGACCACGCGCCAACGAGAGAGCCGACAGAGTTGCGGGATCAGCATTAGATAAGTATGCTTTCTCTAGAGATTTCACTTCCATTAAGAGGAGATTCAGGTTAGCATTCAGCAGTTTTTTAGAATGAGCCGCCAACTTTAAACAGTGCCCAAGAATGACCGCTTTATGGGCAAACCATAAACCCTCTGGAGCAATATCTGGTGTTGCATTTAAAAGGAAATATTCCTTTATTTGAGAGGTCAAAAGTTCCTGATTTTTCGGGGACGTCAGTAGGTAGTCATTGAGTCTCCATGGGGTCTTAGGAGAGCGTGGAGTGGAGTCAGACAGTATGAGAGAGACAGGGGCGTGGTCAAACCAGGTAATGACGTCAATGTCTGCTTGTAAGCACAGGGGGAGGAGCGAGTCATTGACCAGAATATAATCTATTCGGCTAAATGACTTGTGTCTGGGGGAGAAAAAAGTATAGTCCCGTTCGTTGTCATGTAGGTAGCGCCATACATCATGAAGGCCAGCCGCGGACACCAGGGGTGCTAGGTCCGTTCGGAATGCAGTGGGGGTAGAGCAGTCAAGTTTCTTGAACAGAGGAGCGTTCAGGTCTCCTGCAACTACTTTATGACCCTCCATAGAGGGGGTGACATCCTCAAGTAATTTCTTAAGATATTTATATTGACCTCTGTTGGGAGAATACACTACCAATAGGGAAAACAACGCTCCATTTAATTTAGCCTTAATCAAGAGGTATCTCCCCTCAGGGTCAGACAGACTGCTGATCAATTCAAATGCAAGAAAGGCGCTAATCAGAATTGCCACCCCAGCTTTTTTCTCGGGGCTGTTAGAGAGGAATTGGTGGGGAAAGAAGGGAGAGGCTAAACGCCAATTATCTTCCTCTCGGAGATGCGTCTCCTGGAGGAATACCACTTTCGCCCGGGCCCTCCTAAGTTGGGAGCACAGGAGCGATCTTTTTTGGGACGAGTTAAGCCCATTGACGTTAAGTGCTAAAACCTTAGTAGGAATAAAAGGTTATCAGAGAAATGCAGGTAAAAATGCTTTACAATAATCACTAGCAAAGCTGCCTCCAAATGTGTCACAACCGGGAAAGGTAGGTGGTAATGGTAGGAAATCAGTAAGGCCCACAACCCGACATCTCCCCTGGTGCCCAACACGGCCAGGGCAGGGAGCAGACGGGGCCAGACTGGGGAGGGAGGTTAGAAAAATTAAAAGTTAAATAAAACCAGTAAAACCAAACAATCAAACAGATCACCCAGGTAAAAGCATATGCAGGTGATCTTAGCGTCGCAGAATGAACGCTGAAGAGTGAAAAAAAAGTCATTGTCCAGAGCGAAAAAGGTCGCTCAAAGGGGCAGCACATGACCATCGGTCGCAGGACTTTTAGTTAGAAGAATCAGAAAAGACGTAGGAAGGAAGGCAAAGGGTGGTAAGAGAGAAAGAGAGAGGTCACAACCCTGTAGAGGGTGACAAGTAGAGAGGAAGAGAAAAAGGGTGAGATAATTGGAAAGAAGAAGTCAAGAGAAAGGCAGACTAGAATAGATAGAAGAGGAGAGTTGTACGACCTGGAGGTGCTGTTCGGGAGCCAGGAAGGCAAACCCCAGGAGAGGGGAGAGAAAAAATAAATCCTTGAGCCCAGCCGGGCGTTAGCAAAGTTCAGACTTTAGACCATTCCGGGTCGATCCTCCTACGACGAGGGCGCGACTTCTGGCGTCGATCCTGCTGGTCTCGTTGGGGTGGTTCAGAAAAGTCAGGAGGGAGAAGATCCCATTTTTTCAGAAGAGTCGCCGCCTGCGATGGAAAAAGGCACACATGGGAGACGTCATTTCGTCGCACAATTAGGCGAGTCGGCCGGCCCCAACGATATTGTATATCCTTGTCACGAAGAATAGAGGTATAAGGTTTAAACGCTCTTCGCAGCGCCAGAGTCCCAGGGGATAAGTCCGGAAATACTTCCAGGACGGAGAAGCGATCGGAGAGCGTCGGAGCTCGTCTCAGGACTCGCAGAAAATCTTCCTTCGTTTCAAAGAAATTAATTCTGGCAATTACGTCGCATGGGAGTTCAGGACGAATGCCAGGAGGCTTGGGCAGCCTGTGGATCCGGTCAATCTTTAAGTCGTGAGGGTCTAACTCTGGTAATACCTTTTGTAGAAAGTCGTGCAGAAATCCTCTGAGGTCTGCGTCCGGAATCGTTTCAGCGATCCCTCTCATGCGGATGTTGTTTTGGCGGCTACGATCCTCCATATTGCAATTTTTCGCCTGGACCGTAGCCATCGTGTCCTGCAGGCGTTCGTGTTCGTCCCATAAATCATTGTGCGAGCGTACCAGTTAGGCCACCTTATTTTCAAGGTGGTCCGTCCTGGAACCCAGCTCGGTCACCTCGCCCCGCAGGTCCGCCACCATCTCCTTCATGTCGTCCTGGAGAGAGTACCTGAGGCCTGACAGGAGGTTAGTCATGAGGTCCTTCATCGAAGTATAAGTGACCGGAGAATTAGGGGAGATGGACGCTGTGTCAGCCTCCTGCGCCTGGTGTTCTCGGCGGGAAGCGCGGGCTGCTCTGGGGGAGGGCGGTGCCATATTGGATAGTAAAGCAGAATCTGGACGGCCCGGCGGGAAATAGTCCGAAACTTGCTTAGGGAGGTTGGGATGCAGAGGTCTCACCTTTCCCATCAAGTCAGGGAAGGTTCAGGTAGACTTGATAGGTTTTGCAGATAGATCACGCTGGTCTGGGGTGCTGTAAAGCCGCTTTATTCTCCTGGGGTCCAGGAGCTCCTGGATCAGGCGACCTTCTCCATGGAGCGCTAGGCCACGCCCCCTCGCATACCCTTGACAGACTGTTAAAGCTAAGCAGCAGAAGCGTCGGTCACGGGCTGGATGGGAGATCTCATGAGAGACTCAATGGGAATCTCAATAGAAGTCTCTATGGGTCACCCAATGGGAATCTCAGTGGGAGAGCCTATGGCAATTTCAATGGGAGACCATGGCTGCATTGACTTTTGACAGGCCAAAGGGCTGGTAAGAGTAGAAGCCATTGAAAGTAATTAAATTTGACTTTTACTAATGTATGCCTCTTCAAAAGTCCCACAGATGGGAAGCCAGCATGTCAGCAGCCATTGTAAACCCAATGTGCATGCCCTTGGCAGACTGCTAAAGCTAAGCAGCGGGAGCCTCGGTCACGGACTGGTTGGGAGACCTCATGAGAGACTCAATGGAAGTCTCTATGGGTTACCCAATGGGAATCTCAGTGGGAGAGCCTATGGCAATTTCAATGGGAGACCATGGCTGCGTTGACTTTTGACAGGCCAAAGGGCTGGTAAGGGTAGAAGCCATTGAAAGTAATTAAAACTGACTTTTACTAATGTATGCCTCTTCAAAAGTCCCACAGATGGGAAGCCAGCATGTCAGCAGCCATTGTAAACCCATTGTGCATGCCCTTGACAGACTGTTAAAGCTAAGCAGGAGGAGCCTCGGTCACGGGCTGGATGGGAGACCTCATGAGACACTCAATGGGAATCTCAATGGAAGTCTCTATGGCTTACCCAATGGGAATCTCGGTGGGAGAGTCATAAGTCTTAAGGTCTTAAGTCCTAAGTCCTAAGTCCTAAGTCCTAAGTCCTAAGTCCTAAGTCTTAAGTCTTAAGTCTTAAGTCCTAAGTCCTAAGTCTTAAGTCTTAAGTCTTAAGTCTTAAGTCTTAAGTCTTAAGTCTTAAGTCTTAAGTCTTAAGTCTTAAGTCCTAAGTCCTAAGTCCTAAGTCCTAAGTCCTAAGTCCTAAGTCTTAAGTCTTAAGTCTTAAGTCTTAAGTCCTAAGTTCTAAGTCCTAAGTCCTAAGTCCTAAGTCCTAAGTCTTAAGTCTTAAGTCTTAAGTCCTAAGTTCTAAGTCCTAAGTCCTAAGTTCTAAGTCCTAAGTCTTAAGTCTTAAGTCTTAAGTCTTAAGTCTTAAGTCTTAAGTCTTAAGTCTTAAGTCTTAAGTCTTAAGTCTTAAGTCTTAAGTTCTAAGTCCTAAGTCCTAAGTTCTAAGTCCTAAGTCTTAAGTCTTAAGTCTTAAGTCTTAAGTCTTAAGTCTTAAGTCTTAAGTCTTAAGTCTTAAGTCTTAAGTCTTAAGTCTTAAGTCTTAAGTCTTAAGTCTTAAGTCTTAAGTCTTAAGTCTTAAGTCTTAAGTCTTAAGTCTTAAGTCTTAAGTCTTAAGTCCTAAGTTCTAAGTCCTAAGTCCTAAGTCCTAAGTTCTAAGTCCTAAGTCTTAGGACTTAGAACTTAGGACTTAGGACTTAAGACTTAGGACTTAGAACTTAGGACTTAGGACTTAAGACTTAAGACTTAGGACTTAGGACTTAGGACTTAGGACTTAGGACTTAGGACTTAGGACTTAGAACTTAGAACTTAAGTCCTAAGTCCTAAGTCTTAAGTCCTAAATTCTAAGTCCTAAGTCCTAAGTCGTTAGTCCTAAGTCCTAAGTTCTAAGTCCTAAGTTCTAAGTCCTAAGTCCTAAGTCCTAAGTCCTAAGTCTTAAGTCCTAAGTCCTAAGTTCTAAGTCCTAAGTCTTAAGTCTTAAGTCCTAAATTCTAAGTCCTAAGTCCTAAGTCCTAAGTCTTAAGTCCTAAATTCTAAGTCCTAAGTCCTAAGTCGTTAGTCCTAAGTCCTAAGTTCTAAGTCCTAAGTCTTAAGTCCTAAATTCTAAGTCCTAAGTCCTAAGTCCTAAGTCCTAAGTCCTAAGTCCTAACTCCTAAGTCCTAAGTCCTAAGTCTTAAGTCCTAAGTCTACAGTCCTAAGTCCTAAGTCCTAAGTCTTAAGTCTTAAGTCTTAAGTCTTAAGTCCTAAGTCTACAGTCCTAAGTCCTAATTCCTAAGTCCTAAGTCCTAAGTCTTAAGTTCTAAGTCCTAAGTTCTAAGTCCTAAGTCCTAAGCCTTAAGTCCTAATCCTAAGTCCTTAAGTCTATCGTTAAGTCTATCTAAGTCCTAAGTCTTAAGTCCTAAGTCCTAAGTCCTAAGTCCTAAGTCTAAGTCCTTAAGTCCTAAGTCCTATCCTAATCTAAGTCCTAATCCTAAGTCTAAGTCCTAAGTCCTAAGTCCTAAGTCCTAAGTCCTAAGTCTAAGTCCTAAGTCCTAAGTCCTAATCTAGTCCTAAGTCTAAGTCTAAGTCCTAAGTCCTAATCCTAAGTCCAAGTCTAAGTCTTATCTAAGTCCTAAGTCTATCCTAAGTCTAATCTAATCTAAGTCTAAGTCCTAATCCTAAGTCCTAAGTCCAGTAATTACTTAATCCTAAGTCTAAGTCTAGTCCAAGTCCTAATCTAAGTCCTAAGTCCTAATCTAATTTCCTAAGTCTAAGTCCTAATCTAAGTCTTAGTCCTAATCTATCTAATCTTAAGTCCTAAGTCTAATCCTAATCTAGTCTAATCCTAATCTTAAGTCCTAAGTCAAGTCCTTAAGTCCTAATCCTAATCCTAATAATCTAAGTCTAAGTCTAATCCTAATCCTAAGTCTAGTCCTAAGTCCTAAGTCTTAAGTCTTAAGTCTTATAGTCTATCCTAAGTCCTAGTTATTATCCTAATCTAAGTCCTAAGTCTAAGTCCTAACCTAATCTAAGTCTTTAAATCCTAATCCTAAGCTAATCTTAAGTCAATCCTAAGTCTAAGTCCTAAGTCCTAGTCTAAGTCCTAATCTAAGTCTAATCTAAGTCCTAAGTCTTAATCTAATCTAAGTCCTAGTCCTTAAGTCCTAAGTCCTAAGTCTAATCTTAAGTCCTAAGTCCTAAGTCTAATCTAAGTCTTATCCTAATAATCCTAAGTCCTAAGTCCTAATCCTAATCCTAATCTAAGTCTAATCTAATCCTAAGTCCTAATCCTAAGTCTAATCTATCTAAGTCCTAATCCTAAGTCTTAAGTCTAAGTCCTAAGTACCTAATCCTAAGTCTAAGTCTAAGTCCTAAGTCTAACCTAAGTCAAGTCTAAGTCCTAAGTCTTAGTCTAATCCTAATCCTAAGTCTAAGTCCTAAGTCCTAAGTCCTAAGTCCTAATCTAATCCTAAGTCCTAAGTCTAGTCTAATCCTAATCTAAGTCCTAAGTCCTAAAATCCTAAAGTCCTATCCTAAGTCCTAAGTCTTAAGTCCTAAGTCCTAATCTAATCCTAAGTCCTAATCCTAAGTCTTAAGTCTAATCTAATCTAAGTCCTAAGTCCTAATCTAAGTCTTAAGTCCTAACTATCCTAATCTTAGTCTAAATCCTAAGTCCTAATCCTAAGTCTAATCTAAGTCTAAGTCCTAAGTCTAATCTAGTCTAATCCTAAGTCCTAATCCTAATCCTAAGTCCTAAGTCCTAAGTCTAAGTCCTAATCCTAAATCCTAGTCTAAGTCCTAAGTCTTAATCTTAAGTCTAAGTCCTAATCCTAAGTCCTTAGTCCAATCCTAAGTCCTAATCCTAAGTCTTAATCCTAAACTAAGTCTAAGTCCTAAGTCCTAAGTCTAGTCTAAGTCTTAAGTCCTAAGGTCCTAAGTCCTTAAGTCCTAAGTCCCTAAATCCTAAGTCCTAAGTCCTAATCCTAAGTCCTAAGTCCTAGTCCTAATTCCTAAGTCCTAAGTCCTAAGTCTTAAGTCCTTAAGTCCTATCCTAAGTCTAAGTCCTAAGTCAATCTAAGTCTTAAGTCCTAAGTCCTTAAGTCCTAAGTCCTTTAAATCCTAAGTCCTAAGAGTCCTAAGTCTTAAGATCCTAATGTCCTAAGTCTAAGTCCTAATCTAAGTCCTTAAGTCCTAAGTCCTAAGTCCTAAGTCTTAAGTCTTAAGTCCTAAGTCCTAAGTCCTTAAGTCCTAAGTCCTAAGTCCTAAGTCCTAAGTCTTAAGTCTTAAGTCCTATCAAGTCCTAAGTCCTAATAAGTCCTTAAGTCCTAATCTTAAGTCTATCTAAGTCTTAAGTCCTTAGTCCTAAGTCCTAAGTCTAAGTCTAATCCTAAGTCCTAAGTCTAAGTCCTAAGTCCTAATCTAAGTCCTAAGTCTAAGTCCTAAGTCCTAAGTCCTAAGTCCTAAGTCTTAAGTCTAAGTCCTAAGTCTCTAAGTCCTATTTAAGTCCTAAGTCCTTTAAGTCCTAAGTCCTAATCTTAAGTCCTAAGTCCTAAGTCTAAGTCCTAACGTCCTAAGTCCTAAGTCTTAAGTCCTAAGTCCTAAAGTCCTAAGTCCTAAGTTCCTAAGTCCTATCTAAGTCTAAGTCCTAATCCTAAGTCCTAGTTCCTAAAGTCCTAAGTCCTAAGTCCTAAGTCTAAGTCCTAAATCCTAAGTCTAAGTCCATCCTAAGTCTAAGTCCCAAGTCCTAAGTCCTAAGTCTAAGATCTAATGTCTAAGTCCTAAGTCTAAGTCCTAAGTCTAAGTCCTAATCTAAGTCCCAATCTAAGTCCTAAGTCCTAAGTCCTAAGTCTTAAGTCCTAAGTCCTAAGTCCTAAGTCTAAGTCAGTCCTAATCTTAAGTCTTAAGTCCTTAGTCCTAATCTAAGTCTAAGTCCTAAGTCCTAATCTAAGTCCTAAGTCTAATTTAAGTCTTAAGTCCTAAGTCCTAAGTCCTAAGCAGTCCTAAGTCCTAAGCCTAAGTTCCTAAGTCCTACTAAGTCCTAAGTCCTAAGTCCTAAGTCCTAAGTGCCTAGTCTCTTATATCCAGTCTAAGTCCTAAGTCCTAAGTCCTAAGTCCAAGTCCTAAGTCCTAAGTCAGTCTTTAAGTCTAATTAATCCTAAGTCCTAAGTCCTTAAGTCCTAAGTCCAAGTCTAAGTCCTAAGTCCTAAGTCTAAGTCCTAATAAGTCCTAAGTCCAAGTCCTAAGTCTCTAAGTCCTTAAGTCCTTAAGTCCTAATCCTAAGTCTAATCCTAAGTCCTAAGTCCTAAGTCCTAAGTCAGTATCTTAAGTCCTAAGTCCTCCTAAGTCCTAAGTCCTAAGTCCTAAGTCCTAAGTCCTAAGTCCTAAGTCCTAAGTCTCAAGTCCTAAATCCTAAGTCCTAAGTCCCAAGTCCTATGTCCTAATTCCTAAGTCCTAAGTCCTAAGTCTAAATCTAAGTCCTAAGTCCTAAGTCCTAAGTCCTAAGTCCTAAGTTCTAAGTCCTAATTCTTAAGTCTTAAGTCCTAAATTCTAAGTCCTAAGTCCTAAGTCCTAAGTCCTAAGTCTTAAGTCTAAGTCCTAAGTCCTAAATTCTAAGTCCTAAGTTCTAAGTCCTAATCTTAAGTCTAGTCTAAGTCCTAAGTCCTAAGTCCCAAGTCCTAAGTCCTAAGTCCTAAGTCCTAAGTCTTAAGTCCTAAGTCCTAAGTCCTAAGTCCTAAGTCCTAAGTCTATGTCCTAATTCCTAAGTCCTAAGTCTTAATATCTAAGTCCTAGGTCCTAGGTCTTAGGTCCTATGTCCTAAGTCTTAAGTCCTTAGTATTTAGTCATAAGTCCTAAGTCTTAAGTCCTAAGACAGGGGTGGGGAACCTTTACTCTGCAAAGGGCCATTTGGAAATTTAGAATATCATTCGCGGGCCGTATAAAATTCGCGGGCCGGACGTTCCCCACCCCTGACATAGGGGCTACAGCATATGCATCACATAGGAGACATGGGGGCTACAGCATATACATCACATTGAAGACATAGGGGGCTACAGCATATACATCACATAGGAGACATGGGGCTACAGCATATACATGACATAGGAGACATGGGGCTACAGCATATACATGACAGAAGACATGGGGCTACAGCATATACATCACATAGGAGACATAGGGGGCTACAGCATATACATCACATAGGATACATGGGGGCTACAGCATATACATCACATAGGATACATGGGGGCTACAGCATACACATCACATAGGATACATGGGGGCTACAGCATACACATCACATAGGATACATGGGGGCTACAGCATACACATCACATAGGATACATGGGGCTACAGCATACACATCACATAGGATACATGGGGGCTACAGCATACACATCACATAGGATACATGGGGGCTACAGCATACACATCACATAGGATACATGGGGGCTACAGCATACACATCACATAGGATACATGGGGGCTACAGCATACACATCACATAGGATACATGGGGGCTACAGCATACACATCACATAGGATACATGGGGGCTACAGCATACACATCACATAGGATACATGGGGGCTACAGCATACACATCACATAGGATACATGGGGGCTACAGCATACACATCACATAGGATACATGGGGGCTACAGCATACACATCACATAGGATACATGGGGGCTACAGCATACACATCACATAGGATACATGGGGGCTACAGCATACACATCACATAGGATACATGGGGGCTACAGCATACACATCACATAGGATACATGGGGGCTACAGCATATACACTGCAGCACTGGGGGAGTATATAGATAATTGGGGGCATATACAGCCCTGGGGGATTAAATACATCACTAGGGGGTATGTACATCACTGAGAGGTATACACCGCATTGGGGGAGAAAATACATCACTGGAGGATATATACAGCCCTGGGTGGTAAATACAGCCATGGCGGAGAAAATACATCACTGGGGTTAAATACATCACTGGGGGGTGTAAACACACCACTGGGGTATATACACAGCACTGGGTCGTATATACAGCACACTGGGGGAGTATAGATAGCCCTGGGAGGTATGTAGAACCCTGGGGGGGATATACAGCACTAAAGAAGTATACAGAGCACTGGGGGGTATATACAGACCACTGGGGGGTATACAGGGCACTGGGGGGTATATACAGACCACTGGGGGGTATACAGGGCACTGGGGGGTATATACAGTCCACTGGGGCTACACAGAGCACTGGGGAGTATACTGAAAACTGGGGGAGTACACAGAGCACTGGGGGGGTATACAAAGCACTGGGTGGTACACAGAGTACTAGGGGGTATATACAGAGCATTGGGGGAGTACACAGAGCACTAAGGGAATATATACAGCACTGGATGGTAACTATAGAACTGGGGGGTACACAGAGCACTGAGCAGCTGTATACTGAGCCTGGGGGGGAAGGGGAACAGATGTGTGCAGAAACACAACCAGTTTTTTATCTCCCTCTTGAATGTTCTGCTGCATCGTCACCTTTTTGCTTATCTTCTTGCTGCTGACACGTTCCTCCTCCCTGCAGCCCGGGAACTTTGTAATTGAAAGCTGATGTTTTTTTTTTCTTTTCTGTTTCCCCTACACTTGTACTGACCTGGGAGGTGGAGGACATCAGAACACAACCACCCGATGCCGGCAGGAGCTGATTTATAGCTCAGGGGGAGCTGCAGAGCACAGTGGAGCGCAGCCCTTTCTCTCACACAGAACTCTCATTCCCTTGCTCTGCTGCACGTCGGACATTAATATCGCGCGCACCTCTGAAGAATTAAAGGGCCCGCAGTAAAAAAAACAAAACAGTCAGGTAGAGTGGCACGGGCCGCATCAGATGACTCGGCGGGCCGGATGTGGCCCGGGGGCCGGACGTTCCCCACCCCTGTCCTAAGATCTAAGTCCTAAGTCCTAAGTCTTAAGTCCTAAGTCTTAAGTCCTTAGTCCTAAGTCCTAAATCCTAAGTTCTAAATCTTGTCTTAAATCCTAAGTCCTAAGTCCTAAGTCTTTAGTCCTAAGTCCTAAGTCCTAAGTCCAAAGTCTTAAGATCTAAGTCCTAGTTCTTAAGTCCAAAGTCTTTATTCCTTAGTCCTAAGTCCTAAGTCTTAAGTCATTCACCGAATTCTCGTTATTTGTTTTCCTGTATATAAATCTTATTAAGTAAATTGGAAATATTTCGCCGTTTCAAGCTTTTTAATCAAGTTTAAAAATCCTGTGTGGACCAGTGTTTACAAGTGAATGTGATAACAACACCAAAAAACAACCCTCACCTAGAAAAATAGTAAAGAAAAAGGTCCCACTTATCTTGGGTTGATGACAGGATATAAATGAAGGCAAACCCACCCTCTTGTTCGGTCAATTTGGAGTAATTGCTCAGAGTGAAGGTGGACACATTTTGTCTCCACAAACCCCCCGATGCAATCTCCAGGATTGTGTAGACAGGTCTTGCCTAACACGGTCAGTAGGTCTGCACTATATTTCTTGTCAAAAAGTCCTAGATGGTGGTACGATACATGTATAAAGTCAGTGATCCATCAGTGTGGTACAATCCCGCCCTACGCGTTTCGTCTCCTGTTGTTCAACCAGGGACTCGTCAGGGCACTGTGGTTTGGATCTTTCTTCTCAAGTATACAGTTCTGTTCGTCTTCGTATAGTAACCCTTTTTTTTCCGTAGTACTGGAAGACCCGTCTTTAAATAGGGATCCTCATCTGAATGATATCTGTCATGAATCCGTATGTTGGATAAGGAGCCACCGTCATCTGAAAAGACGTAGTTTTCAGCTATCTATTATATGTTCAGATGGAAGATATTCGGCCCCTATTACCCATTATGAGTGTCACAGCTATCTTTAATATTAGCACACCCAGTGTTGTCAATAAGGTATTATTATAATATCATAACAGAAGAAAAACCCACCAACAAAGTCTGTTGTTGCCTGTCCCAGTGGCCTGATTAAACACTTTGTAGCTCTGAGGACACTATAACATAAGGGGTACAGAAAGTGAGTATATGAACCACACCATAATAGACAGTGTGGAGTTGTGTGCACTCACGTATGTTCCGTCATCAGTGGTAAATCAGTGTCTCAATGTCCTCGTTCCTCAGACTGTGTTTAAAGGATCCCTGTAAGGCAGTGGGTATTAGGACTACATTCAAAGGATCATCTATATGGAAAGATAAACACACACTAACCTCCTCTGTGGTATCATAGGAGATTCCTCTTAGCATACCTCTATTTTAATAGTTTGGTGTATAACATTAGTTCATTGGTTATCTGTCAGGGGAGAGAGAGTTTTACAATGCTTATTTACTCTCAATTCACATAAGAAATCGCATTGAATGGATATTACCTTCTATCAGTTATTTTGAGGTACATCTCCATTGAAGGTAATAGGTATGGGTATAAGAGATCAATCCCCTCTTTTTTGTTCAGATACCTGCAGCAAAACAATATTTAGTTTTACCACACTGCATCCAAACACCATATTCCATCTATATAGTAAAGACCAGCATTATTTACCTCCTCTCCTATCTGTCTCGATACATCAAGGGTTACAGACTGTCAGGGGCCTCTCCCCAGGCAGTGTTGCTGTGGTGTCACCTTCCTGGCTGTGTAGTAACTGGCCGCCGAGGCTAGAGATAGTGATATAGTCCTCCCTCGATCCGCCCCCTAGCCGCCTCCCACCACGAGGGATGACGTGGCAGGCGTGCGTTTCACAGGAGCGTTCCATCCAGCGCGCATGCCCAAATAGCAAGGCGTGAGCGCGCAGGGCATCGCGTGGTAGACACGCGATTTACAAGAGCATTCCAGCTAGTGTGCATGCTCAAATCGCAGAGCGTGAACGCGCAGGACTTGGCGATCGGGACAGAAGAGGCTTTGTGTCTCGCCTGCGTTTTACTCATTGCGTGTGCGCCACCCGCTTTGGGCAAATCGCTATGTGAAGCCAAAAAGCCACCTTATATGTCTGGAATTTTAACACCATTCATATACAGTATTAATTCTGACAGGATCGGTGTCATTGGGCCCCTACATAGAGGGATATTATTTTCTTATTTATGTTTGGTCTTTAGGCTGACATATTTATAGGGGAATTTGATAATACACCAGGTAAACTATATCAGGGTCGATATTACCCATATTTATATATTATTAAAATTTGAGAGGGTAATTATAACTAACACACTGAAGGTACTATATCAGCCTTTTCAAGGAAGGCATTTAGGTTTGGAGAGTTATGTCTGGCTTACCGTTTTGTAGGGTGATTTATGGTAGGGATCTAGTAATGAATACCAACTAAGGGAGGAGTTGTATGTGTGGATCTAAGATAGGTTTGTCAGTATCTACCGGATTACTAATTTCAAGAGTGTTATTTTAGTTATCTCGATATTATTTTTGGAATCAAATTCCAAGGGGTTAATGGTCCCTACCCTTTTTGGGCTGTCTGGGAATGGCTGGTATTTAGACCTATCCAGTCTTTTAGGGTCAACAAGCCTAAGTCGTTTATTCTTATTGCTGTCATAGAAAGCATGTGTAACTTTGGGATTCATTTAGTCCATCAGGGGACACTGTTTTTAGGCGGTGTATCCATTTACATTCCTTCTGTAACACAAATCTATCCCAATCACCACCTCTACTCGGTGGGGGGATGACTTCTATGGCCTGGAAAGACAAGCAGTCAATGTCATTACCATGTTCATCCCGAAGATGTCTCGCAATTGGAGTATCTCTCCCATTGCGTACATCCCCAAGATGTTCACCTATCCTTCTTCGTAGTTCACGAATCGTTTTTCCTATGTATTCTAGACCACAAATGCAACTGCATAGATAGATCACCCCTTTCGTCTTGCAGTTTGCAAAGTGTCTGATAGTGAATGTCCTACCGAGGTTCCTACTGAGGAAGGTTTTGCCCGTCATTATATATTTACACGTAACGCATTTTCCGCACTTGAACGTTCCTGTCTCCCTCCTATCTAGCCATGTCCCTTTTGGTCTTGGTGGATTATACATGCTGTGGACCAGTTGATCCTTTAAATTCCGACCCCGTCTATAAGTGATGGATGGATGAGCAGGAATTAGGTCTTTTAAGTCAGGATCAGCTGCAAGAATTCTCCAATGTTTACACAGGATGCTTCTTACATCGTTGGACCTAGTGTCGAAGTTGCCAATTATTCTTAAAATATTTTTCTCTGATCTTATCTTTGTTTTTAGTAGGTCTGTTCTTGGTCTATCTTCCGCTTCTCTATATGCCTTATTTAGGACGTGCTGGGGGTATCCTCTGTTCCTAAACCTCACCTGTAGGTCTTTAGCTTGCTTATAGAAGCTCGCATCCCTAGTACAGTTTCTCTTTATCCTAAAGTATTGCCCCTTGGGAATTCCCCGCTTCAGGCTAGGGGGATGGTGACTATCCCAATGAAGCCGATCGTTGCTTGCAGTCGGCTTCTGGTAGGTGCGTGTTATCAAATGGCCGTCAGTATCTCTCTCTATGGTTATGTCAAGGAAGTTAATTTTATTATCATTGAACTCAGATGTAAAATGTAGCCCTATTTGATTATTATTTAGGTTAGAGACAAATTCATTAAAACTCAACTCATTCCCTGACCATAGTACAAAGATGTCGTCAATGTAGCGCCCCCAGAAAAGTATCTGGGGCACCACCAGTCATCGTTGTTGCCACCAAAGACTATAGTTTCCTCCCACCAGCCCAGGAACATGTTAGCGTAGGTAGGAGCCATGGAGCTACCCATGGCAGTGCCCCTGAGCTGGTGGTAGAAACGGCCATCGAACCGAAAGTAGTTATGAGTTAGGACAAACTGTAGTAGTGATAGAACAAACTTATTGTGTTCCTTATACTGTAAGCTTCTTGCACTCAGAAAGTATCTGATAGCCTCTAGTCCACATTCGTGTGGAATATTACTATAAAGTGCTTCCACATCAATGGATGCCAGAAAGACCTCTTGCTCAATAACTACATCCTCCAACTTGGTAAGTAGGTCCATCGTGTCCCTCAGGTAAGAGGGGAGTGACGTAACATATCCCCTCAACACTTTGTCTAGGTAGACACTGGAGTTTTGTGTCAGGGAATCATTTCCAGATACTATCGGACGACCCTTCAAAGGAGACAGCCCCTTATGCACTTTGGGTAGTGCATAGAACACTGGTACTACAGGGTGTTTAGTATCCATAAAATTCAGCTCATTCTTACTCAATAATCCTTTTATAAAGGCATCATTTAAGATGTTTCGCAGCTCATCACCAAAGGTGTCAGTGGGGTCACTTTTTAAAACATTGTATGTTAACTGGTCCTTGAGAATGTTCATACACATCTCCTTATATCTTTCATGCGTAAGTACCACTAGGTTACCACCCTTATCCGCAGGTTTTAAAATTATATCCTCCCTCTTAGACAAATTGTCTAGGGCTTCCCTTTCGGATCTAT
Organism: Allobates femoralis; assembly: GCA_033576535.1. Taxonomy (NCBI): domain Eukaryota; kingdom Metazoa; phylum Chordata; class Amphibia; order Anura; family Aromobatidae; genus Allobates; species Allobates femoralis. Next base: position 95,969 of record JARQOC010000019.1, read on the forward strand.
TAAGGTTCATGCGGTGACTATCCCTATACTCCTCCAACTTGCTAAGGTCCTCACCTACTAGTTTCATAAATATGTCTATACTGCCATTGTCAGTTAAAGGGGGGGCTTTTTTACTCCGCGGTCTTAAGTCCGTAAAGGGACCCAACCCTATCTTCTCCTGACAACTCAGTGCGGACATGTCTCTAATCAAGGGTAGATCCTCTTCATCTACACCCAACTCTATGCATTTCTGTCGATCGTTCTTTTTGAAAAACAATTTCCATTTCAGTTTACGTCCAAAAAGGGCGATATCCTTTGTCCAATCAAAAGAATTGAAATTATTTGTTGGAACAAATGACAGGCCCTTTCCTAAGATATCTACTTCTTGATCACTGAGTGTAAATGGGGTAAGGTTAATGATCCTAGATTTATCTGGGGGGTCAGTGTTTATTCCATTATTCCTTGGTTTTACGTTTAGTGATACCTGGGCGCTGGAGTACCAGTTCTGTCTCTCAATTCGTAACCTCGCTGTTGAAGACCTAGTTCTAAAAAAGACGGAGCTGGTGAAGGAAAGGATAATGAGGCAGGTAACGGCTGTTGCGGTATTATTGGTCCTGGTCTTGGATCTGGTCCCGGTCTCAGGTCTGGACCTGGTCTTGGGTTCTCCCATCTTGGCTTACCTCTACCTCTACCCCTACCTCTTCCCTTATTTCTCGGTTTGTTTGGTGGTCTTTCGTAATTCGCTTTCTGTAGTCTAGACAGTCGTTCACTTAGTCCCGATTGGCTTCCCTCTTCCTCAGACTATTCACTTTCAGAGGAAGTGGCATCAGTAGGGACCACTGGTGTTGGTGCTACCGGAATCACTGGGACCTGGGCACCCTGTTCATCTAACAGGGACGGGTATGCTTTTCTCTCTTTAAAATCCGTATAGTCCCTTGAGTACTGCTTCTGTTTTCTGTCCTTTATACCACTCTGGAACTTCTCTATTGTTTGTTGTAATGCTAGTTCTCTTCTTTGGAAATCTGTTTCAGTTTTATATTTTAGAGCCTGTTCAGTTAGTTCGTTCAGTCTTTTTGATGTTTCCTCAAAAATAAGCTTTTCTTCTGTTAATAGGATTTCCATTAAGCGTATAAAGCTATCAGTTAATTCCTTCTCCCAAGAAGCTAGTAACTCTGGGGATCGTGCCCTTTTGGCTGGGGCCAAGGTAATTCTGAGGCCTAATGGGATTATCCTATTTTTAATATAATTCTCTGAGGCTCTAATCTCCCACCATGACCTAAGAATGTCTTTATAACACCCTGTTAATGTATGAAAGGTAGTTTTGATATTATTACATGGTACGGCTCCCGCACTCCCTGTCGTGACAGGTTCAGAAAAAACGTCATGGGCATCTAATAACCATTGATCCCTATTTATAGGCCCTGAAAAAAAAACTAGCCATATATACTAAAGTGTGACCTATATGATTCACCGAATTCTCGTTATTTGTTTTCCTGTATATAAATCTTATTAAGTAAATTGGAAACAATATTTCGCCGTTTCAAGCTTTTTAATCAAGTTTAAAAATCCTGTGTGGACCAGTGATTACAAGTGAATGTGATAACAACACCAAAAAACAACCCGATCCCGATCGCCAAGTCCTGCGCATTCACGCTCTGTGATTTCAGCATGCGCACTAGCTGGAATGCTCTTGTAAATCGCGTGTCTACCACGCGATGCCCTGCGCGCTCACGCCTTGCGATTTGGGAATGCGCGCTGGATGGAATGCTCCTGTGAAACGCACGCCTGCCACGTCATCCCTCGTGGTGGGAGGTGGCTAGGGGGCGGATCGAGGGAGGACTATATCACTATCTCTAGCCTCGGCGGCCAGTTACTACACAGCCAGGGAGGTGACACCACAGCAACACTGCCTGGGGAGAGGCCCCTAACAGTCTGTAACCCTTGATGTATCGAGACAGAGTCCTAAGTCTTTAGTCCCAAGTCCTAAGTCCTATGTCTTACGTCCTATGTCCTAAGTCCTTAGTCCTAGGTCTTAAGTCCTAAGTTTTAAGTCATAAGTCTTAAGTCCTTAGTCCTAAGTCCTAAATCCTAAGTCCTAAGTCTTAAATCCTAAGTCCTAAGTCCTAAGTCTTAAGATCTAAGTCCTAGTTCTTAAGTCCTAAGTCCTAGGTCCTAAGGCCTAAGTCTTAAGATCTAAGTCCTAGTTCTTAAGTCCAAAGTCTTTAGTCCTTAGTCCTAAGTCCTAAGTCTTAAGTCCTTAGTCTTTAATCCCAAGTCCTAAGTCTTAAGTCCTAAGATCTAAGTCCTAAGTCCTAAATCCTAAATCCTAACTCCTAAGTCCTAAGTCTTAAGATCTAAGTCCTAGTTCTTAAGTCCTAAGTCCTAGGTCCTAAGGCCTAAGTCCTAAGCCCTACGTCTTAAGTCCAAAGTCTTTAGTCCTTAGTCCTAAGTCGTAAGTCTTAAGTCTTAAGTCCTTAGTATTTAGTCATAAGTCCTAAGATCTAAGTCCTAAGTCTTAAATCCTTAGGATGTAAGACCTAGGACTTAGGACTAAAGACTATGTCCTAAGTCCTAAGCTTTAAGTCCTTAGGATTTAGGCCTTAGGACTAAGGACTTCGGACTTAGGACTAAAAACTAAGTCCTAAGTCTTAAGTACAAAGTCTTTAGTCCTTAGTCCTAAGTCCTAAGTCCTTATTATTTAGTCATAAGTCCTAAGTCTTAAGTCCTAAGATCTAAGTCCTAAGTCCTAAGTCCTAAGTCCTAAGTCTTAAGTCTTAAGTCTTTAGTCCTATGTCCTAAGTCCTTGGTCCTAAGGCCTAAATCCTAAGTCCTAAGTCTTAAGATCTAAGTCCTAGTTCTTAAGTCCTAAGTCCTAAGTCCTAAGTCCAAAGTCTTAAGATCTAAGTCCTAAGTCCTAAGTCCTAGTTCTTAAGTCCAAAGTCTTTAGTGCTTAGTCCTAAGTCCTAAGTCTTAAGTCCTAAGATCTAAGTCCTAAGTCTTAAGTCCTTAGTCTTTAATCCCAAGTCCTAAGTCCTAGGTCTTATGTCCTATGTCCTAAGTCCTAAGTCTTAAGTCCTTAGTCTTTAGTCCCAAGTCCTTAGTCCTAAGACCTAAATCCTAAGTCCTAAGTCTTAAGATCTAAGTCCTAAGTCTTAAGTCCTAAGATCTAACTCCTAAGTCCTAAGTCCTAAATCCCAAATCCTAAGTCCCAAGTCTTAAGATCTAAGTCCTAGTTCTTATGGCCTAAGTCCTAAGCCCTAAGTCTTAAGACTTAGGACTAAGGACTTAAGACTTAGGACTAAGGACTAAAGACTTTGGACTTAAGTCCTTAGTATTTAGTCCTAAGTCCTAAGTCTTAAGTCCTAAGATCTAAGTCCTAAGTCTTAAGTCCTTAGTCTTTAGTCCTAAGTCCTAAGTCCTAGGTTTCACGTCCTATGTCCTAAGTCCTAAGTCTTAAGTCCTTAGTATTTAGTCCTAAGTCCTAAGTCTTAAGTCCTAAGATCTAAGTCCTAAGTCTTAAGTCCTTAGTCTTTAGTCCTAAGTCCTAAGTCCTAAGTCATAAATCCTAAATCCTAACTCCTAAGTCCTAAGTCTTAAGATCTAAGTCCTAGTTCTTAAGTCCTAAGTCCTAGGTCCTAAGGCCTAAGTCCTAAGCACTAAGTCTTAAGTCTTAAGTCCTAAGTCCTAAGTCTTAAGACCTAAGATCTAAGTCCTAAGTCCTAAGTCCTAAGCTTTAAGTCCTTAGTATTTAGTCCTAAGTCCGAAGTCCTTAGTCCTAAATCCTAAATTCTAAGTCCGAATTCTTAAGATCTAAGTCCTAGTTCTTAAATCCTAAGTCCTAGGTCCTAAGGCCTAAGTCCTAAGCCCTAAGTCTTAAGTCCAAAGTCTTTAGTCCTTAGTCCTAAGTCCTAAGTCCTTATTATTTAGTCATAAGTCCTAAGTCTTAAGTCCTAAGATCTAAGTCCTTAGTCCTTAGTCCTAAGGCCTAAGTCCTAAGTCCTAAGTCATTAGTCCTAAGGCTTAAGTCCTAAGTCCTAAGTGTTAGGTCCTAACTCTTAATTCCTAAGTCCTAAGTCCTAAATCCTAAATCCTAAGTCCTAAGTCTTAAGATCTAAGTCCTAAATCTTAAGTCCTAAGTCCTTAGTCTTAAGTCCTATGTCCTAAGTCTTAAGTCCTTAGTATTTAGTCATAAGTCCTAAGTCTTAAGTCCTAAGATCTAAGTCCTGTCTTAAGTCTTAAGTCCTTAGTCTTTAGTCCTAAGTCCTAAGTCCTAAGTCTTAAGTCCTTAGTCTTTAGTCCTAAGTCCTTAGTCCTAAGGCCTAAATCCTAAGTCCTAAGTCTTAAGATCTAAGTCCTATGTCTTAAGTCCAAAGTCTTAAGTCCTATGTCCTAAGTCCTAAGTCTTAAGTCCTTAGTATTTAGTCATAAGTCCTAAGTCTTAAGTCCTAAGTCCTAAGTCCTAAGTCCTAAGTCCTAAGTCCTAAGTCCTAAGTCCTAAGTCCTAAGTCCTAAGTCCTAAGTCCTAAGTCTTAAGTCCTAAATCCTTAGTCCTAAATCCTAAATCCTAAGTCCTAAGTCTTAAGATCTAAGTCCTAAGTCTTAAGTCCTTAGTCTTTAGTCCTAACTCCCAAGTCCTAGGTCTTAAGTCCTAAGTCTTATGTCCTAAGTCTTAAGTCCTTAGTCCTAAGTCCTAAATCCTAAATTCTAAGTCTTGTCTTAAATCCTAAGTCCTAAGTCCTAAGTCCTAAGTCCAAAGTCTTAAGATCTAAGTCCTAGTTCTTAAGTCCTAAGTCCTAGGTCCTAAGGCCTAAGTCTTAAGATCTAAGTCCTAGTTTTTAAGTCCAAAGTCTTTATTCCTTAGTCCTAAGTCCTAAGTCTTAAGTCCTAAGATCTAAGTCCTAAGTCTTAAGTCTTAAGTCTTAAGTCCTTAGTCTTTAGTCCTAAGTCCTAAGTCCTAGGTCTTACGTCCTATGTCCTAAGTCCTAAGTCCTTAGTCTTTAGTCCTAAGTCGTAAGTCCTTAGTCCTAAGGCCTAAATCCTAAGTCCTAAGTCTTAATTCCTAAGTCCTTAGTCCTAAATCCTAAATCCTAAGTCCTAAGTCTTAGGATTTAGGATTTAGGACTTAGATCTTAAGTCTTAATATCTAAGTCCTAAATCTTAAGTCCTAAGTCCTAAGTCTTAAGTCCTAAGTCCTAAGATCTAACTCCTAAGTCTTAAGTCTTAAGTCATTAGTCTTTAGTCCAAAGTCCTAAGTCCTAGGTCTTAAGTCCTAAGTCTTATGTCCTAAGTCTTAAGTCCTTAGTCCTAAGTCCTAAATCCTAAGTCCTAAGTCTTAAATCCTAAGTCCTAAGTCCTAAGTCCTAAGTCTTTAGTCCTAAGTCCTAAGCCCTAAGTCCTAAGTCCAAAGTCTTAAGATCTAAGTCCTAGTTCTTAAGTCCAAAGTCTTTAGTCCTTAGTCCTAAATCCTAAGTCTTAAGTCCTAAGATCTAAGTCCTAAGTCTTAAGTCTTAAGTCCTTAGTCTTTAGTCCTAAGTCCTAAGTCCTAGGTCTTAAGTCCTTAGTATTTAGTCTTAAGTCCTAAGATCTAAGTCCTAAGTCTTAAGATCTAAGTCCTAAGTCTTAAGTCCTAAGATCTAACTCCTAAGTCCTAAGTCCTAAGTCCTAGATCCTAAATCCTAAATCCCAAGTCTTAAGATCTAAGTCCTAGTTCTTAAGTCCTAAGTCCTAGGTCCTAAGGCCTAAGTCCTAAGCCCTAAGTCTTAAGTCCAAAGTCTTTAGTCCTTAGTCCTAAGTCCTAAGTCTTAAGTTCTTAGTATTTAGTCATAAGTCCTAAGTCTTAAGTCCTAAGATCTAAGTCCTAAGTGTTAAGTCTTAAGTCCTTAGTCTTTAGTCCTAAGTCCTAAGTCCTAGGTTTAACGTCTTATGTCCTAAGTCCTAAATCCTAAGTCCTAAGTCTTAAGATCTAAGTCCTAAGTCTTAAGTCCTTAGTATTTAGTCATAAGTCCTAAGTCTTAAGTCCTAAGATCTAAGTCCTAAGTCCTAAGTCCTAAGTCCTAAGTCCTAAGTCCTAAGTCCTAAGTCTTAAGTCTTAAGACCTAAGATCTAACTCCTAAGTCTTAAAGGGAACTAACCACCCCAAATGACCCCCCAGACTGTTAATATGTGTCCCTACACCCAGCACACACATTTGGGGCAATCGTTTTTGCTAAAAAAAACTGTTTAGTAGAAGCTAAGATATAGCTTTATGAAGTTTAATAAATTTTATTAAATTAAAGTTTAATTGAACCCCGCTCTTCCAGCGGCCCTGGTGGCGGTGGCACGCTGGGTAATAAAGAGGTTAGGGCCAGCTTTGTATTATCAGCTGGCCCTAAGCCAGAAATTTATGGCGGTCACGCCAATATTAGACATGACCGCCATGAATTTCTATTAAATTGTTTTAAAAAAAACACAACACAGAGAAAAATGTTTATTAGAAATAAAAAAAAAAGCCATTAGGGAATCCATCTTTAATTAAAAAAATCCTCTTCCGTCCGACGCAGTCCAAAACGCGATGTCCTCTCTGCTACATCCCCTGTGCATAGATATAGATGTCTATGCACAGGGAATGAGCAGACTGAGAACAATCTCAGCACTGCTACATCATCTCTATGAGCAGGCGGGCTCTAGGATCCTGGAGCTGGCAGCCTGCACAGAGAAGACAGCTGGACTCGGCTCGCAATGTAACAGCAGTTACTTTGCGAGTTTCCCTGCTATCACTGGCACAGTAGCCGAGTCTAATGCAAGACAATGGCAATCCTAGTTTTGTCAGCGTTTGCCATTGATTTGCAATGGACTCGTGCGAGTAAACGCTGGGAAACTCGCAGAGTACCGAGTCCTGCGAGTCCCTTACTACTCGTCGAGTAACGATTCCTAGCGAGTAGATTCGCCCATCCCTAGTCCTTAGTCTTTAGTCCTAAGTCCTAAGTCTTAAGTAATAAGTCTTAATATCTAAGTCTTAAGTCCTAAGTCTTAAGATTTAAGTCCTATGTCCTTAGTCCTTAGTCCTAAGTCCTAAGTCTTAAGTCCTTAGTCCTAAGGCCTAAGCCCTAAGTCCTAAGTGTAAGGTCCTAAGTCTTAAGTCCTTAGTCCTTAGTCCTAAGTCTTAAGTCCTAAGTCCTAAGTCCTAAGTGTAATGTCCTAAGTCTTAAGTCCTTAGTCCTAAGTCTTAAGATCTAAGTCCTAAGTCTTTAGTCCTTTGTCCTAAGTCCTACGTCTTAAGTCATAAGTCCTAGGGCCTAAGGCCTAAGTCCTAAGTCTTAAGTAATAAGTCTTAATATCTAAGTCTTAAGTCCTAAGTCTTAAGTCCTAAGTCTTAAGTCCTTAGTCTTAAGATTTAAGTCCTATGTCCTAAGTCTTAAGTCCTTAGTCTTTAGTCCTAAGTCCTAAGTCTCAAGTCCTAAGTCTTAAGATCTAAGTCCTAAGTCTTAAGTCCTTAGATCTTATGACTTTAGACTTAGGACTAAAGACTAAGGACTTAAGATTTAAGACTAAGGACTTAGGACATAGGAAGTAAGACTTAGGACTTAGGACTTATGACTAAATACTAAGTCCTAAGTCCTTAGTCTTTAGTCCTAAGTCTTAAGTGCTAAGTCTTAAGATCTAAGTCCTAAGTCTTAAGTCGTAAGTCTTCAGTCCTAAGTCTTAAGTCCTACGTCTTAAGATCTAAGTCCTATATCCTTAGTCCTTAGTCATAAGGCCTAAGTCCTAAGTCCTAAGTGTAAGGTCCTAAGTCTTAAATCCTCAGTCCTAAGTCTTAAGATGTAAGTCCTAATTCTTTAGTCCTTTGTCCTAAGTCCTAAATTTTAAGTCCTTAGTCTTAAGTCCTAAGTCCTAAGTCTTAAGTCCTAAGTCCTAGTTCTTAACACTAGAAGTCCCGGGAATTTCAAGATCCCCTGAAGTCCTGAGAGAGGGTCAAATGACCCTCAGTCCATATTGACACCTCAATTAGCATCCTTTCATTTGTAAATGTACTCTTGCCTGAAGAATCTGCAGGGGGTATTGTCTAAGATAAGAGTGTGTAAACAGAAGAATGCAAGCTATTCCTTTAGTGTGGGGAATGCTGCTCCCAAGAAAGAGATACTGGCTTCAGAGTGCCTTTATTTGTCTGTTCGTTTGCATCCTGTGTTTTGCAGGGGTTGGTGCAGAGAAGATACAGTCATCCAGAGAATGGCAGCAACTCACCGGGCAGGTTTCAGAAGTATTTCTTTATTGTTTATTCCATAAAAACAGGCGGTTATGCAGGGGTGGTGGAGGGAGGATGGGGGTTGCAACAACGGGCTGTTTTGACCCCAATCCTCCCTCCACCACCCCTGCGTAACTGCCTGTTTTTATGGAATAAACAATAAAGAAATCCTGCGACATCGCCTGAGCGTCGCAATTTGTAACAGGGCGATCGTTCGGCGATGATTCAGTGTTTCTCAGTTCAGAGATTTCCCAACTAGCCTGGGATGCGTGTGTGACGTGACAATAGCGATGTCTCAGGTGACGGGAGCTATAGAAAGTATGGCTCCCTGCCTCGCCCGGGAATCACCTCTGAACTACAGGCTGGTTCTGAGGTGATCCTTCACAGACGTTCACCGGTGACATGTCCGCGTGTGTCACGTGATCACCCGCACATCGTCGGGAATCATCTCCTCGTGTGACGGCCCCATTAGGGCTGATTCACACATCTGTGCCTCCGGCACATGTGGGGTCTGTGCTGACATGCCGTAGGCACGGACATACGGGACACATGTTCCCCAATGGCCCCATTCACACGTCCATATTTCTGCACAAACTTTGTCTCTGTGTGGAGCACATGCGTGTCCGTCTGCTACACACAGAGACCTGTCCGTTGTTTTGCAGAAGCACAGACTGCTTTTTGCTGAAATCTTGAAAGATTGACACCTGTTCTGGGTTTTGGAGTCACTCCTGCTTTTGGCACACAAACTGGATGGACACAGATCAGGAAAACTGATCAGAAACTGAAGTGTGTCCCTACCCAAAGAATGTGAGCTGCTCCTGAGTGTCTGCCCCCCCCCCCCCCCCCAGCTGCATTGCATTAGCAAATTTGCATGCAGCTTTATGTGCTGTGGGGGAAAAACCTATTTTGTTCACAGGAAAGAAAATGGAGAGAAGGCACACCATTGAAGAGGCATTGGAACTAATTCTGAGCAATACAAACCCTTCTGACTCAGATGGAGAAGACATAGTCCTTCAACCGGATTCGGACTCGGAGCTGTCTTCAGGTTAGGCTGGCTTCACACTCCCTTTTTTGCCTGTTCATTTGGATCCTGTGTTTTGCAGGGGTTGGTGCAGATAAGGGTCTTTGCGGGGCAGGTGTGGTGCGTGGGCAGTACGCTGCGGTGCAGAGTCAGGGCTGTGCGGGGTCTGTGCTGTGTGGGGTCGGTGGAGTGCTCGGTTAATGTCTTTTCCTCTGTGGCTCTCTTTTTCTGTCTCTCCCCTGTGTCTCTCTCTTTTCTGTGTCTCCCCTGTCTTATCTGTTTTCTCTGGCTGTCTCATCCCCAGTTCTCCCTCTTAGGGCTAATTCACACGTCTGTGCCTCCGGCACATGTGGGGTCTGTGCTGACACATGCCGTAGGCACGGACATACGGGACACATGTTCCACTATGGCCCTATTCCGCACGAACTGTGTCTCTGTGTGGAGCACATGCGTGTCTGTCTGCTCCACACAGAGACATGTCCGTTGTTTTGCGGAAGCACGGACCGCTTTTTGGTGAAAATATCCATGCACACAGATGTCATCCGTGTGACTTCCGTGTGCACGGACCACGGAGGAAAGTGAAAAGCCTAAAAATAAAGAATTTCATATTCACCTCAGTCCAGCGCTGACAGTTCCTCTCACTTGCGTTGCCGCTCATTAGGCTTATGAATATTCACTTCACTGAGCCCAAGAGCGAACCGGAAGTGAGAGGAGAAGCGGCGCTGGAGGGAGGTGAGTATGTGGTGACACCAGACATTGCTATCTGTGGATTAACGGATAGGACACGGACATCACCCATGGTGCATGGGGGCCAAAAGGGATCCTGTTCTGCTCGTTTCAAAAACGAACAGAACAGGATGCCAAAAAATGCAGTGTGAATTACCTATTTTTATTTCCTGACTATCTTTTTTATTTAGAACCAAAACAAAATGTTAATTTGAAATTATTTATCTTGCAGATGAGGAGACTCCGCCTCTACCAAAAAATAGAGCTCGATTGGCGAGTGAGCCGACAGAGACCACAAAAGATGGCACAGTGTGGCATGAAGTACAAGTGGGGAAACGTCTCCATTTCACCCCAATAGAACCGTACCCTACAGATGGAGAGCCAAGTGCTAAGGCCAGACGAAGTGTCCGGAGTCGCCTTCAGAGCTTCGTCTGTTTTATCACTCTTGACATGCTTCGTAGCATTGAAGAATGGACTACTCAACATGCACGTCACACGGAGCAGGTGGATTGGTTCATGGGTCTCCCGGAACTAATGGCATATTTCAGTCATTATCTTGTGGGGGGTGACCAAGGTTCCATCACTATGTGACAGCTGGTCAGCAAACCTAGGAAACCCAAGGATCATTGCAACTATGACCCGAAACCGCTTCCAAGAAATCATGCAACACCTACGCTTTGATGAACTGTTCACATGCAGTGAGCGAGTGGAGACCGATAAGTTTGCTGCAATCTCTGATGTGTGGGGATCGTTTGTCACCAACTGCATCACATCCTACAACCCTGGTCAACACATCACTATTGATGAACAGCTTTTTCCATCAAAGACTCGCTGCTGTTTTCTGCAATACATTGCAACAAAACCAGACAAGTTTGGCATCAAGTTTTGGGTGGCTTGGGCCTTGAAATCAAATAACATCTGTAATGTCTTCCCATATCTTGGCAAGGACCCCAGTCGTCCCAACGGGGAGAGACTGTCTGAAACTGTAGTGATGAGGCTGATGGAACCATTCATAGACAAGGGCAGAACTGTAACCACGGACAATTTCTTTACATCATTGTCACTTGCACAACAACTGCTTAGCCGGAAAACCACTATCCTCGGCACAGTCAACAAGAGTCACCGGGAAATTCCTCAATCCGCTAGACAGATGGACCGCACTGAATTCACCACTCAGGTGTTTTCAACCACTGGTGCCACACTGACAGTGTATGCACCCAAATGAAAGAAGGTCGTCTACATTCTCAGCAGCATGCACAGCGTGGTTGAGACTGAGGATACCAACAAAAGGAAGCCAAACACGGTCACACAATACAAACACACGTGCGGTGTGGATGTAATGAACCAAATGGTGCGGGAGTACAGCGTGTGTGCAGGAACACGGAGATGGCCAGTCGCCGTGTTCTGCAAGATGATTGACATGGCAGCACTCAATGCTCATGTTCTTTATCAGGCATGCACTGGGGTGTAGGAGAGACGGGTGGACTTCCTGGTTGAGCTTGCAAATGAGTTAGGTGGCTCTCATGTGACTGAAAAGAAGGCACACATGGAGAAACTCCTTTGGCAACTTTCCAGACCCAGCCCTGGCAAAAGGTCAGGTCAACCATCGATGCACGAACAATTGTGCAACTGAGAGATGTGTTGACTGCTACAAATACACGTGTGGCAAATATACCAGGGACATACCCAGGCAGTGCCAGGTATGTTCCAACATGTTCAGACAGACTGCTGAGTGAGTGCTGAAATGCTAGTCACACAAGGACATGCCACTCACACACACACGCAGCCCCCCCACTGCAGCCTATTGTAAATATGTGTGGAATTGTTTTATTTCTTGTATTTTTTTATCATTTTTTATAACAAAAATAAAAAGCATCCTTTGATGTGTGCTCCTTTACTCCCCTACCACCATGTATTTGTCTTTACCCTTTCCCCCTCCCCTCTTCCCACTTCTCCTCCCCCAACATCCCTCCCTGTTGTATAATTTGATAATATTATTATTATTTATTTATATAGCGCCATTGGTTCCATGGCGCTTTACATTAGAAGTGGGGGTAACAAGGACAAATACAGTACATGTTGTGACAACACGCCTGTGGTTCGCCTTTGCTGGGATCAAAGGGCACGTTGATTTGGTGTCATTTAGTCCAAACACAGCAATGTGGATGCAACTGGCACTGGGCCAGGTTTATTGTGGTGAAAGCCAACAAAAGAAAACAAAACAGCAAAACCAAAATCCTCGCCTGTCCGGCTCTAACTAAACAGAATGTACCCTCACTACAGGCTGAAGGGCTTCTCCCTTCAGCCTAAACATATAACCAAACAGCAATGGCTTCACTCACGTGCTTCTCCTCACACAGACAGGCTGCCTGTGCTCCCAGGCAGAGAGAGAGCCCTGTCCGTCTCCCAGACTCCTTTTACAGACCCAAACCGCCTCCCCTTACTTCATTAGCAGCCAGGTGATACAACCCAGGTTAGGTTGCATAGGACAGATACCTGGGTGAGATATACCTGCCCTCCTCCACTAACCCCACCTGAGTCTCACATATCCCCCCCTCTGCTCAGACCACTCGGCTGAGCAGCGGTACCCACACAACAGTGCACCCTAGACAGGGCATCAGCGTTACCCATCCGCGCCCCCGGGCGATGTTCCACCGTGAAATTGTAGGCCTGCAAGGCCAGGAACCACCGAGTCACCCGGCTGTTCCGCTCCCTATTCAAGTGCATCCACTTGAGAGGGGCATGGTCCGTAATCAGCCGGAACTTCCAGCCCCCCAAGTAATATTTGAGGGACTCGAGAGCCCACTTAATGGCCAGGCATTCTTTTTCCACGATGGCATACCGTTGCTCATGCTCGTTTAGCTTACGACTAAGATAAAGGACCGGATGTTCCTCCCCGTCCCTCAGTTGCGACAACACTGCCCCGACACCCAGAGATGCAGCCACGGGTGAGATGAGATGCAGTCACGGGTGAGATGAGATGCAGTCACGGGTGAGATGAGATGCAGCCACGGGTGAGGTGAAGTCACAGGTGGGTTGAGATGCAGCCACGGGTTGGTTGACATGCAGCCACGGGTGGGCTGAGATGCAGCCATGGATGGGATGAGATGCAGCCACGGGTGGGATGAGATGCAGCCACGGGTGGGATGAGATGCAGCCACGGGTGGGATGAGATGCAGCCACGGGTGGGATGAGATGCAGCCACGCATGAGGTGGAACAGACAGTGATGTGATGCAGCCGTGGGTGGGAAGGAGCCAGGAGGGTAGCGCTGGATCAATGGCAGCTATGCCCGCCGCGGTGCCGACAGTCACTCGTGTGCGGCCGGGCAGCGGGCAGATCAAAGCAGAACTCTGCTGCTGCTCTGTAGCGCGTCGGCTCTCCGGGGCTGACAGGCACTCGAGGCTGGGGACAGGACCTGAGAGGCTGCACGCAGTGTGCGGCAGCAGCCCTGGCTCATCGAGCGGCGGTGGGAGGCAGAGACTGCCACTATCGCCCGCTCTGATTTAGGAGCCAAGAGAGGGGGGATCCGGCGCTCAGCGGCAGGGAGGACCAGCCAGCAGGTGGTACAGTCTGTGCGGCTGCGCTCTCCTCGGCGCCCGCCGGCTGTCAGGCACTCACTGATCTCGGTTCCCCGCCGCTAGTCACAGCCGGGGGTGCCCGGTCGGGTGCCTGTGGTCAGGGGGTCCCCTTGTGGCTGTGCGGCCCTCGCGCTCACCTCCTCTGGTGGGCCCAGGTCGGGCCTCTGGTCGCCCGTCCTGAGCTGCGGCTCTGCTCTCGCCCTGCCGAATCAGGGCACAATGGAGGGCTCGGCTGAATGCGGGCTGTATGGGGGACAGCGACAGTGGTGGTGTGGCTGTGTGAGGGGCCCAGGCGTGGACAGATGGGGTGGATTGAGTGCTACAAGCCCGGAGCCCTCTCACATGCGTCTATTCTCAGGCGGCCATTGTTTTCTTGTTCACTGTCTTATCACAGTTGTTTGGCCATGCTGCTAATACACTGCTCATCTTGAAAATGTGACTATTTGTTTGATGTTGGTGTGAAATAACCCTTTAGTGAAAACAAAATCTTATTGGTTTTTAAAAAAAAAAATAAAAAGCATGGAAGCAAATAACAGTTGTTCTTTTGTATATTTTTCATACTAAAATTTCAGTCCTCTTGTGCGAATTTTTTTTCGCATACAATTTGCACAAGAATGAACATGCTGCGTTTTTTTTTTTTTTCGCTAGTGTGCTTGAGGCCAAAAGGTAACGTTACACGTTACAATCTCGTTGACGATATCGTTTGAAAATGTCACGTGATCACGTCGTTCATGCGATGTCGTTTTCACATAGTCCAATATCTTCACGTTACACCCAACTAACACATCGTTGGATGGCTGATCGCAGATTTGAGGTCAGGATCTCGACTGAATATTTTGAATACCTTTTGGGCATTCTTGCCCTCTTCCAGGAATCTTTTCCCTCATGTGCCCTTTGTCTTCCTGCCTTTATAAACCCTGCCTCAGCCTCTAGTCAGTTATAGAATACTAGCTGGGTGCCCGATGCACATGCATCGGGATTCTAGCAGAGCGAGTCTCTGACTCGCAATGGCCGCTTCGCGGCCAATGCTTCGCGCTGCTAAGGCGACTCGCCATGCCCGCTGCGCGGGCATAGCGAGTCGCCTTAGAACTGCTCGCAATGGCCGCTGCGCGGCCAATGCTTCGGGCGTATCCACATGACCACGCTGACTCGCAGCGTGAGCGGACTCAAAAGGGGCAAAAAACCCATTCGTGATTATATAATAGATTCTGCCTGTTTCCTGTTGCTGGTGGCTTCTCTGGTTCTCTGCCTTCTTCTGCAAGCCGTGCGTGAATCTCCTGATTGCTGCTCTCTGAGGTTCTGCTGCCTACACCTGTTACCAGTGTTCCTTCTTCTCTGGCTGCTTGAGCTGCTCCCTCTGTGCCTTTCACTTGGCCTGCATTTTCTGACACGTAAGCTGGTTGCTGCTCTGTAGCTTCCTATGATTAAATAGATGCAGAGCACGAATCTATTCTGGACTCTGGTAAATTGCTCTGCAATTGGTTCTGTACTTTCTGAGACTTCCATTCCCAGGCCTCCCTGGATGATTTAATGTGTTATATGGACATACTAATGCTTCTCAGTATTTAGACTTGACACAGACCTTATTGTTACAAGCATCTCCAAGTGCAAACTGTGCTTTATAGAATGCTCTGCTGATTGCATTTTCATCTGAGGTTTGTCAACAATCTTTTCGTCAGGTTTTCATTCAATATCTACACTGTGTGTTTATGGACTTGGAGTTGTTAACTGCACTTGTTATGAATCACCGTGTGTTATAATATAGACCAATCCACCTATAAACTGTGTTATCTATTATATAATCGCGAATCGGAAAAGCGCCCCTCCGCGCGCTACTTCCGGCGTGGTCATGTGGATACGAATTTAACATTGGGCGCGAAGCGCCCAATGCTGCGCGAGCAATGGCCGCGAGGCCATTGCGAGTCGCTGGCCCAGGGCGAGCAATGGCCGCGAAGCGGCCATTGCGAGTCGCTGGCCCAAAATCCATCCACAGGCTCGGCCATAACCTTAGCGATTTACCGCTCAGGTAGCGCGAGCAATGGCCGCGAGGCCATTGCGAGTCGCTGCCTGAGCCGCAACTCGCTCCCCGGGGACCATGGACTCCCCGCTAACCACAATGATTCCCTATGCCCGCTCATCTCCCATTACCACCCCCGGGACCATGGAGACATTCCCAGGCGCCATGGACCGGTGCCGGCACAGCGCGTACCTCCACTAATGCCCACTCACCGCCCCTTGCGACCCCGGGACCATGGAGCCAGTCAGAGGCGGCATGGAGCGGTGCCGGCACAGCCGCCTCCACTAATTCCCGCTCACCGCCCATTGCGACCCCCGGGACCATGGAGCCAGTCGGAGGCCGCATGGACCGCTGCCGGCACAGCCGCCTCCACTAATGCCCGCTCACCGCCACCCCAGGAACTATAGAGCGGAGCCGCCACAGCCGACTCCGCTCCCCGATAAAACCAACTCCCACCCCCGGGGACTATGGAACGGAGGCGTCCCAGCCGCCTCCACTCCCCAGGGACCATCAACCCACTCGCCCTCAGACCATGGACCGGAGGCACCACACCCGCCTCCGCTCCCCGCTAAACCCAACTCCCACCCCCGGTGACTATGGAGCGGAAGCGGCACAGCATCCTCCGCTCCCCGCTAAACCAAACTCCCACCCCCCGCTACTATACAACGGAGGCCGCACAGCCGACTCCGGTCCCCGCTAAACACAACTCCCACCCCGGGAACCATGGACCGAGTCCTTACCTGTCTTCATGACATCTGCTTCCTCACGTACACTCCTCCCTACGGCCCCGACATCCTCTTCCTTCACGACTCTTCCATCCGCCGCTCTTCTCTATTCCTCCACCGACCTCCGGCTCGCTGTCTCCATTCTGCTCCGCTCTACAGCCTCATTAACATACATCGCTCATAATTCTGCACACTGATTGGTCCTTTTTTCCCATAGACAAACATGCTTGAAACGCGACCAATCAGCGTCCAGTATTATCCGCCATGTATCTCTATGAGGAGTTAGAGCGGACCTGAATGAGAACTGTGTCACTTAAAATAAATAATAAATTTAATAATAAAAAAAATAATTAAAAAAATAATAAAAAAATAATAAAAAAATAATTTAAAAATAATAAAAAATTCAATAAAAATAATATTAAAAAAAATATAATCTGCTAATAACATCAGCCCTTTGCGGACCTGAAGGAGAACTGTGTCACTTAAAATAAATAATAAATTTAATAATAAAAAAAAATAATTAAAAAATAATAAAAAAATAATAAAAAAATAATTTAAAAATAATAAAAAATTCAATAAAAATAATATTAAAAAAAATATAATATGCTAATAACATGAGCCCCTTCGCGGACCTGAAGGAGAACTGTGTCACTTAAAATAAATAATAAATTTAATAATAAAAAAAATATTTAAAAAATAATTAAAAAATAATAAAAAAAATTATTTAAAAATAATAACAAATTCAATAAAAAATAATTAAAAAAAATAAATAAATAAATAATTCATAAAAAATACGATTAAAAAAAAATATGCTAATACTAATAATATTACTGCAAATAATAATGCTATTAATGCTATTAATTATGCTATTAATCCTAATATTTGTTATTAATACTAATAATTATGCTATTAATGCTATCAATGCTAACATTTTATCCTATTAATGGCATTATTAACGCTATTAATGCTAATAATAATGCTATTAATGCTAATAATAATGCTATTAATGCTATTATTAATGTTATTAATGCTATTATTAATGCTATTAATGCTATTATTAATGCTATTAATGCTAATAATAATGCTATTAATAATGCTATTAATGCTATTAATTATGCTATTAATGCTATTAATGCTAATATTTATCCTATTAATGCTATTAATATTGCTCTTAATGCTAATAATAATGCTATTAATGCTATTAATAATGTTATTAATGCTATTATTAATGCTAATAATGCTATTATTAATGCTAATAATAATGCTATTAATGCTATTAATAATGTTATTAATCCTATTATTAATGATAATAATGCTATTATTAATGCTATTAATGCTAATAATAATACTATTAATGCTATTAATAATGCTATTAATGCTATTAATTATGCTATTAATGCTATCAATGCTAATATTTATCCTATTAATGGCATTATTAATGCTATTAATGCTATTATTAATGCTAATAATGCTATTATTAATGCTATTAATGCTAATAATAATGCTATTAGTGCTATTAATAATGTTATTAATGCTATTATTAATGCTAATAATGCTATTTATTAATGCTATTAATGCTAATAATAATGCTATTAATGCTATTAATAATGCTATTAATGCTATTAATTATGCTTTTAATGCTATTAATGCTAATATTTATCCTATTAATGCTATTAATGCTATTAATTATGCTATTAATGCTATCAATGCTAACATTTATCCTATCAATGGCATTATTAATGCTATTAATGCTAATAATAATGCTATTAATGCTAATAATAATGCTATTAATGCTATTAATAATGTTATTAATGCTATTATTAATGCTATTAATGCTATTATTAATGCTATTAATGCTAATAATAATGCTATTAATGCTATTAATTATGCTATTAATGCTATTAATGCTAATATTTATCCTATTAATGCTATTAATATTGCTATTAATGCTAATAATAATGCTATTAATGCTAATTATAATGTTATTAATGCTATTATTAATGCTAATAATGCTATTATTAATGCTATTAATGCTAATAATAATGCTATTAATGCTATTAATAATGTTATTAATCCTATTATTAATGCTAATAATGCTATTATTAATGCTATTAATGCTAATAATAATACTATTAATAATGCTATTAATGCTATTAATTATGCTATTAATGCTATCAATGCTAATATTTATCCTATTAATGGCATTATTAATGCTATTAATGCTATTATTAATGCTAATAATGCTATTATTAATGCTATTAATGCTAATAATAATGCTATTAGTGCTATTAATAATGTTATATTAATCCTATTATTAATGCTAATAATGCTATTATTATAATGCTATTAATGCTAATAATAATACTATTAATGCTATTAATAATGCTATTAATGCTATTAATTATGCTAATAATGCTATCAGTGCTAATATTTATCTATTAATGGCATTTATTAATGCTATTAATCCTATTATTAATGCTAATAATGCTATTATTAATGCTATTAATGCTAATAATAATGCTATTAGTGCTATTAATAATGTTATTAATGCTATTATTAATGCTAATAATGCTATTATTAATGCTATTAATGCTAATAATAATGTATTAGTGCTATTAATAATGTTATTAATCCTATTATTAATGCTAATAATGCTATTATTAATGCTATTAATGCTAATAATAATACTATTAATGCTATTATAATGCTATTATGCTATTAATTATGCTATTAATGCTATCAATGCTAACATTTATCCTATTAATGGCATTTTAACGCTTTAATGCTAATAATAATGCTATTAATGCTATTAATGCTAATAATAATGCTATTATGCTATTATTAATGTTATTAATGCTATTATTAATGCTATTAATGCTATTATTAATGCTATTATGCTAATAATAATGCTATATAATGCTATTATGCTATTAATTATGCTATTAATGCTATTAATGCTAATATTTATCCTATTAATGCTATTAATATTGCTCTTAATGCAATAATAATGCTATTATGCTATTAATAATGTTATTAATGCTATTATTAATGCTAATAATGCTATTATTAATGCTAATAATAATGCTATTAATGTATTAATAATGTTATTAATCTATTATTAATGATAATAATGCTATTATTAATGCTATTAATGCTAATAATAATACTATTAATGCTATTAATAATGCTATTAATGCTATTAATTATGCTATTAATGCTATCAATGCTAATATTATCTATTAATGGCATTATTATGCTATTAATGCTATTATTAATGCTAATAATGCTATTATTAATGCTATTAATGCTAATAATAATGCTATTAGTGCTATTAATAATGTTATTAATGCTATTATTAATGCTATAATGCTATTATTAATGCTATTAATGCTAATTTTTTTTTTTTTTTTTTTTTTTTTTTTTTTTTTTTTTTTTTTTTTTTTTTTTTTTTTTTTTTTTTTTTTTTTTTTTTTTTTTTTTTTTTTTTTTTTTTTTTTTTTTTTTTTTTTTTTTTTTTTTTTTTTTTTTTTTTTTTTTTTTTTTTTTTTTTTTTTTTTTTTTTTTTTTTTTTTTTTTTTTTTTTTTTTTTTTTTTTTTTTTTTTTTTTTTTTTTTTTTTTTTTTTTTTTTTTTTTTTTTTTTTTTTTTTTTTTTTTTTTTTTTTTTTTTTTTTTTTTTTTTTTTTTTTTTTTTTTTTTTTTTTTTTTTTTTTTTTTTTTTTTTTTTTTTTTTTTTTTTTTTTTTTTTTTTTTTTTTTTTTTTTTTTTTTTTTTTTTTTTTTTTTTTTTTTTTTTTTTTTTTTTTTTTTTTTTTTTTTTTTTTTTTTTTTTTTTTTTTTTTTTTTTTTTTTTTTTTTTTTTTTTTTTTTTTTTTTTTTTTTTTTTTTTTTTTTTTTTTTTTTTTTTTTTTTTTTTTTTTTTTTTTTTTTTTTTTTTTTTTTTTTTTTTTTTTTTTTTTTTTTTTTTTTTTTTTTTTTTTTTTTTTTTTTTTTTTTTTTTTTTTTTTTTTTTTTTTTTTTTTTTTTTTTTTTTTTTTTTTTTTTTTTTTTTTTTTTGCTATAATGCTATTATTAATGCTATTAATGCTAATAATAATGCTATTAGTGCTATTAATAATGTTATTAATGCTATTATTAATGCTAATAATGCTATTATTAATGCTATTAATGCTAATAATAATGCTATTAGTGCTATTAATAATGTTATTAATCCTATTATTAATGCTAATAATGCTATTATTAATGCTATTAATGCTAATAATAATACTATTAATGCTATTAATAATGCTATTAATGCTATTAATTATGCTATTAATGCTATCAATGCTAACATTTATCCTATTAATGGCATTATTAACGCTATTAATGCTAATAATAATGCTATTAATGCTATTAATGCTAATAATAATGCTATTAATGCTATTATTAATGTTATTAATGCTATTATTAATGCTATAATGCTATTATTAATGCTATTAATGCTAATAATAATGCTATTAATAATGCTATTAATGCTATTAATTATGCTATTAATGCTATTAATGCTAATATTTATCCTATTAATGCTATTAATATTGCTCTTAATGCTAATAATAATGCTATTAATGCTATTAATAATGTTATTAATGCTATTATTAATGCTAATAATGCTATTATTAATGCTAATAATAATGTTTATCCTATTAATGCTATTAATATTGCTATTAATGCTAATAATAATGCTATTAATGCTATTAATAATGGTATTAATGCTATTATTAATGCTAATAATGCTATTATTAATGCTAATAATGCTATTATTAATGCTATTAATGCTAATAATAATGCTATTATGCTATTAATATGTTATTAATGCTATTATTAATGCTAATAATGCTATTATTAATGCTATTAATGCTAATAATAATGCTATTAATGCTAATAATAATGCTATTAATGCTATTAATTATGTTATTAATGCTATTATTAATGCTATTAATGCTATTATTAATGCTATTAATGCCAATAATAATGCTATTAATGCTATTAATAATGCTATTAATGCTATTAATTATGCTTTTAATGCTATTAATGCTAATATTTATCCTATTAATGCTATTAATGCTATTAATTATGCTATTAATGCTATCAATGCTAACATTTATCCTATCAATGGCATTATTAATGCTATTAATGCTAATAATAATGCTATTAATGCTAATAATAATGCTATTAATGCTATTAATAATGTTATTAATGCTATTATTAATGCTATTAATGCTAATTATTAATGCTATTAATGCTAATAATTATAATGCTATTTAAATGCTATTAATAATGCTATTAATGCTATTAATTATGCTATATTAATGCTATTAATGCTAATATATTATGCTATTAATGCTATTAATAATGCTAATATAATGCTAATAATAATGCTATTAATGCTATTATTAATGCTAATAATGCTATTATTAATGCTATTAATGCTAATATAATGCTATAATGCATATAATTGTATTAATGCTATTATTAATGCTATTAATGCTATTATTAATGCATTAATGCTAATAATAATGCTATTAATATAATGCTATTAATGCTATTAATATCTTAATGCTATAATGCTAATATTTATCTATTAATGCTATTAATGCTATTAATGCTATATGCTATTAATGCTATAATCTATATTGCTAAATTATATGCTAATATAATGCTATTATGCTATTAAATGTATTAATGCTATTATTAATGCTAATAATGCTATTTATTAATGCTATTAATGCTAATAATAATGCTATTATGCTATTAATAATGCTATTAATGCTATATCTATTATATAATGCTAATAATGCTAATATTTACATTAATGCTATTAATGCTATATAATAATTATTATTAATGCTATATAATAATGCTATATTAATGCTATTAATGCTAATAATAATGCTATTAATGCTATTAATAATGCTATTAATGCTATTATTAATGCTATAATGCTATTATTAATGCTAATAAATGCTATATTAATGCTATTAATGCTATTAATAATGCTATTAATGCTAATTAATGTAATTGCTATTATTAATGCTATTAATGCATAATGCTAATAATGCTATTAATTAATGCTAATTAATGCTAATAATTAAATGCTAATTTTGAATTGCTATTAATAATGCTATTAATGCTATTATGTATAATGCTAATAATGTATATGCTATTATATGCTATTAATGCTAATAATAATGCTATTAATGCTATATAATCATAATGCTATTAATGCTATTAATTAATGCTAATAATGCTATTAATAATGCTATTAATGCTAATATTAATGCTATTAATGCTATTATTATGCTATTAAATGCTAATAATAATGCTATTAATGCTATTAATAATGCTATTAATGCTATTATTAATGCTAATAATGCTATTAATAATGATATTAATGCTAATAATAATGCTATTAATGCTATTAATACTGTTATTAATGCTCATAATACTGCTAATAATGCTATTAATACTGCTATTACTGCTAATAATAATGTTATGGCTTATATTATTGCTATTGATGATGCGATTATTATTTAAAAATCTTTAAAAAAACAATAAACATATTTTACATACCCGATGCATTTGCATCAGGCTAACAGCTATAACTACTATAATCAAATTAATGCACGTTCTAGAATCCCGATGCATTTGCATCGGGCTCACAGCTAGTGTTGTATATTTGCTTCACGCAAAAAAGACTCCTGAGTTATCCATTATAATTATTACACTTATTCAGTATTCCAGATGAATTGGTGGTGAGCTGAAAAAACTATTTTCTTTTTCTTTTTTTTCCTCCAAGCATGTCAAGCTTTAATCATCAATCCCCCAACTGGAAGCACAGGTGTTAACTGTTGCATCGGGAATATGATTTGTAAGTCAGGAGCCTTCTGCAGCAGACCCCATGGAGGAATTAATGAGGAGCTAGGCAAAAGATTGGGCAAACAATAATATCCCGTAAGTGATTGGGTCCTGGCGCTGAAAAGGCAGGACCCTAGAAAAAGGAAACATGCATATTGTGATTGCCATATAATGCAGCAACACTATGCACTGTGTGCACTTTGAAGACCTGATGTATCCACCCCAAAAGATACCTGCTTTCAAGGACGAAATCTTCCTCACCAACCCAGGGGCCAAGGGAGCTGCACCACAACTGGAGCAGCCCAAAGAGGTGATGTCTACACATCTGAGCTACAGTTTGACTGTGCTCCCTGCATTTAGCCTGATATGCAGCGAGGTCAGGATCCAAACTGAGGCAGGAGCTATGTCAACCAGTCCACTTTGCTGCATGACAATCTGTCTTCATGACTCTGCACTCTTTGTGTTGGGGACTCTGGGGAGGTGGTCACCTTCATGAAGGTAAAGGGCAGCAAGGGGTGCTATGTGGTAGGGGTAAGTCGGGTCTACACTGCAGAGAATTTCCAAGAGTGGCAGCAGAAGGCCGACATGGAGAGAATGGGGTGACGTCTCCTGGCCAGACCTGACCATGTTAGCCATCCAGCTGCAGTGAAACCCACAGGTGCTAGAGAAGCTAAAGAGTCTGTCAAATTAGCCAGAGTTCCTCTACTGTGTGCTAGATGGGGTGGTGTCCACTAATTACTCCATCCTCTTCTCCATCGGTGGCCATTATGGGGTGTGCTGGTGGCAGGTAGTAATGGAGAATGCTCCTGGAGGAGTAGCCCCTGGAGTAGACCATCAGGGAGCAGTGCACAGTGAGAAATGGACAAGTCCATCTTGTGTAGCATTTAGAAAGATGCTAGATTGGGAGGACTCCAATAAAAGAAGACTTTTTAATGTCCCCCATAATCTGTACAAATCCAATGAGACGTAAACAAATAATTTTGAGGAGAGAAAATAAAAAAATAAACTAAAATAATGTGGTTGAATAAATGTAAACACCCTCTTATAATTGTAGTTGTGTTCAGAATTAGCCAATCACATTTAAACTCACGTTAAGCAGTAGTCAATACACAACTGCAATCACTTAAAGTGATGCTGATTAGCACCATATAAAGTTTAGCTGTTAAAGTAGGATTTTTCTTACATTTCCTTTGTTACATTTTACAGCAAAAGTCATGGTTCTTAAACAGCCTACAAAACAGCAAATTGATTTCATTGTTGAAATTCATCAGGAGAAAAGTACCAATAATTTCCAAGGAGTTAGATATACCATACTGTAGAAGACTATGAAGGCAGCCTTTGGCCCCTGCTAAAAAGCAGAAGATGAAGACTTTCCCTTTCCAGCATGACATTGACCCTAAGCACACCACCAAAACAACAAAAGAATGGCTTCAGTGATAAAAAACTTTTTGAAACTGTGCAGAAGGGTGCAAAGGTCTTTGATTTTTGCAAACTCTGCAAGTGTCATTAGTACCACATTTGGCTTAATATGAGTCACTGTATGAGTAATTACATTCTGCGCTAAGGCTTGTTGATGCTGCCACAGTCACTGCAACATGTGCAGAGTGGAATTCCATCATGTCTGCACATTGCATATCAAACAGTTAACCAGTTGTCTGAAAGACCTCTGTATCGATGCTAGTTAATGAGTTGCAGAGTGTGGACGGTGGAGGTGAACACACAGTGACCATACCTTGTGCAGCAGCTCATCTCTGCAGGGATAATAGAGTAGGAATTGCTGGCCTATAAATGCTAAGAAGGCCTCCAAATCATTAAGAGAAGGATAATTCGTTTTAATAAGTGGACTGGCCCAAGCCAAAGCTTTATGTTTCAGCAGCATATAATACACTGTACTTTCGACCCGTCAGTAATAAAATGGGCATGGTGTGCACTCAAGTATAATTGGCACTGTGACAAATCCAAGATATTTGTCACGGTCTCCATCGGACCTGAAAGATGGGAGTGGGAGGGTGGATGGAGGGGCTGAAGCTGCACCTTGATTTTGTAGCTGAAGGATCTGATCTCCTTGCTGAGCAACGATGGTCTTCAAATTCTTTACAGCTTAACCAAACACTTGAACTTCAGTCTTTTCATGTCTGCATAAATGTCAGTAAGCAAACAGTTCATTTTGTTTAGATTGCTACACACATTAGGGCTTGAGTATCCTGTTGCAATACTGGTGGAACACTCACTGGAATCTGATGGCTGAAGTGCAGAAGGAGGTAACACCAGACAGTAGTAGAAATCCAAGGATGCAGGAATTTACATCTGGAGACTCAATCTGGATTAGGTGAGAGCAATCTAAACAAAGATTGCTCTGAGTTGAAAACTAAAACTAGACTAAACTGGACACAATACTCAAGCACTGAATGAAGTTCACATGTGGATAAGTAGGCCCAAACAAGAAACCTAGATGGGATTCACAGGTTCAGTAGCATCCATCTACCTAAAGAGCGATTTGCTAGAACACAATAGCATCCTCCATTGGTAAGGAGTAGAATTGCAGCACAATTTAGCAAAGTGAATAATAGCAGCCACTAGTGGTCAGTCTGGAGAAAAATAACAGAATTCTTACAATAGCATTGTTTTACATGTAAGCCCCTGTGTTGTACTCCTTCTGACATTTTCATACTTTGCTGAACCTGCTCCGGTCAAATGACGCCATCCTGTGCCCATAGGTTATGACTGGCTGGATTTCAGAAGCTACATCAAAGATGATAATTGCGCCTCTATGAGAGCCAGAATGAGGTCCCCATAGAGATCTATTGAAAAGTGACCTCCTGCACGCTCCATGAAACATTAGAGCTGCCGGCTAGTCACTTTTACTGCAGACCGACCGGAGTGCTTCTGACAAAAAATGAAAGTGGTGGAAGGTGAGTATAAGACATGGGGCAGAGGACTTAGATTTAAAGCACCACTAAAACAGTGCAATATAAAAAATGCTTTAGTGGTGCTTTAGGTCCTGGTAAATCAGCTGCTGACCATGCTCTATTTTGTACAGCACAAACTGAACTTAATTATTGTTAGTAATAAGATAAAACATAGCTACATATCTTCTAAAATATTTTTTATTAATAAAAAAGTAATGCATAATAAAAATGATTATAATCTCTTTTTATTCCTTAATTGGACAATTACATTCATTTCATGGTAGCAGTGCCCATAATACAACATTGATGTTAAAAATTAGGAGTAAAATTGATTATTTAGGAATATTTTTTTCTCCTTGAATT
The DNA here is from genome assembly GCA_033576535.1 of Allobates femoralis. Lineage (NCBI taxonomy): Eukaryota > Metazoa > Chordata > Amphibia > Anura > Aromobatidae > Allobates > Allobates femoralis. The sequence goes on from JARQOC010000019.1 coordinate 122,400, forward strand.
GTAATTTTGATGCTTTATTCTGTGTGATAAAAACAGAAGTGACTCTGTCCTCCCAAATCTCAATGGAAAGAACTGCAGCACTTAAATGTAGGATCCATATGAAGCCCTTATTAACTAAAGTAATGATGTATCCATCCCCACATATACGTTATGAGGGTACATTCACATCTGCGTAAATAAAATCACCTAGATTCTCAGCCCTAAAAATTGGCAAGAAGAGAATCATGCGCTTTTTTCCTCACTTAGCAGCCATATATCATGCGAGTACTATTCAAGTGTGCATTTTTTTACTCACCTAGCATCCATATGGTATGCAAGTGCTATGCGAGTGTGTGTTTTGTTTCTCAACGAGAAATAATAAGCACACTTGCATAGCACTGAAATGACAGAAAAATGCTAGGCAAGAAAAAAAAACACACTCGCATAGCGCTCGCATGATATACGGATGCTTAGTGAGGAAAAATTTCATGACACTCTCTTGACACTCAACAACTTTTGTGGCTGAAATTCAGGGGGATTTTATATATGCAGATGTGAATGTACCCTAAAGAGCACACCTCATGGGACCAGGGGCTGGTCTGTTTGGCAGATCTTGCCCTGGGGGGCAGTCCACTTTTTCCAGCCAGCGGCCAAATTAGGACCGGAGTTGGTTTGGGGGTGTGCTAGTGCTCCAGAGGCCAAGTGAAGAGTGGGGGGGTGCTAGCGCTCCAGAGGCCAAGTGAAAGGCGGGGGGGTGCTAGTGCTCCAGTGGCCAAGTGAAGTGCGGGTGGGGGGGGTGCTGGCGCTGCTTCACTCACCTGCCAGCTGGCTGCTGCTGCCGCTCCAGTCCCTAGTCACTGTCAGCCTCCATTTCCCGCCTGCTGCGTCCCGGGTTCCGCTCTCAGTCAAGTGAGTGCGCGGCTGCTCTCACAGTAAGGGTGGCTCTAAAATAGGACTAAACCACCGGGTTGGGGGGCAAATGCCTCCCTGTCACCTGGGCCAGTCCGCCCCTGCATGGGACCAATCTGGTACTGCATTCTTAAGCTGGTGTCACACTTGTGAGAGAGTGCTGCTGTTTAGAAACACAGGCAGCTAACAGGTTCCTGTCCAGAGAGTGGCTGGCCATGCTAGGTGATGAGATGCGACACTCACTCAGGTCTCTCCCAAGTGTGACATCAACCTTACATACATTCAGAATAAAATGTCTTCATCTTGAATTGTTCTCACCTTTATCAACAGTAATAAAGGCTGAACAGTCAAAAGATCAAAATATCTTATTCTTTTTCCTACATTTTAGTGACAGGTTAATATTACTAATAAAAAATTAGCATGTGTGATGCTTAACATTTTGATGCATTATGCATTTTCTAGCGAAATGTTTAAATACCATTTTAAATAAATTAAAGGTCTATCTTTGCCAACATGAATGTGTATCCCAACATCACATGATTGTTTTCTGTTTGTCTCTATAGAGCTTAATATCATGACTTTTTTACTTTGAACTACCAAATTTCCATATGTATCTACAATTATCTGTATACTATCATTGAAAAAATAATAAAGATCAATGAAAATAATTTATAAACTGGGCATACTGTAGAGAGAATGAAAAGATTTATATGTTTTTCCTTTTTTTCATTCAAGAAACCATATGAGAATCAAATATTATTTACTAACCGAGTGCAAATGTTCAGTAGCTCATAACTAGGGATGGGCGAATCTACTCGTTACTACTCGGTACTCGCCGAGTAGTAAGGGATTCGCCCGACTCGTTACACTGCGAGTAATCTCAGGGATGACTCGCAGTCAGTAACGAGTCCGCAGGGAGCGAAGGAAGAGAGGGGGGAGAAATGCTCCTTACCTCTCTTCCGGCTTCTGCTATGTGCTGTGTGCTGGGCTCTGGGACTTGCTGGCTGCGGCAGCTCCAGGGTCCTAGAGCCCGCCTACACAGAGATGTAGCAGAGCTGAGATAGTTCTCAGCCTGCTCACTCCCTGTGCATAGATATGTATATGTATGCACAGGGTTGTGGCAGTGAAGATGTCGTTTTTGGACTACGTCGGACGGAAGAGGATTTTTGGAGTAAAGATGGAGTCTCTAATGTCTTTTTTGTTTTATTTTTAATAAAAAATTTTTCTCTGTGTTGTGTTTTTTTTTTATATTGAGTACTGGAAATTCATGGCGGTCATGTCTAATATTGGCGTGACATCCATAAATTTCGGGCTTAGGGCCAGCTGATAATACAAAGCTGGCCCTAACCTCTTTATTACCCAGCGTGCCAATGCCACCAGGGCCGCTGGAAGAGCGGGGTTCAGCGCCAGAAGATGGCGCTTCAATGAATGCGCCATCTTCTGGGGCGGCTGCGGGCTGCAATTTGCAGCGGGGGGTGCCCAGAAAGCTTGGGCATCCCTGCGCTGCGGATTCCAGCCCCCAGCTGCTTAGCTGTACCTGGCTAGACATAGAAATTGCGCGGAGCCCCACGCATTTTTTTTTTTATTATTTCATGAAATTCATGAAATAATAAAAAAAAGGGCTCCCCTATATTCTTGTGTCCGGCCAGGTACAAATAGGCACCTGGGGGTTGGGGGCAGCTCGTCGCTGCCTGCTGGATTCGGCTGGTTACAAAAATACGGCGAAGCCCACGTAATTTTTTTTTTTGAAAAATCTATAAAACAATCCTAAAAAAGGATTGCATCTTTACTAACCCCTCGACCATGGTGGAGGGGTTAATAAAGAGGCAGTCCTTTTTTTAGGATTGTTTTATGGATTTTCCAGAAAAATTTCACGTGGGCTTCGCCGTATTTCTGGAACCAGCCAGATCCAGCAGGCAGCGACGGGCTGCCCCCGACCCCCAGGTGCCTATTTGTACCTGGCCGGACACAAGAATATAGGGGAGCCCTTTTTTTTATTATTTCATGAATTTCATGAAATAATTTTAAAAAAAATGCGTGGGGCTCCGCGCAATTTCTATGTCTAGCCAGGTACAGCTAAGCAGCTGGGGGCTGGAATCCGCAGAGCAGGGATGCCCAAGCTTTTTGGGCACCCCCCGCTGCAAATTGCAGCCCGCAGCCGCCCCAGAAGATGGCGCGTTCATTGAAGCGCCATCCTCTGGCGCTGAACCCCGCTCTTCCAGTGGCCCTGGTGGCAATGGCTCACTGGGTAATTAAGGGGTTAGGGCCAGCTTTGTATTATCAGCTGGCCCTAAGCCCGAAATTTATGGCGGTCACGCCAATATTAGACATGACCGCCATGAATTTCCAGTAATCAATAAAAAAAAAAACACAGAGAAAATTTTTTATTAAAAATAAAACAAAAAAGCCATTAGGGACTCCATCTTTATTTTAAAAATCCTCTTCCGTCCGACGTAGTCCAAAACGCAATCTCAGCTCTGCTACTTCCCTGTCTGTGCTTAGACAGACAGGGATGTAGCAGAGCTGAGAACTGACTAAACAGTCAGAGTTCAGCTCAGGGCATTAGGACCTGAGCTGAACTCTGCTGTCAGCCAGACTCGCTCTGCTCCGGAGATTCCCGAGCAGTGACGCAAGTTAATTTATTCACTGCTCTTGTCACCATTCGGGAATCTCCGGAAACAGAAGCAGAGAGACTCGGGGAGCGAGTCTGCAGCTGAGGCGGCAGCGGCGGCGGAGGCAGGGGTAAGTAGCCGGCCGGGCCGGTGCACCCCCCCTCTCCCCCCTCACCACCCCTGACCCCCCCTTCCCCCCTCCCCCCTTCAATCTTTTTTTTTTTATTATTATTATTCTTTAAAAGCCAGCGGCTTTTTGCTGCTGGCTTTAAAAGAATAACAGGGGGATTTGCAGGTTTTTCCTCTGCTGCCAGACCCCTTATAGGGTCCGGCAGCAGAGGAATCGCTGCAATACTCGCCTCCCCATTCATTTACATTGGACTCGCTAGACTCGCAACGAGTAGCGAGTCCTGGACTCAGACTCGTTACAGTCTAGCGAGTCCGAGTAATTTAGGATTCGCCCATCTCTACTCATAACCAGTTTTGCTTTAATGGCCCATTTTAGTCAGCACACGTATTCATATATTAAAAATAGTGGTTGATCTGAGATTATGCAGTTAATATTTCATAAGCAATCGTGGTTTGCAATCAAAGAAGTGTCATGTTACACAGAGGTAAAATGATTATGTCCTCTGTGGTGCTATTTTGGCATTCATCCTAGAGATGGCACAGAATGGATCTTTGCTCAGCTTCCCAAATGTCATTTACAATATTAACTGCATTTTAAACATCCACGAGGATCTACCATGCACACAGCCATTCTGTTTCTGTAGCTAATTAGGACACAGGAATAACTGGTTTATTTTATGAAGCTACACAGGCAGTATGAGATTTTATGTTCCTTCTAACAATGCTTCTTGTTATTTTCTAATATTTTGAGTTAGCATTGTTAATTCTTCTTTAGTATGTTAGTATATTGTTGAATGTTCATCTACATGGAATATGAACCACATCACATGAGGCTAAGTTTCAATATTTTAATAGTGCTCTTTATAGGGGTAAAATTATTTGATATACCAAACCTTAAAGATCTTGTCTATTTAGTAGGACAACTCTTTTCATTTCCATGTCTCCCCCAGGTAAAATAAGAAAAAGTATACTCACCTCTTGTGCTTTAAATTTCCAAGTACCTGTGTGACTGGTGCCCTATACAAACCTCACCTGTCTGCATGTCTAAAACTAGCAACCACCCCCTTCATATATTTTGCACCAGTGTTGCCCTGCCTTTATCAGGGGGACTGCTGTATCCTACAACAAGTGCACTTGCAATTTGATCTTGTGTTGACTAATACATGCCAAGATGAACATCTTGAGGATGTAGATTACAAAATTGAATCAATTATAGGGAGTATCAACTCTAATGGTTCTTTAGGGGTTCAATAAATGCAAAAACAGTTACTACTAAATCTGCAAACAAAATGTCTGTCCTTCCTTTCTGAGTTATGCCCAAATAGTAGATTAAAGCAACAAAAAACAACTTTTCATATTTATAGATCAATTCTATGTAATACTTTGAAAGACTTAGGGGTCAAAATGCTTACTTCATCCTTACATGAATAACTTGATGGCGTGTATACGAGGGTGGTATTTAAATTTTTAACAGTAGATTCAATGTTTGTGTTAGAAATCCATGCCCATATAATTTCATAACTATTTTACAGCATCAAACATTTTGTTAGTCACAACCATTTTCACTCACTTTTTTCACAAAATACAAGTAACAACAGCTATATGTAAATACTCTTTCCGCTTCTTACCCTACTTATACCTTCATTTTTTTATCCCATTTCCTGCTACAAAGGATGATCTCTTATCTATTTGTCACTTCAATTATCTGCTCGACCTAATCACTGGCCTCACGAGCCACAGGTCAAATATATGCGATATATGGCATTACTAGGTTATATATTACCACCACTTAATCACTGAATAAAACCACAAAAAAGGGAAATATACTGCACACTCCAACCAAACAACATATTATCACCAGATAGTGAACAAATAATACCACAAGTGAGAAAGACCATCACATCTAATCCAGACCATATATTACCATATATTACCACAACATAGTGAATTAATAAAATCACATATAAGGGAGATATGCTGCCACATCATGACCAGTCCTCATAGTACAATCCTACAGTGAGCAAATTGTATAAAAGGGAGACATACCACCATGCCATGAACAGACCACATATTACCACCAAATATTAACAGAATAATACGCCACATACAAGGAATAATTATGGCCATACCATGACCAGACTACACATTACCAACACATAGTGACAAAGTACTAGAATATTGATCATTAACCCCTTCAGGACCCAGCCTATTTTGACCCTAAAGACCTTGTCATTTTTTGCAATTCTGACCAGTGTCCCTTTATGAGGTAATATCTCTGGAATGCTTCAACAGATCCTAGCGATTCTGAGAATGTTTTTTCGTTGCATATTGGGCTTCATGATAGTATTAAACGTAGGTCGATAATTTTTGCATTTATTTGTGAAAAAATAAAAAATATGGCAAAAATTTTGAACATTTTGCAATTTTCAAATTTTGAATTTTTTTTCTGCTAAACCAGAGAGGTATGTGACACAAAATAGATAATAAATAACATTTCCCACATGTCTACTTCACTTCAGCACATTTTGAAAAAAAAAATTTTTTTGATAGGAAGTTATAAGGGGTCAAAGTTCATGAGCAATTTTTCATTTTACCACAAAAATTTACAAAACCATTTTTTTTAGTGACCACATCACATTTGAAGTCCCTTTGGGGTGTTTTCTGTCATGTACCCTCCTCAAAGTGACACCATTCCAAAAACTGCACCACTCAAGCTGCTCAAAACTACATTCAAGAAGATTATTAACCCTTCAGGTGCTTCACAGGAACTAAGCAAAATGGAAACAAAAAATATTTTAATTTTTCTAACAAAAATGGTTTTTTAGCCTCAAATTTTTCATTTTCACATGGGCAACAAGATAAAATGGATCCTAAAATTTGTTGGGCAATTTCTCCTGAGTATATCGATACCTCATATGTGGTCATAAACCACTGTTTGGGCGCACGGCAAGGCTCAGAAGGGAAGGCGCGCAATTTGACTTTTGGAGCTAATTTTCCATTCAAAAAGTGAAATTGCGCTCCATTCCTTCTGAGCCCTACCGTGCCCCAAAACAGTGGTTTATGACCACATATGAGGTATCGGTGTACTCAGGAGAAATTGCCCAACAACTTTTAGGATGCATTTTATCCTGTTGCCCATGTGAAAATGAAAGAATTGAGGCTAAAAAACATTTTTGTAAAAAAAAAGTACTTTTTCCATATTCACAGATAAATTTGTAAAACACATGGGGGATCAAAATGCGCATTATGCATCTAGATACGTTCCTTGGGTGGTCTAGTTTCCAAAATGGGGTCACTTGTAGGGGAGCTCCAATGTTTAGGTACACAGGGGCTCACCAAACGCGACATGATGTCCGCTAACAATTTGAATGGAAAATCAGCTCAAATTGTCGCATTTGCATTTGGAGAGCCACTGTGTGCCTAAACATTGGGGCTCCCCCACAAGTGACCCCATTTTGGAAACTAGACCCTCCAAGGAACATATCTAGATGCATAGTGAGCACTTTGAACCCCCAGGTGTTTCACAAATTGATCCGTAAAAATTAAAAAGTACTTTTTTTTACACAAAATTATTATTTTTTTTCATTTTCATGGATTAATTTGTGAAGAACCTGGGGGTTCAATCTGCTCACCACCCATCTAGATATGTTCCCTGGGAGGGTCTAGTTTCCAAAATGGGGTCACTTGTGGGGAGCTCCAAAGTTTAGGCACACAGGGGCTCACCAAACACGACATGGTGTCCGCTATCAATTTGAATGGAAAATCAGCTCAAATTGTTAGCGGACACCATGTCGCATTTGGAGAGCCCCTGTGTGCCTAAATATTGGAGCTCCCCCACAAGTGACCCCATTTTGGAAACTAGACCCCCAGGGAACATATCTAGATGCATAGTGAGCACTTTGAACCCCAAGTTGTTTCACAAATTGATCTGTAAAAATTAAAAAGTACTTTTTTTTTATACAAAATTCTTTTTTTCATTTTCAATGATTAATTTGTGAAGAATCTGGGGATTCAATATGCTCACCACCCATCTAGATAAGTTCCCTGGGGGGTCTAGTTTCCAAAATGGGGTCACTTGTTGGGGAGCTCCAAAGTTTAGGCACACAGGGGCTCACCAAACATAACATGGTGTCTGCTAACAATTTGAATGGAAATTCAGCTCAAATTGTTAGCGGACACCATGTCGCATTTTAAAGTGCTCACTATGCATCTAGATATGTTTTTTGGGGGGTCTAGTTTCAAAATGGGGTCACTTGTGGGGGAGCTCAAATGTTTTGACACACAGCGTCTCTCCATAGGTGACATGGTGTCCGCTAACAATTCCAATTTTTAGTGGACACAATGCCGCGTATGGGGAGCCTCTATGTGCCTAAACTTTAATTTATGTGCCTTAATTTATGAAGCATCTGGGGGTTCAAAGTGCTCACCAGCCATCTAGTTAAAGTTCTTGGGGGGTCTAGTTTCCAAAATGGGGTCACTTGTGGGGGAGCTCCAATGTTTAGACACACAGGGGCTCTCCATACATGACATGGTGTCCGCTAACAATTCCAATTGCTAGTGGAAACCATGTTGCGTATGGGGAGACCGTATTGTCTAAACATTGGAGCTCCCCTACAAGTGACCCCATTTTGGAAACTAGACCCCCAAAAGAACTTATTTAGATGCATAGTGAGCACTTTGAACCCCCAGGTGCTTCACAAATTGATCTGTAAAAATGAAAAAGTACTTTTTTTTCCACAAAATATTTATTTTTTCATTTTTACGGATTAATTTATGAAGCATCTGGGGGTTCAAAGTGCTCACCAGCCATCTAGTTAAAGTTCTTGGGGGGTCTAGTTTCCAAAATGGGGTCACTTGTGGGGGAGCTCCAATGTTTAGACACACAGGGGCTCTCCATACATGACATGGTGTCCGCTAACAATTCCAATTGCTAGTGGAAACCATGTTGCGTATGGGGAGACCGTATTGTCTAAACATTGGAGCTCCCCTACAAGTGACCCCATTTTGGAAACTAGACCCCCAAAAGAACTTATTTAGATGCATAGTGAGCACTTTGAACCCCCAGGTGCTTCACAAATTGATCTGTAAAAATGAAAAAGTACTTTTTTTTCCACAAAATATTTATTTTTTCATTTTTACGGATTAATTTATGAAGCACCTGGGGGTTCAAAGTGCTCACCACCCATCTATATAAAGTTCTTGGGGGTCTAGTTTCCAAAATGGGGTCACTTGTGGGGGAGCTCCAATGTTTAGACACACAGGGGCTCTCCATACATGACGTGGGGGAGGTCCAATGTTTAGACAACATGGTGTCCACTAGTAATTGGAATTGTTAGCGGACACCATGTCATGTATGGAGAGCCCCTGTGTGTCTAAACATTGGAGCTCCCCCACAAGTGACCCCATTTTGGAAACTAGACCCCCAAAGGAACTTAGCTAGATGCATAGTGAGCACTTTGAACCCCCAGGTGCTTCACAAATTGATGAGTAAAAAGTAAAAAAGAAAATTTATGAAGAAAAAGTACTTTTTCCTTATTACAGATCAATTTGTGAAGCACCTGGGGGTTCAAAGTGCTCACTATGCATCTAGATATGTTTCTTGGGGTTCTAGTTTCCAAAAAGAGGTCACTTATGGGGGAGCTCCAATGTTCAGGAACAGAAGAAGGGGATCTCCATACACAATATGGTTTCTGCTAACAATTGGAGCTAATTTTTCCATTGAAATTGTTAGTGGACACCATGTCGTATGGAGAACCCCTGTGCCACCAGCACAAGGGTAACTGGTAGAGTTTGGGTACAGCACCATAAAATGGCACCTCTAATGAATGCGCTATTTTCTATGGTGGCTGTGGGTTGCAATTTGCAGCGTGGAGGCCCATGTTTGGGTCTCTCCACGCTGAGGAATCCACCCCCCCAGCTGCCAAGTTGTACCTGGCTGGCAGCCAAAAATACAGCGAAGGACTCTTTTTATATATATATATATATATATATATATCTACTCTATAATTGCCGTAGGCAAAATCGTGTCGGCCCCCGAAAACGCCGTGGCTTTGTCACTATGTGACGTCACCACGCGCGAGCAATGGCCGCGAAGCGGCCATTGCGAGTCGCTGGGCGAAAATAGAACCAGAGGCTCGGCCACAAACTTAGCGATTTACCGCTGAGGTAGCGCGAGCAATGGCCGCGTGGCCATTGCGAGTCGCTACCTCAGCCGCCGCACCTGCCGCAACTCCCCCTATACTTTCAATGGGGATCTATTGCGACTCGCTGTGTAGCGCGAGCAATGGCCGCGAGGCCATTGCGAGTCGCTACCTCAGCCGCCGCACCTGCCGCAACTCCCCTATACTTTCAATGGGGATCTATTGCGACTCGCTGTGTAGCGCGAGCAATGGCCGCGAGGCCATTGCGAGTCGCTACCTCAGCCGCCGCACCTGCCGCAACTCCCCCTATACTTTCAATGGGGATCTATTGCGACTCGCTGTGTAGCGCGAGCAATGGCCTCGAGGCCATTGCGAGTCGCTACACTTGCGGCGCGGTTGCGGTAATCCCCATAGAAAGTATAGGGCGAGTTTGCCCGCGAAAATCCCGTGGCTGACTGTGCTGTTGCTGGGTAGCAACCCATTTTGCCTACCAATCACCATACTCCCCTTTGTCTACCAATCACTATGCTCCCACCTGCCGCAATTTTATAGTGTTTACTTTAAGTTTTCCTCACAAATTATTCCTGCCTTGGTGATCCTGTGGGACGGACGTCGGCAAACCAGTGCTGGAACCTCATCCCTACAAGACATCTTTTTGGGCCGATATAATCGATTAATAATTAATAATAATTACTATTGTTAATATTAATTATCATTATTAATCGATTATGGCTTGGTGATCCTGTGGGACGGACGTTGGAAGACCAGTGCTGGAACCTCATCCCTTCAAGATCAGCTAAGATATCTTTTTGACTCTATATAATTGATTATTCATTATGATTATTTATTAATATTATTGTTATTAGTGTTTATATTAATTATTATTATTAATATATTATTAATATTATTATTATATATTGATATATTCATAATTATATATCTTTTTGGCCCAATATAATTGATTATTCATTATCATTATTTATTTATATTATTATTATTAGTGTTAATATTAATTATTAATTATTATTAATATATATAGATATATAGATATATATAGATGTTATATTATATATATGTATATGATTACTATATATATATATTGTATATTAATCTATATATATCAGCTAAGATATCTTTTGGGCCAATATCATCGATTATTTATTGATATATTCATAATGTACTATATAATTGCTATAGATATATATATATATAGATATATAGATATAGATTTATATATATCTATATATATATATACATGTCATATTATATATATGTATATGATTAGTATATATATATATTGTATATTAATCTCTCTCTCTATATATATATATATATACTAGCTGTGAGCCCGATGCAAATGCATCGGGATTCTAGAGCGTGCATTAATTTGATTATAGTAGTTATAGCTGTTAGCCTGATGCAAATGCATCGGGTATCTAAAATATGTTTATTGTTTTTTTAAAGTTTTTTAAATAATAATCGCATCATCAATAGCAATAATATAAGCCATAGCATTATTATTAGCAGTAATAGCAGTATTAATAGCATTATTAGCAGTATTATGAGCATTAATAACAGTATTATTAGCATTAATAGCATTATTATTAGCATTAATAGCATTATTAATAGCATTATTAGCATTAATAATAGCATTAATAACATTATTAATAGCATTGATAGCATTATTATTAGCATTAATAGCATTAATAATAGCATTATTAGCATTAATAATAGCATTAATAACATTATTAATAGCATTAATAGCATTATTATTAGCATTAATAGCATTAATAATAACATTATTAGCATTAATAATAGCATTAATAACAGTATTAATAGCATTAATAGCATTATTAATAGAATTAATAGCATTATTATTAGCATTAATAGCATTAATAGCATAATTAATAGCATTAATAGCATTAATAGCATTATTATTAGCATTAATAGAATTATTATTAGCATTAATAGCATTAATAGGATAAATATTAGCATTAATAGCATTAATAGCATAATTAATAGCATTAATAGCATTATTAATAGCATTAATAGCATTATTATTAGCATTAATAGCATTAATAATAGCATTATTAGTATTAATAATAGCATTAATAACATTATTAATAGCATTAATAGCATTATTAATAGCATTAATAGCATTATTATTAGCATTAATAGGATTAATAATAGCATTATTAGCATTAATAATAGCATTAATAACATTATTAATAGCATTAATAGCATTATTATTAGCATTAATAGCATTATAGCATTATTATTAGCATTAATAGCATTAATAATACCATTAATAGGATAAATATTAGCATTAATAGCATTAATAGCATAAATAAGAGCATTAATAGCATTATTAATAGCATTAATAGCATTATTATTAGCATAAATAGCATTATTAGCATTAATAATAGCATTAATAACATTATTAATAGCATTAATAGCATTATTATTAAAATTAATAGAATTAATAATAGCATTATTAGCATAAATAATAGCATTAATAACATTATTAATAGCATTAATAGCATTATTATTAGCATAAATAGCATTAATAGTATTATTAATAGCATGAATAGCATTATTAATAGCATTAATAGGATTATTATTAGCATTAATAGCATTAATAATAGCATTATTAGCATTATTAATAGCATTAATAACATTATTAATAGCATTAATAGCATCATTATTAGCATTAATAGCATTAATAATAGCATTATTAGCATTATTAATAGCATGAATAACATTATTAATAGCATAAATAGCATTATTATTAGCATAAATAGCATTAATAATAGGATTATTAGCATTAATAATAGCATTAATAACATTATTAATAGCATTAATAGCATTATTATTAGCATTAATAGAATTAATAATAGCATTATTAGCATTAATAATAGCATTAATAACATTATTAATAGCATTAATAGCATTATTATTAGCATTAATAGCATTATAATTAGCATTAACAGCATTAATAATACCATTAATAGGATAAATATTAGCATTAATAGCATTAATAGCATAAATAATAGGATTAATAGCATTATTAATAGCATTAATAGCATTATTAATAGCATTAATAGCATTATAATTAGCATAAATAGCATTAATAATAGGATTATTAGCATTAATAATAGCATTAATAACATTATTAATAGCATTAATAGCATTATTATTAGCATTAATAGAATTAATAATAGCATAATTAGCATTAATAATAGCATTAATAGCATTATTAATAGCATTAATAGCATTATTATTAGCATTAATAGCATTAATAATAGCATTAATAACATTATTAATAGCATTAATAGCATTATTATTAGCATTAATAGAATTAATAATAGGATTATTAGCATTAATAATAGCATTAATAACATAATTATTAGCATTAATAGCATTATTATTAGCAGTAATATTATTATTAGCATTTTTTTTTAAATTATTATTTATTATTTGTTATTATTTTTTAATTATGTTTTATTTATTTTTTTTATAATTTTTTAATTATTTTTTAATTATTTTTGTATTATTAAATTTATTATTTAGGCTGAGAGGCAGTTGTCATTCAGGTGCGCTAAAGGGCTGATCTTATTAGCATATATTTTATTTTTTTTATTATATTTTTATTGAATTTTTTATTATTTTTAATTAATTTTTTTATTATTTTTTAATTCTTTTTTAATTATTTTTTTTATTATTTAATTTATTATTTAGGCTGAGAGGCAGTTCTCATTCAGGTCCGCAAAGGGGTGATCTTATTAGCATATATTTTATTTTTATATTATTATTTTTATTGAATTTTTTATTATTTTTAATTATTTTTTTTTATTATTTTTTAATTATTTTTTAATTATTTTTTTTATTATTTAATTTATTATTTAGGCTGAGAGGCAGTTCTCATTCAGGTCCGCAAAGGGCTGATCTTATTAGCATATATTTTATTTTTTTATTATTATTTTTATTGAATTTTTTATTATTTTTAATTTATTTTTTTATTATTTTTTAATTCTTTTTTAATTATTTTTTTTATTATTTAATTTATTATTTAGGCTGAGAGGCAGTTCTCATTCAGGTCCGCAAAGGGCTGATCTTATTAGCATATATTTTATTTTTTTATTATTATTTTTATTGAATTTTTTATTATTTTTAATTATTTTTTTTTATTATGTTTTAATTCTTTTTTAATTATTTTTTTTATTATTTAATTTATTATTTAGGCTGAGACGCAGTTCTCATTCAGGTCCGCAAAGGGCTGATCTTATTAGCATATATTTTATTATTTTATTCTTATTTTTATTGAATTTTTTATTATTTTTAATTATTTTTTTTATTATTTTTTAATTCTTTTTTAATTATTTTTTTTATTATTTAATTTATTATTTAGGCTGAGACGCAGTTCTCATTCAGGTCCGCAAAGGGCTGATCTTATTAGCATATATTTTATTTTTTTATTATTATTTTTATTGAATTTTTTATTATTTTTAATTTTTTTTTTTTATTATTTTTTAATTCTTTTTTAATTATTTTTTTTATTATTTAATTTATTATTTAGGCTGAGACGCAGTTCTCATTCAGGTCCGCAAAGGGCTGATCTTATTAGCATATATTTTATTTTTTTATTCTTATTTTTATTGATTTTTTTATTATTTTTAATTATTTTTTTTTATTATTTTTTAATTCTTTTTTAATTATTTTTTTTATTATTTAATTTATTATTTAGGCTGAGACGCAGTTCTCATTCAGGTCCGCAAAGGGCTGATCTTATTAGCATATATTTTATTTTTTATTATTATTTTTATTGAATTTTTTATTATTTTTAATTATTTTTTTTTATTATTTTTTAATTCTTTTTTAATTATTTTTTTTATTATTTAATTTATTATTTAGGCTGAGACGCAGTTCTCATTCAGGTCCGCAAAGGGCTGATCTTATTAGCATATATTTTATTTTTTTATTATTATTTTTATTGAATTTTTTATTATTTTTAATTATTTTTTTTTTATTTTTTTAATTCTTTTTTAATTATTTTTTTTATTATTTAATTTATTATTTAGGCTGAGACGCAGTTCTCATTCAGGTCCGCCTTTGTTTTTTCCCATTGAAATGCATTAGCGGTGTGTCGGCGATTTTATGGCCGACCACCTGGTTCTATTTGTCGGCCCTAAAATCGCGGACACACCGCTAATGCATCTCTATGGGCAGTCAGCCCGATTTCGGATTGAACGGCGACCAATCAGAATTCGAGCTGACTTGCCCATAGACATGCATTAGCGGTGTGTCCGCGATTTTAGGGCCGACAAATAGAACCAGGTGGCCGGCCATAAAATCGCCGACACACCGCTAATGTATGTCAATGGGAAAAAAGACGGACCTGAATGAGAACTGAATGACGGGCTCTTCTGATTGGCTGAGGTCAGCGACCAATCAGAAGAGCCCTTCACATTTCATTGAGATACAATGGCGGATTGATCGTCCATTGTATCTTAATGTTAGTTGAAGAGGACGTCGGAGCTGGAAGTTGGCGGAAAGAAGACAGAAGATCCCCGGAGACGGACGAAGAGGCGGAAAGAAGAGAGAAGACCCCCGGGACCGGAGGAAGAGGACGCCTGGCCGGACGGACGATCAGATGACTTGAAGGCATGTAAGTGATCGACGGGGACGGGTAGGGCCTTAGGTGTTAGGGAAAGCGGCGAGGCTTAGAGGGTAGGGGCTTAGGAGGTAGGGGCTTAGGGCGGCAGGGGTTTAGGTGCGGCTTAGGGGGTAGGGGTAGGGGATTAGGTGCAGCTTAGGGGTTAGGGGCTTGCGGCGGCAGGGGTTTAGGTGCGGATGCGGGTAGTGGCTTAGGGGGGTAGGGGGTTAGGTGCGGCTTAGGGGGTAGGGGCTTAGGGCGGCAGGGGTTTAGGTGCGGCTTAGGGGTAGGGGTAGGGGATTAGGTGCAGCTTAGGGGTTAGGGGCTTGCAGCGGCAGGGGTTTAGGTGCGGATGCGGGGTAGTGGCTTAGGGGGGTAGGGGTTAGGTGCGGCTTAGGGGGTAGAGGTAGGGGATTAGGTGCGGCTTAAGGGTAGGGGCTTAGGGCGGCAGGGGTTTAGGTGCGGTTTAGGGGGTAGGGGTAGGGGATTATGTGCAGCTTAGGGTTAGGTGCGGCTTAGGGGTTAGGGGCTTGCGGCGGCAGGGGTTTATTTGCGGATGCGGGGTAGTGGCTTACGGCGGCAGGGAGTAGGGGGTTAGGTGCGGCTTAGGGGGTAGGGGCTTAGGGCGGCAGGGGTTTAGGTGCGGCTTAGGGGGTAGGGGTAGGGGATTAGGTGCAGCTTAGGGGTTAGGGGCTTGCAGCGGCAGGGGTTTAGGTGCGGATGCGGGGTAGTGGCTTAGGGGGTAGGGGGGTTAGGTGCGGCTTAGGGGGTAGAGGTAGGGGATTAGGTGCGGCTTAAGGGGTAGGGGCTTAGGGCGGCAGGGGTTTAGGTGCGGTTTAGGGGTAGGGGTAGGGATTATGTGCAGCTTAGGGGTTAGGTGCGGCTTAGGGGTTAGGGGCTTGCGGCGGCAGGGTTTATTTGCGGATGCGGGGTAGTGGCTTACGGCGGCAGGGAGTAGGGGTTAGGTGCGGCTTAGGGGGTAGGGGCTTAGGGCGGCAGGGGTTTAGGTGCGGCTTAGGGGGTAGGGTAGGGGATTAGGTGCAGCTTAGGGGTTAGGGGCTTGCAGCGGCAGGGGTTTAGGTGCGGATGCGGGGTAGTGGCTTAGGGGGTAGGGGGTTAGGTGCGGCTTAGGGGGTAGAGGTAGGGGATTAGGTGCGGCTTAAGGGGTAGGGGCTTAGGGCGGCAGGGGTTTAGGTGCGGTTTAGGGGGTAGGGGTAGGGGATTATGTGCAGCTTAGGGGTTAGGTGCGGCTTAGGGGTTAGGGGCTTGCGGCGGCAGGGGTTTATTTGCGGATGCGGGGTAGTGGCTTACGGCGGCAGGGAGTAGGGGGTTAGGTGCGGCTTAGGGGGTAGGGGGTTAGGGCGGCAGGGGTTTAGGTGCGGCTTAGGGGGTAGGGTAGGGGATTAGGTGCAGCTTAGGGGTTAGGGGCTTGCAGCGGCAGGGGTTTAGGTGCGGATGCGGGGTAGTGGCTTAGGGGGGTAGGGGGTTAGGTGCGGCTTAGGGGGTAGAGGTAGGGGATTAGGTGCGGCTTAAGGGTAGGGGCTTAGGGCGGCAGGGGTTTAGGTGCGGTTTAGGGGTAGGGGTAGGGGATTATGTGCAGCTTAGGGGTTAGGTGCGGCTTAGGGGTTAGGGGCTTGCGGCGGCAGGGGTTTATTTGCGGATGCGGGGTAGTGGCTTACGGCGGCAGGGAGTAGGGGGTTAGGTGCGGCTTAGGGGTAGGGGCTTAGGGCGGCAGGGGTTTAGGTGCGGCTTAGGGGGTAGGGGTAGGGGATTAGGTGCAGCTTAGGGGTTAGGGGCTTGCAGCGGCAGGGGTTTAGGTGCGGATGCGGGGTAGTGGCTTAGGGGGGTAGGGGGTTAGGTGCGGCTTAGGGGGTAGAGGTAGGGGATTAGGTGCGGCTTAAGGGGTAGGGGCTTAGGGCGGCAGGGGTTTAGGTGCGGTTTAGGGGGTAGGGGTAGGGGATTATGTGCAGCTTAGGGGTTAGGTGCGGCTTAGGGGTTAGGGGCTTGCGGCGGCAGGGGTTAAGGTGCGGTTTAGGGGGTAGGGGTAGGGGATTATGTGCATCTTAGGGGTTAGGTGCGGCTTAGGGGTTAGGGGCTTGCGGCGGCAGGGGTTTATTTGCGGATGCGGGGTAGTGGCTTACGGCGGCAGGGGTAGGGGCTTGCGGCAGAGGGTAGTGGGTGCGGCGGGGTAGTGCGGCAGGGGGTAGGGGCTTCGGCGCGGGGTAGTGGCTTAGGGGTTAGGGCGGCAGGGGAGTAGGCTTCCGGCAGAGGGTAGTGGGTGCGGCGGGGTAGTGCGGCAGGGGGTAGGGGCTTCGGCGTCGGGGTAGTGGCTTAGGGGTTAGGGCGGCAGTGGGTAGGGGCTTGGGGTTGTGTGGCTTGGTTAGTGTACGCGTAGTGGCTTAGAGCGGCAGGGGTCTGTAGTGTACAGCGCGATGGTATACTACAGTCCCATGGCGCTTATGGTCATGGGACTGTAGTATACTATAGCGGTGTACACTACAGGAGTATGGGCTTCGGCTTCGGTGGCTTGGTTAGCGGTGTAGCGACTCGCAATGCCCGCTTCGCGGGCATTGCTTCGCTAGGCTGCAACGACTCGCAATGCCCGCTTTGCGGGCATTGCTTCGTGAGTCGCCTTGGCCGCTACGCGGCCACGGACAGAGTCCAGGAGAAGCAGCTCGGACTCGCTAACCAAGCCACCGGAAGCAGCGCCGCTCCGACGGAAGTCGCTACGGCAATTATATAATAGATATATATATATTATTTTTTTTTTTTTTTTTTTTTTTTTTTTTATATTTTTATTATTATTAAATTGATTTATTGTTTGTTATTTTACGTGAATTTATTTGTATGAAGATTATTTGATTTTATTACAAAACCGCATCTGCGGCGCGGTTGCGGTAATTCCCATACAAAGTATAGGGGGACTTGCGGCAGGTGCGGCAAAACCGCACTTACCGCAAGTCCCCCTATACTTTCTATGGGGATTACCGCAACCGCACCGCAACTTGCACTTGCGGCGCGGTTGCGGTAATCCTTATGGGGATTAACGCAACCGCGCCGCAAGTGCTCGCACTCAGCCAGCGATTCGCAATGCGGCGCGGTTGCGGTAATCCTTATGGGGATTACCGCAACCGCGCCGCAAGTGCTCGCAGTCAGCCAGCGAGTCGCAATGCGGCGCGGTTGCGGTAATCCTTATGGAAGCGGGCATTGCGAGTCGCTGGCCGAAAATAGAACCAGAGGCTCGGCCACAAAGCTAGCGATTTCCCGCTGAGGCTAGCGACTCGCTCGGACTCAAAATGGCCGCTTCGCGGCCAATGCTTCGCGCTGCTAAGGCGACTCGCCATGCCTGCTGCGCGGGCATAGCGAGTCGCCTTAGAACTGCGTATCCACATGTCGACACTGACTCGCAGCGAGTGTGGACTCAGAAGGGGCAAAAAAAAACATTCGTGATTATATAATAGATTGTATATTAATCTCTCTCTATATATATATAATATATACATGTCATATTATATATATATGTATATGATTAATATACAATATATATATATATACTAATCTATATATATATAATATATATAAATATATATATAACACATTGTAATAAATTGTAATATATAATATACATAATTTATTTAAGTTAGTAATATAACTGTTACACTTGCGGCGCGGTTGCGGCGCAGTTCCGTTAATCGCCATAGTAACTTTGGAGGGACTTGCGGCAGGTGCAGCAAGTGCGATTTTGCACTTGCGGCAAGTGCGGCCGCGAAACAAAAAGTAGCTTTTTGACTACCAATCACTATACGCCGCCATTTTAGTGATTAATAATATGTTTAATCCACCATTTTATAGTGTTTCCTTTAACTTTTCCTTACAAATCATTTCTGCCTTCGTGATACTGTGGAAGGACGTCAGAAAATCAGTGCTGGAACCTCAGCCCTACAATATCAGCTAAAGATATCTTTTTGGGCCAATATAATCGATTATTTATTGATATATTCATAATTATATATATATATAGATATAGATATATATATATATATATAGATATATATAATATTACATATATATCTCTTATATATATATATTAATCTATATGTATATGATTAGTATATATATATATTGTATATTAATCTATATATATAATTTATATATATATATATATATATATACACATTGTAATTAATTTGTAATATATAATATACATAATTTATTTAAGTTAATAATATATATATAATATATTTTTTTTATATATTTTTATGATATAATTTATATATAAAAATATATTGTATATAATTACAATTAACAATATAAATATTACTACTTTGACTATATTGCTATGCAGAATGTATATTGATTGCTTCCTTAAATAATATACTGTAGCTATTATTGCATACATTTTTCAGTACTGTGCTCAATATGAGCTCTGACAAACAAAAAAGCTCTGTTACAGCTAAGAATGCTGCATGCCAGCGCAAGAAGCGTGCGCAGGAAGATCTGGAAACAAAACGTCTCCGTTTGCTTAAGGTCAAGACGGCTTTGAATACAAGAATTGCAAAGGAGTCTGCTGAAGAAAGAAGCAGTCGGTTGGCAAAAAAAGCTGATGCGGAACGCAAAAGACGCAAACAACAACAGGTGAAGGTGCAAGGAGAACCATCTACCTCTGATATGGCGTCCATATCTGTGTCTCCAACACTTTGTGAAACTCAACTGCCTACAACATCTGGCCGTAAACAACAAAAGGTGAAGGTGCAACGAAAACCATCTACCTCTGATATGGCGCCTATATCTGTGTCTCAAACAGTTTCTGAAACTCAACTGCCTACAACCTCTAGCACGGGTAAAGTGAAGGGCAAATGTTCTTCTAAAACAAGAACAGACAAGATTGCTTCTGCCATGACAAGACATCAATTGTCTAAAGTCAAACGTTTACAAATTATGTCACCTACCTCAAAACAACGCCGTTTGGCCCATTTGGCTGCCTTACAGCGTCAACTACGCCAAAAAAAAAACCTCCGTAAGAAGTCTCCAGTCACTACTTCTTTTGTTGGATGTCTTGACAGTTCTACACAGCAACGCCTTATTTATGTAGGCATCTACAAAAAAGGTCATCTGTTGCTCACTTCACCTATGTCATCAATCCCTATTGGCTTTACTGATGACGATACCGGTATTTTAGAACATACCTGTGGGCCCATGAATGTGTTATGTCAACATTGTGAAGCACAACATTTTGAGGCTGAAAGGCCATCTGATGGACAGTTCTCC
The DNA here is from genome assembly GCA_033576535.1 of Allobates femoralis. Taxonomy (NCBI): domain Eukaryota; kingdom Metazoa; phylum Chordata; class Amphibia; order Anura; family Aromobatidae; genus Allobates; species Allobates femoralis. The sequence goes on from JARQOC010000019.1 coordinate 143,090, forward strand.
CTTTGTTGTCACAAGGGCAAAGTTAAGGTACCATTACCTCAGTACCCTGAGCTCTTCACTACTTTACTGAAAGGAGACAGCCCATATAGTAAAAATCTCATGGACAATATCATGAGCATTAATAGTTCCTTTGCATTTGCTTCCATGGGTGCAAGTGTTTCTCAACCACCTGGACACGGTCCGTACTGTTTCCGGATTCACGGCCAAATTTACCATAGAACTGGAACTCTCCACCCCGCTGAAGGTCAAGTTCCAGCATATGCACAGCTGTATATTTTGGATAGTGCTACTGCTACTGAACAACGCCTACAGTCTCCAGAAAATCTCAAGTGTAATCCAGCCTTGATGAGAATTATTGCTGAGCAATTGGAAGGTATTAATCCCTTTGTTTCAGCTTACAAAATGTTACGGCAAGTGGAGAAAGAGGAAGAACAGAAAGCATTGGAACATGGCACAAAAATGCCTAATATCATCATGGCAATTAAACAAGACAGAGAGCAAGACCCAAGACGGTATAACAACCCTACTGTCCATGAAGTTGCAGTCATCTTTGAAAACGCTGATGGAGAGCCACCATTTAATAGAGACATTTTAATACATCTAAAACCAGACATAAATAATCCGTTGGCCCCCAAAACACAGCAAATAAGTATTTTACACAGTAATTTGGATGCATTACTGTATCCATTGTTTTTCCCTCATGGAGAGCAAGGGTGGCATGAATCACTCATGCACCAAGGCCAAAATGTTCGCAGGGTGACACAGCTGCAGTATTACTGTTATTTGCTGTCAGTACGGACAGAATTCAATCCTGTCCTTAATGGAGGTAAACTGACACAGCAGTACTTGGTGGATGCCTATGTTAAGATCGAGGCCAATCGTTTAAATTTTATACGACAACACCAGAAGGATTTGAAGGTGGAAGATTATTGTCTCCTTCAAGAACATTTGCTGAGAAAATCCGTAGAAAAAAGGAATCCCCATTGGCAAAACCGTAATTTTACCATCTTCCTTTGAGGGAAGTCCCCGAAACATGCAGCAGAGGTATCAAGATGCCATGGCGATTGTAACTAAATTTGGAAGACCAGATCTTTTTATAACGATGACCTGTAATCCAAAATGGAGTGAAATTGTAACCAATTTACAGCCATGGCAGCGTGCTGAACATCGCCCGGATTTAGTGGCCCGTGTATTCAGGATTAAACTTGAAGCCCTTTTGAAAGATATTAATTCTGGATTATTTGGCAAGGTTTGTGCTATGGTTCATGTGATAGAATTTCAAAAGCGAGGCCTACCACATGCTCACATTCTAATTATTCTGGATGCCAACTCAAAACTAAGAACTGAGGTGGAAGTGGACAATACTGTTTGGGCTGAAATTCCTGATCCATCACATTACCCTGTGCTCCATCAAATTGTCATGCAACACATGATCCATGGCCCCTGTGGACAACACAATCCCAATTCTCCATGTATGGAGAATGGAAAGTGTAAAAAAGCTTTTCCCAAACAGTTTCAAACAAAAACTGTTATACCTGAGGATGCATATCCAAGTTATCAAAGAAACGAAGGACCTTCTTTTCAACACCATTCCAAGATGATTGATAATTCTTGGGTGGTTCCATATAACCCTTTCCTTCTATTAAAATATAAGTGCCATATCAATGTGGAAATATGTGCTTCCATTCAGAGCGTAAAATACCTCTTTAAATATGTGTACAAAGGTCATGACAAAGCCAATGTGGAAATTTGTGAAACCAACATCAGACACGATGAAACTCATAAATTCATGGATTCCAGATATGTCAGTGCACCAGAGGCAGCTTGGCGAATCTTTGCTTTCCCAATGCATAGACAATCTCACAGCATTATTCGTCTTGCAGTACATCTGCCTCATTCACAATCACTTTTTTTTCACGAGGGTGATTCTGCGGACAACATCAGTTATTCAATGGACAGACAATCAACACTCATGGCCTACTTTACCCTCAATGAGAATGATCCCAATGCTCGGGAGTACTTATATCGTCAAATTCCTGAGCATTATGTTTGGAAAGAAGGTGCATGGGAAGTTAGAAGGAGAGGAGGTGCTTCAGTCATTGGTAGACTCTACACTGTTAGTATTCAAGAACAAGAACGTTATTTTTTAAGGCTGTTGTTACTCCATGTTAAAGGAGCTATAAGTTTTGATAACCTTAAGACTGTTAAGGAAGTCACATACCCAACGTTTAAAGAGGCGTCATTAGCCCTTGGATTGCTCTTCGATGACAGTGTTTGGAGAAAAACTTTATTGGATGCCTGTGTTCTCAATATGCCTGCACAGCTCCGTGACATGTTTGCATATATATGTGTCTTTGGTCCTCCTAATCATCCCTGGAGTTGTGGCAAGAATTTAAACAACACTTCGTTCAAGATTACTGCCATGCCTACCACCCTGACACTGATGATTGTGAGCATTGTGAAGGATATGCCATGACTGATGTTGAACATGTTTTAAAATTTCATGCTAAACATTTTATTGATTTTAATCTGCCACGCCCAAAAAGAAAACCACACATTCGTCCTCAATACAACAAAGAAGAAGAGTTAGTAAGAGCACATGAAATGAAAGCCACCTTAAATGATCAACAACGTTTGGCCTATAATGCAATCCATAAAGCTTTAGAGGATACAAGTGATAAGCCAAAGTGCTTTTTCCTTGACGGTCCCGGTGGAAGTGGGAAAACATATCTCTATCATCTATTGATTCATGAACTGAGAGGAGAAGGAGAAGTTGTCTCACCTGCAGCCAGTACAGGGATTGCTGCTAATCTATTGCAAGGAGGAAGAACTATCCATTCACTGTATGGCATACCAATACCAATTAATGAGACATCCGTTTCCAGAATCAAAAATGATACTGATGCGGCCCAACATTTGAAGACTACCAAACTCTTCATCATCGATGAGTCTACTATGTTGTCAAAATACGCTTTGCATGTAATTGATCAATTATTACGGGATGTCATGACAACTGATGTCTCCAAGAAAATAAATTACCCTTTGGAGGGAAAGTCATTGTTCTGGGAGGAGACTTTCGGCAGTGTCTTCCTATCATCTCTCATGGAACAAGGACAGACATCGTAGAGAGCTGCATTAAATATTCACGACAATGGCAGCTTTTTAATCAATTGCCACTCATTAACAACATGCGCTCCATTGATTCTGAATATAGCAATTGGTTAATTCAATTGGGAAATGGAGAATTGTCCAATGATTACAACCTTGGTGATGATGTTATTGAGATCCCGCAAGACATGATCTGCACTGGCTCTTTAATCTTGGACATATTTGGTGAAAACATTGTCATTGATGTGAATAATGACGAAAGTATTCAGAATGCTGCATCACATGCCATTCTTTGTCCCAAAAATGACGCTGTGGATTTGATCAATTCAAAAGTGATGGATTGTATTCCTGGAGAATACATGGAATATATGAGCCATGATTCCATTGATCCAGATGAGACGGAAAATCCCGAACAATATCCCGTGGAATTTCTAAATTCTCTAACACCAACAGGAATGCCTTCTCATCTCCTGAAATTAAAAGTTGGTACAATTATAATGCTTTTGCGTAATTTTAACAGCAGAAAAGGACTTTGCAACGGGACTCGGATGATTATTATTGCTTTGTTTGACAACTTGATACAAGCAAAAGTAATTTCTGGCTCGGATGAAGGAAATGTAGTCTTCATTCCAAGAATTGATCTCTGTCCATCAGAGACTGGATTGCCTTTCAAACTAAGACGTCGGCAATTTCCCGTGAAGCCTGCCTTTGCCATGACCATAAATAAATCCCAAGGACAAACTTTGGAGAAAGTGGGGATTTATTTGCCAGAACCTGTTTTTGGTCATGGACAATTATATGTGGCTTTCTCACGTGTGAAGAGACGATGCAATGTGAAGGTCAAAGTGGTGGATTCATGCATTCAAGGCAAATTGGTGCCTAACTGTGAGAAAGTCTTCACCAAAAATATTGTCTATCGGAATATTTTGGGATGAACTTTTGCATATTTTATATTTTTACCTTTTCTATTTTAAAAAAAAAAAAAAAAAAAAAAAATTAGTTTAGTCTTTTCAATTTCAGTTTTTTATGTGCATAGTTTATACAATGTTTGTGGAAAAACACATTTCAGATTTCATTGGAGATGTGTATCATTCTGATTTTCTCACAGGGTGATAGAAACCACTATTTAAAGCTCCAGTGCTTTACGTGCTGAGAGATTTGATTCTTATTCTTTAAAGGGAGAGGTTTTTGTGAACAGCTAAGAGACGGGTGGGACGGCTGTTCACACACATCTCATTAGCACGGTGTGTTCCACATGTTTAGATAGATAGGGACAAACATAAATTATTAATTAGATTCTACCACGAAATTTTTCTTAGATTTTTTCACTTTGTTGAGGAATATACTAAATGATAATAATTGTTCATGAAGGACTCACCAAGAACATACTTGCTGTAATTTTCATAATTGCATATATGTAATTTGTACTTAACTTGCGGTTTGTGCAGACAACATAGTTGCGGCAGTGTCATCCACATCAATTGCAGTCACCTGTGGTTAGTTAGTGGATGCATCTTATGCACCTGCTGAAGCTATGTTAACTCCATTTACCGTAGGTTAACTACAAGTTTTTTTGTTATTGCACGGATATTGCTGCAAGTCTGTAGTTGGTAACTCCTTCTGTATCAATTTACAAAATTTTATTATTTACATCACAATCCTCAAAAAATCTAAGAAAAATCCAGCTATTAAAAATATCTAAATTATATCAATTCGGATTTAGTTAGAGTAGGTCCCACCAGGCGTAAGGGCATCTTGACGCGATTGGTGGGCTGACACAAAGTGGCTGATACATATATTAGTACTGTTAATTCATAAATTCAAAAAATTGACATATTAAGAAGTATTGCTACTTTGTGTTCTAAGACCCTTACAACATAATAGTTCAATTTTCCTTAAATGATATCAACCATACTAATATATGTAGTTGGTGTAAAGATGTCATTGGAATAATTGGATTATTATTTGAAAATCTAAAAAAAAAATTAAAAATATTCTAGACACCCGATGCATTTGCATCGGGCTCACAGCTAGTATATATATATATTTCTAGAACAGATTTTAGAAAAAAAAAATGACGTGGGGCTTCGCCATATTTTTGGTCCAGCCAGGTACAACTTGGCAGCTACGGACTGCCAGCAACCCCCAGCTGCCTCGTTGTACCTGGCTGTGAACTAAAAATACAGCGAAGCCCATTTTTTTTAGTTCTAGAACTAATTCCAGAAAAAAAAAAATGACGTGTGGCTCCGCCATATTTTTGGCCCAGCCAGGTACAACTAGGCAGCTGGGGGCTGGAATCCTCAGCATGGAGAGGCCCAAGAGTTCTGGGCCCCCCATGCTGCAAATTGCAGCCCACAGCCACACCAGAAAATGGCGCATTCATTGAAGCTCCATTTTCTGGCGCTGTACACAGTCTCTTCCGGTTGCCCTGGTGCCGGTAGCAAACTGGGTAATAACAGGGTTAATTCCAGCTTTTTATTGGCAGCTGGCACTAAGCCCGAGATTCATAATATAGGGCCAATGTTAGACCCGCCATTAGGAATCTCTGGTAAATAGTCAGAAAATACACACAGAGAAAAAAGTTTTTATTTGAAAAATAAACAAACAAAATTCGGACTCCATCTTTATTGTAAAGATCCGACGTAATCCACAGCGAAGGTCCCACGACGCTTGATCGCCTCCGACGTAGTCCACAACGAAGATCCCACGACGCTCGATCGCCTCTGCTACATCCAGCAAGACTGCAGCAAGGGATCAAGTGTCCTCTTATTCTAGTCTCTGGGATCATCGTCATGGTGCACGGTATGGCAGATCATTGCCATACAGTGCACAATCTATGTGACCCCAAAGACTACAAGGGATCAAGTGCACCCTTGTTGTAGTCTCTGGGATCAGTGTCATGGTGCACGGTATGGCACATCATTGCCATACCATGCACCATGACGCTGATCCCACAGACTACAACAAGAGGACAGTTGATCCCTTGTTGTAGTCTCTGGGATCAGCGTCATGGTGCACTGTATGGCAATGATCTGCCATACTGTGCACCATGATGGTGATCCCAGAGACTACAACAAGGGATCAAGTGCTCCCTTGTTGTAGTCTCTGAGATCAGTGTCATGGTGCACTGTATGGCAATGATCTGCCATACTGTGCACCATGATGCTGATCCCAGAGAATACAACAAGGGATCAAGTGCTCCCTTGTTGTAGTCTCTGGGATCACATCATTGCCATACCATGCACCATGACGCTGATCCCACAGACTACAACAAGAGGACAGCTGATCCCTTGTTGTAGTCTCTGGGATCAGCGTCATGGTGCACTGTATGGCAATGATCTGCCATATGTTGTAGGGCTGGTTCTGTTTATCGGTTATTATTGTCGGTTATGACTACAATCACCGATATCCAGAATCTTCCCTTCCTACTGCTTTCTGTTCCTGTGCTGATTAATCTACTATATAATTGCCGTAGCACGTTTTGTGTCGGCCCCCGGCACGTCGTGGCTTTGTCACTAGGTGACGTCACCACGCCGTGCGAGGCATTGCCCGCGTAGCGGGCATTGCGACCCCTCGCCGCTGTCATCCCGCTCCCCTCGCTGTCATCCCGCATCCCTCACCGCTGTCATCGCCGCTCCCCTCCACGCTCCACGCTCCCCTGTCTCCCCTCCACGCTACCCGCTCTACCCTCCACGCTCCAGGCTCCCCTGTCTCCCCTCCACGCTCCCCGCTCTCCCCTCCACGCTCCACGCTCCCCTGTCTCCCCTCCACGCTACCCGGTCTCCCCTCCACTCTCCCCGGAGAGCTTGGTAACCAAGGCCGCGGTCGGGTAACTAAGGGGCGTGTCCGTACCACACACCCGGCCCCAGCCGCATCCATTATGTGCTGAGCCCAGGGGTGGCCCGAACAAGCCCAAGGGGACCACCCCAATCACACAATGATAGGCTGGATGCCACCTCCCCCTTAGATTCCTCACCGCTTCCAGGATCACAGCATCACAGGGGAGGAGCCGCGGTGCATGATGGGAGATGTAGTCCTCAGGGGACCGAAAATGCTGCAAAGCTGAGGAGACAGCTCTAATCACAGAGATAGAGGAGATCTGCGCCTTCTTCATAAAAAGTCTGCACTGAAGAGTGAGATTATATGTGTGTGTGTGTGTATACTGTATACGTGTGTATGTATACTGTATATATGTGTGTGTATGCTGTATATGTGTGTGTATACTGTATATGTGTGTGTGTATGCTGTATATGTGTGTGTATACTGTATGTGTGTGTATACTGTATGTGTGTGTATACTGTATATGTGTGTGTCTGTATACTGTATATGTGTGTATACTATATATGTGTGTGTATGCTGTATATATGTGTATACTGTATGTGTGTGTGTATATACTGTATATGTGTGTGTGTGTGTATACTGTATATGTGTGTGTGTGTATACTGTATATGTGTGTATACTATATATGTGTGTGTATGCTGTATATATGTGTATACTGTATGTGTGTGTGTGTATACTGTATATGTGTGTGTGTGTGTATACTGTATATGTGTGTGTGTATACTGTATATGTGTGTGTATACTGTATATATGTGTATACTGTATATGTGTGTGTATACTGTATATATGTGTATACTGTATATGTGTGTGGGTATACTGTATATGTGTATACTGTATATGTGTGTGTATACTGTATATGTGTGTGTGTGTATGCTGTATATATGTGTATACTGTATGTGTGTGTGTGTGTATACACTCTGCCTCCTTCCTGCGCTGACCACTCTGCCTCCTTCCTGCGTTAGGAAGTGCGTTAGGGTCACTCTGCCTTCTGTCCTCCGCTGATAAACTCTGCCCTCCGTCCTCTGCTCATCACTCTGCCCTCCGTCCTCCGCTGACCACTCTGCCCTCCGTCCTCCGCTGACCACTGAGCCACCGAACAGTGCTGACCACTGAGCCACCGTGCAGTGCTGACCACTGAGCCACCGTACAGTGCTGACCACTGAGCCACCGTACAGTGCTGACCACTGAGCCACCGTACAGTGCTGACCACTGAGCCACCGTACAGTGCTGACCACTGAGCCACCGTACAGTGCTGACCACTGAGCCACCGTAGAGTGCTGACCACTGAGCCACCATATACAGTGCTAACCACTGAGCCACCATACACAGTGCTAACCACTGAGCCACTGTACAGTGCTGACCACTGAGCCACCGTGCAGTGCTGATCACTGAGCCACCGTACAGTGCTGACCACTGAGCCACCGTACAGTGCTGACCACTGAGCCACCGTACAGTGCTAACCACTGAGCCACCATACAGTGCTAACCACTGAGCCACCATATACAGTGCTAACCACTGAGCCACCATATACAGTCTTAAACACTCAGCCGCCATACAGTGCTAATCACTCAGCCACCTTATACAGTGCTAACCACTGAGCCACCTTATACAGTGCTAACCACTGACCCACCATACTGTGCTAACCAATGAGCCTCCATACAAAGTTAAGCACTCTGCCTCCATATAGTGCTAACCACTCAGCCACCCATACTTTGCTAAACACTAAGCCACCGTGCAGTGCTAACCACTGAGCCACCACGCTGTGCTAACCACTGAACCACCATACTGTGCTAACCACTAAGCCACCGTACAATGCTAACCACTGAGCCACCATACTGTCCTAACTACTGAGCCACCGTACAGTGCTAACCACTGAGCCACCTTACAGTGCTAACCACTGAGCCACTGTACAGTGCTAACCACTGAGCCACTGTACAGTGCTAATCACCGAGTCACCATATACAGTGCTAACCACTGAGCCACCATATACAGTGCCAACCACTGAGGCACCATAGAGTGCTAACCACTGAGTCACCCTATACAGTGCTAATCACTGAGTCACATTACTGCTCTAATTATTGAGCCACCATATACAGTGCCAATCATTGAGCCACCATAGAGTGCTAACTACTGAGGCTCAGTTTACAGTGCTAACTATTGAGCCAGCGTATACTGTGCTAACCACTGAGACCCTGTATACTCTGCTAACCACTCAGCCGCCGTATACTCTGCTAACCACTGAGCCGCATAAAGTCTGCTAACCACTGAGTTGCTGTAAACTGCTAAGCACAGTGCTGCGGGCAGGAGAGGGCCGGGGGACAGCGGCCGGGTGCGGCCAGGAAGGCTCCCCCGCCCCTACTGCCCGCACCCGGCCGCTGTTCCCCGACCCCCTCCTGCACGCACCCGGCCGCTCTTCCTCGGCCACCTCCTGCCCACACATGGCCGTTGTTCCCCAGCCCCCTTCTGCCCGCTGTTCCCCGGCCCCCTCCTGCCCGCACATGGCCGCTGTCCTCCTGACCCCCTCCTGCCGCACCCGATCGCTGTCTCCCTGCCTCCCTCCTGCCCGCATCCGGCCACTGTCCCCCGGCCCCCTCCTGCACGCACCTGGCCGCTCTTCCTCAGCCTCCTCCTGCCCGCACATGGCTGTTATTCCACCAGCCCCCTTCTGCCCGCTGTTCCCCGGCTTGCTCCTGAACGCACCCGGCCACTGTCCCCCGGCCCCCCTGACCGCACCCGCCTGCTGTCTCCTCCTGGACTCTGGCACCGCTGCACACCGGTACTGCTGTATGTATTCTATCTACTATATAATTCCGTAGGCACTTCAGTGTCGGACCCCGCAAAAGACCGTGCCTTTGTCACTCTGTGACGTCACCACGTGCGACCCCTCGCCGCAGTCAGCACACACCCCCAACCCCTGTCACCACATCCCCCCCATATGTCCGCACACCCCCGCTCCGATCCCGCTCCGGAGCCGCTGCTGTCAGCACATGCTGACACAGTGCTCCGGAGCCTCTCCTGTAACCACACTCCCCGATGTCCACACACACACACCCCCCCCGCTGTCACCACACACCCCCCATATGTCCGCATCCCATATGTCCGCCAAAATCGCGGCAGATGCGGTGAAAAAACCGTATCTGCCGCGATTGCCGCATAACCGCTGCACTTGCGGCGCGGTTGCGCTAATCCTCATAGAAAGTATAGGGGGACTTGCGGCAGGTGCGGCAAGTGCGGTTTTGTACTTGCGGCAGGTGCGGCCGCGAAAAAAAAACGCAGTCAGCCGCGGTTTATTTCGCGGCCGCACATGCCGCAAGTGCAAAACCGCACCTGCCGCAAGTCCCCCTATACTTTCTATGGGGATTATTTGAAAATGTTAAAACAATTTTTAAAATATTCTAGACACCCGATGCATTTGCATCGGGCTCACAGCTAGTTATATATATATATATATATATATATATATATATATATATATATATATATATATATATCCTTAATGAAAACAAGCCTGTTCTAATAAATGAATATTTATTAAACACACCAAAAAGTTTACAACAATAATATATATATATTCTAGATAGCACGATAACTAACACACAATCAATTACTGTTGCAATGATGTAAAACACCCAGAGTTACTAATATCCACGTTACCTAAATATACATGCACACCTTATTACTTAATTACATTCATTCACCTGCCCCTAACTATCCCTGAATATATTATTAGAGAGAGAGATAGATATAGAGATAGATATAGGGAGAGAGAGAGATAGATATATAGAGAGATATAGAGAGAGATATAGAGGAGCTATGGGATGATACTTAGGCCAGATGTGTCCTATACCATGGTGGATCCAAGTAGAAAGAGAGAGACTTCCTGTGTCAGAGTGCATTTTAACCTGACCCTCAGCTGTGCACGTGACAGACACACCTCCTCATCCGTGCACTTCTGAAAGGGGGTTTTAAGGGTGCACGCTCACCGTGCACTCTATTGGAATGGCCTAAAGCTTACACTATAGATTGGCAAACAATGGACATAAAGGTATCTCTAAGAAGTATTATGTCCACACCAATCACCTTGGACATCTTGGCTGCTGTAGTTTGTTAGAAGAAAGGGGTGAGAATAACCCTTTGTGCCAGCAGCCTGTAGATCTTTGATATTTAAATTAAGAGTCTTATCTGATAGCTTCCCACATTGAAATGCAAGAATGGACATCTTCTGATATGTTAATTAACCATGTCAGTAGAACAGATTTCCATCAGATACAACTGAATTGGTCAATGTTATAACTAAAATATGAAGGGACATTTATTACACCAATGTGGGCATAAATATAGATATATACATGCCACAAAGAGAGATATATATTTATGTGTCATATTAATTGTTAATTATGCCATCCCTTCAACACCATACTTGTGCACCATGACGCTGATCCCAGAGACTACAACAAGGGATCAAGTGCTCCATTGTTGTAGTCTCTGGGATCAGCGTCATGGTCATGGTGCACGGTATGGCACATTATTGCCATACCATGCACCATGACGCTGATCCCAGAGACTACAAAAAGAGGACAGTTGATCCCTTATTGTAGTCTCTGGGATCAGTGTCATGATGCACTGTATAACAATGATCTGCCATACTGTGCACCATGACGCTGATCCCAGAGACTACAACAAGGGATCAAGTGCTCCCTTTTTGTAGTCTCTGGCAATAGTGGATCCAATCACCATGGTGACAATATCATGCTGTACAAGGTTTGTCCTACCGGGTAGATCTGAGAAAACCTCTGGGTTCTGCTGAACCAACTGTCTGGCCTCTCGCCTCTGTTGCTTGGTGAGGCAGTCTCCTATCCTTACTTCCGGCTTGTTCTCCTCGGGGATCACTGGACCCGGGGATGAGTGCCCAGAAGAGGAGAGAGATGAAAAAAGGTCAGCCATCAGGCCTTCCCTTTCCTTCCAGGGTTTTAACAGATTGATATGGTATATCTGCTCTGGTTTCCTCCTTTCTGGCTGAAATACTTTATAGTTGACAACCCCAACCTTTTCCCGGATTTCATAGGGACCCTGCCACTTCGCTAGAAACTTGCTTTCCGCTGTGGGGACCAACACCAATACCCGATCCCCTGGGTTAAAGGACCATACCGTAGCCTGTCTATTGTACCTGGCACTTTGAGCTGCCTGCGCATCCTGCAAATGCTCTTTCACTATTGGCATGACTGCGGCTATTCGATTCTGCATCCCAAAATGTGTTCAGTCACGCTTTTATGGGGGGTTGGTCCCTGCTCCCACGTTTCCTTGCCCAGATCCAACAATCCCCGGGGATGTCGCCCGTACAACAATTTGAATGGCGAAATCCCTGTGGACGATTGGGGTACCTCCCGGACTGCAAACATGAGATATGGGAGCAACATATCTCAGTCCTTCCCATCTTTGGAGACTACCCTTTTCAACATGGATTTAAAAATTTTATTGAACCGTTCCACCAACCCGTCCATTTGAGGATGGTACACTGACGTACGCAGATGCTTAATCTGGAGCAGTCTGCACACCTCCTTAGTGATTTTGGACATGAATGGGGTCCCCTGATCCATAAGGATCTCCTTGGGCAACCCCACCCGACAGAACACGGCAAACAACTCCCGAGCAATAAGCTTAGCGGTAGGATGTCTGAGGGGTATCGCTTCGGGGTAACGGGTGGTGTAATCGACTATCACTAGGATGTGTTGGTGTCCTCGGGCAGACTTTACGATAGGTCCCACCAAATCCATGGCTATCCGCTCAAAAGGGACTTCTATATTGGGGAAAGGGACCAAAGGACTGCGGATGTGAGCCAGGGGTGCGGTGAGTTGGCACTCCGGGAAAGTCTTGCAGTACTTTTTCACCTCCCCGAGAACCCCAGGCCAATAAAACCGTTGCAACAGCCGCTCCTGCGTTTTCTTAGCCCCTAGGTGGCCACTCATGAGATGTTTATGAGCCAAGTCGAGAACCCGCCGGTGATACGGCAGGAGCACCAGCAACTGCTCCACGACATCCCCCCGTACATTATCCACTTGGTAGAGTAAATCCTGCTTGAGGGAAAAATGGGGGTATCTTACCTGGGCACCTGGCACCTGTACCACCCCATCAATTTCGATCACCCGACTTTGGGCGTGTAATAACGTAGGATCCTGGAGTCGGGCCATCCCGAACGTACCTGGTGATGCCTCCAACTCCGGGATTGGCTCTTCTATTCGGAGCTCGCTTGCCATACCTCTAGAGACGACCTATCAGGGTCACACTCTGTCCCTTCCGTGGCGACCCCTACGGCAGGTGTCCCGGATTAGGGATCATCGGGCTCAGGCCCTGGACCGTCCTTGTCCTGAGTGGTCTTGGAGGGTCCTTTGTATAGAGCTCAGAAAAAAGGCAGATACCTCCCCAAGATCACGTCATAGGAAAGGTTAGTCATCAGTCCTACTTCATACAGTATCTGACCACATGGAGCCGTTATGGTGACCACCCCCGTAGGGTAGTCTCGGAGGTCCCCATGTATGCACAACACCCCCACGGTACGCCCAGTGTCCTTCACTCCAGTGATTAGGGCTGTCTGCACGAGGTTCACTAAGCTCCCCGAATCCAACAAGCCTGTCACCTGGCATCCGTTAACCTGTACTTGGCACAAATGCAGATCAGTCCCTGGAGTAATAAGGCTGGCTGTACACACCGTCTGAGCATACATTGACCCCCGCCGAGGATACCCACAGTCCATGGGCTCCATGGTGAGTGGACATTGGGCTCCCAAATGTCCAACCCGCTGGCAGCGCCAACATCTAATAGGGAAAGAAACTCCCCTAACAGGTTGTCTTTTAGGGTACAGGCCTTTTCGGACCCCTGGAGCAGTGGGAGAGGACTCCTGCGGGACAGGGGCGGTCTCCTGCACAGGTTCCGGTGAGGATTTCTTGGCAGAGGGTTTGGAGGAGGCCGGCCGACGGGCGGTACGCAAAGTCCCAGTGTCCCGTATCAAGTCCTCCGTAGCCACATGTCGCTCCACCAGGCACACTAATTGATCCAGGGTACTCGGGTCGCCTTGCCCCACCCACCTTTGTATAGGGACGGGAGGAGTGCGCACACAGCGGTTGATGACCACCCTCTCCACCATTTGCGCAGGACTCAGAGTCTCAGGCTGCAACCACTTTTTTACTAACTGCAATAAATCGTAAGCCTGGGAGCGTACAGGTTTAGTTTCCTCAAAGAACAATTGGTTTACCCGCTGAGCTCGTACGTATGTATTCACCCCCAACCGAGCAAGGATTTCGCCCTTCAGGGCCCCATAATCCAGGGTGTCCTCGGTACAGAGGTCCAAATACGCTTTTTGGGGCTCCCCAATCAAATAGGGCACCAATACTTCGGCCCATTAGCCGGTCGGCAGTTTCTCCCTCTCAGCTACCCGCTCAAACACAGTCAAGAAAGCTTCCACATCATACCCCGGGGTCATCTTTTGAAACGCTCGCCTTACCGCTGTCTTGACGCTGTACTCCTCACCTGGTCCCGGGGATGAAGCCGCTGGCCTGGCCCGGAGCTCCGCGGTCAGGAGGTCCAGTTGTCGGATCAGGAGCTGATTCGTCTCCTGTTGGACCTGTTGCTGCTGCTGCTGACAATCCAATGACTGGAGCAGGTGTGCATTGGTCTGTTGCTGCTTCACATTAGCCTGCTGTTGCAGGGCATTAGCCAGAGCCAACTGTTTTAGGATGTCCTCCATGGTTGCACCAGGGGTATACCGGAGCTTAGCTGGTTGGATCACGGACATGTGCAACTGGGTATGCCGAATTAGGTTTCACCAGGTCGTTGCCACTAGCAACCGGGTTGCTACACCTCACTGGGATGCCATGCCCGCATTCTCAAACATATGTGAGGTAGTGACGTTGGTTGGCACGACAGAAGGCAGGTACCCAGGTACAGTTCACACAGCACGCAGTTTAATGGCACAGTTCAAGTTATTCACAGACCTCTAGGGTACACTTCATACAGTCCCAATATAGCCGATACAGTCCCACGGTCCCTTCTCATGGGTTCTCTCTTGGCTAGGTCATGTTATCTCAGCACATGGCCTCTGCTCTCTCTTTACCAGCCGCTCACCAGGTTCATGAGCAGTCACTCAGAAAGAGCCTCCACAAAAGAAGAACCACACCCTGTGTTCCAGAGTAGCTTTTAACCCGTGCCTACTTCTGGGGAATCCTCCAAGAATCCAGAGTGGAGTGCTTCCTACATGTGGAGGGAGCACAACCTGGGAGACACATACCGGCCGTGACAGATCACCCCAGTCACTGTCTCACAGCACCCATGGAAAACAATATCCTCAAAAGTAAAATATATTACAGCAATAATAATGTCTCACAATTGTTTCCTATGGTAATTATACCCCCCATTTGCTACCATATACCAATAATCTATGTTCCTCATTTTTGCCTTCATGCAGTAATTATGCCATCCATCCTAACCCCGTTCCTGTAATGGTTTCCCCCATTCTAGACCTTTCTTGTTATATTTTTCCCATCCTGGTCCCCATATGTCTTCCACCCTACTCCCCATATATTCCTCAACCTTGTACACATTTGTCTCTCATCCTGGTTCACATATGTCTTCCATCCCGGGTCCCTAAAAGTGTACCATCCTTGTCCCCATATGTCTCCTATCCAGGTTCCAATATGTCCAAATACTGGTTCCCATATATCTTCCATTCTGGTCTTCATCTATCTCCTACCCTGGTCTGCATATGTCTCCCATCCTGGTCTTTATATTTCTCCCATCCTAGTCTCCATATGTCTCCCATCTTTGTCCTCTTATGTCCCCCATATTGCTACTATTCTGTAACAAAATATAAAAAAGAGATTCTTGTTACCTGTCCGTGGCCCAGCAGCATCCTCTGCAGCTACATTGGTGGCATAGATGGGATGACACATGAATATGTCATGTGCTGGCAACGTATGTGCCAATGTCAGCTGCCAGTGTCATATGCTGGTGGCTATTTTATCTATTCTAATGCAGAGAGCTGACTTTCTTTATTGTAATATATTTAAAATGAATGTGCTTCTGAGGAAGCACATTCAGTTAACACTGGCATGTCCCCAGAACCAGATCAGTGCACTGCTTCTTGCTAGTTTGGGGAACCGGCTGCAATTTTAATATTTGGTTCTGAACCAGAGAGAAAGAATGGGGACCCCATAGGGCAGACAGGCAACATGACAATATGTGGTGCTTCTGCGGTCTGGTCACCACAAAGGGGTACTGCACCCATCCCATGGGTGTGGTATTCCTTTTCTCAGGAAACGGGATGTCCAAGACACTCACAAAAGCACCCAACACACCCGATCCCAGGGACGGCGGGTGGACCCGATAGAGGGACGGCTCGGCTAGTCAGTGGGACGGAGGCAAGAAAGGTGGAGGGTGGGAAGTTAGTCTAGGCAGTCCGGAGGAAGTAGTGAAAGGAGCAGGATCCGAAGAACTTGAGCAGTGAAGAGGAGCTTGACCTGGGTCCCGGAACAGCAGACTGCAAGAGAGACGACTGAGCAGCGCTGAGAGAAAGAGCAACCCTTGAAGGAAGGAACATAAAGGGGGGTCTTGGATGAGCTATCCCGGTTAACTGAGGACTATCTGGACCAAGATTGTGCAAGAACAGTCCCCTGTGGTGCCACCAAGGTAAAAGCTAAGTAAACCGGGTATAGAACTCAGAACTGTGTGTGTTTGGCTGTTCATTTCCCGCCTGCGGAGCTGTAGACTGATAAGATGCGCAGGCCGCAAAGGACCAACCTGTGAATCACTCCAATCTCGCTTTCCTGCCAGAACAACCCTGCTGGCTCTCCATCACCAAATACTATACTGATTGCCCTGGGAAACTGCTCCACCTGTGGGGAGCGAAACCACCAAAGCTGCACTCCCATCATCCCCAGAGGTCCCACACCACAGCGTTGGACAACCATCCCTAAAACCCTATTCCCCGAACTTTTATTGACACCGCCAGGGTCACAGAGCCTTGTCTCGACCCTGTGACTCCCCAGGAAAACTGTTTCCTGGGTTCTAAGTATCCCACGGCCCTGGGGGGGGGCATGTCAAATACAAAGTGGGGAGAGGGAATTGCAGTAGACTTGCAGGGTTTTAGATTGGAGGGGTGAAGAAAGTGGGTCGTATTAATGAAGGCATAAAAAGTCATAGGAGGGGAATCACACCTCCCCTTCCATTTCAAGAACTGACAGGATCAGGACCTTAAGAGCTTTCACAGACCTGTCTGATGGAGCTGTGCAGAATGGCTTTGCAGGGCAGCTACAGCAGTGTATGGGGGCACAGGCCATGCTGGCACATTTTTGGGCTACTTGTGCTTTCCCATCAGTACCGGATTTGTCCATCCCTCCAGCTTGTGTGCAGCAGCACAAATTCCATACTTGTGATCAGGGGAGGTGAGAGCGTGAGGAAGAAGCAGTCTAGGAACCACTCTTGGGACCCTCTGGAATGGAGTGGGTGTCCGGAGTCTCGGGCATTGTGTCCAGCCTCCGGGAGGAATCCTCACCGGAGCTGTAGCTGACCGGCCACCCAGAGGCCTACTTCTAGTTTGCAGCAGGAACATTGGATGTCACGGAATGCAGCAGCTTCTGGCCAGGCCAGGGTGTGTACCCGGCAGGTGCATGAGGTGGATTATACCCCTCCCAAAAGTGGCAGGGAGCAGGTGGCCTCCACTCGCTAGAGGGCCAGGAATCAGCAACACACAGTACAGAAGGAGATCTGCATCACAGGGCTGTGCTACACTGGCAGTGCCCTTTACCTTAGTACGCACTGGCCAGAAGATGGAGACAGCATCGCGGTGGTCACCTGACCTTCTCCCGACGGTTACCCCAGGACTGTCAGCAGCATCCAGAGTCCAGAATTGGAGGAGGAAGATGGTAGTGATCCCATGAAATGCGGAGGGATGATACATTACACAGCGGCTGATCCAAGGGTATCTTGGATATAGTCTGGTGAGGACACAAAAATGATAGTTGTTGTAATTTTATAATTTGCAGAGTTTGGCAATGTATGCGGGGTTGTTGCTTATTATTGTGGATGCAGCCTTAGGGTGGTTGGGCCAACATATTGGGGGCAGTATTAGAGTTCTGAATTTTAGTGGCAGAACAGGCGGTGCTTGTTTCTGAGTTGTTTCTGTTCAATGTCAGTATGAGCATTGTTCTGCCAGGTTGTGTATGGGAACATGGTCAGAGAGGTCTATAGGGCCTCAAAGGTTTGAGGGTGCCTGGGGTTAGGCAAGCGTGTCAGGTTTACGCTATCAGGAGTGCTGGATGTGTGCTAGAGGGGGTCTGTAGCTCAGGATCGGATCCTTGGGATTACAGATAATGTGATGCAATTAGTGGTTTATCGAGAGTCAAGAACCGATACTCTGGCCAGTGGTGTTCAGGCTAAGAGGCCAGGCAGACGTGAGGTATTGGACAGGGACAGCCCTTTGGATGGGTCACGGAGATGCTATGTCTGACGAATAGGTGTCAGTAGTTGAAATGATACCTGATTAGGTTGTTTTGTCGGTGTTGTATTATTGTGCTATTGGAGCCTAGGTACTGTGTGTGTGGGAAGGAGTATAAGCATGGAGGAACAATTGTTGAGAATGGTGGGTCTATTCAAGGACTATATAGGGTTTGAAGTTATGGTTTTAGATTGAGGTGGTGCATAATAAGGACCCAGTAATATCCATATCATATCCATTTATTGTACAGTTGTGGCCAAAAGTATTGACACCCCTGCAATTCTGTCAGATAATACTCAGTTTCTTCCTGAAAATGATTGCAATCACAAATTCTTTGGTATTATTATCTTCATTTAATTTGTCTTCAATGAAAAAACACCAAAAAGAATTGGATATAATTTCACACCAAACATAAAAAAGGGGGTGGACAAAAGTATTGGCACTGTTAGAAAAATCATGTGATGCTTCTCTAATTTGTGTAATTAACAGCACTTGTAACTTACCTATGGCACCTAACAGGTGTTGGCAATAACTAAATCACACTTGCAGCCAGTTGACATGGATTAAAGTTGACTCAACCTCTGTCCTGTGTCCTTGTGTGTACCACATTGAGCATGGAGAAAAGAAAGAAGACAAAAGAACTGTCTGAGGACTTGAGAAACCAAATTGTGAGGAAGAATGAGCAATCTCAATGCTACAAGTCCATCTCCAAAGACCTGAATGTTCCTGTGTCTACCGTGTGCAGTGTCATCAAGAAGTTTAAAGCCCATGGCACTGTGGCTAACCTCCTAGATGTGGACGGAAAAGAAAAATTGACTACAGATTTCAACCCAAGATTGTGCGGATGGTGGAAAAAGAACCTAGACTAACATCCAAACAAGTTCAAGCTGCCCTGCAGTCCGAGGGTACAACAGTGTCAACCCGTACTATCTGTTGGCGTCTGAATGAAAAGGGACTGTATGGTAGGAGACCCAGGAAGACCCCACTTCTTACCCCGAGACATTTTGCCAAATGGATTTTGCCAAAACTTACCTGAGAAAGCCTAAAACATTTTGGAAGAATGTTCTCTGGTCAGATGAGACAAAAGTTGAGCTTTTTGGGCAAAGGCATCAACATACAGTTAACAGGAGAAAAAAAGAGGCATTTAAAGAAAAGAACACGGTCCCTACAGTCAAACATGGCGGAGGTTCCCTGATATTTTGGGGTTGCTTTGCTGCCTCTGTCACTGGACTGCTTGACCGTGTGCATGGCATTATGAAGTCTGAAGACTACCAACAAATTTTGCAGCATAATGTAGGGCCCAGTGTGAGAAAGCTGGGTCTCCCTCAGAGGTCATGGGTCTTCCAGCAGGACAATGACCCAAAACACACTTCAAAAAGCACTAGAAAATGGTTTAAGAGAAAGCACTGGAGACTTCTAAGGTGGCCAGCAATGAGTCCAGACCTGAATCCCATAGAACACCTGTGGAGAGATCTAAAAATGGCAGCTTGGAGAAGGCACCCTTCAAATATCAGGGACCTGGAGCAGTTTGCCAAAGAAGAATGGTCTAAAATTCCAGCAGAGCATTGTAAGAAACTCATTGATGGTTACCGGAAGTGGTTGATCGCAGTTATTTTGGCTAAAGGTTGTGCAACCAAGTATTAGGCTGAGGGTGCCAATACTTTTGTCTGGCCCACTTTTGGAGTTTTGTGTGAAATGATCAATGTTTTGCTTTTTGCTTCATTCTCTTTTCTGTTCTTTCACTGAAGACAAATTAAATGAAGATAATAATACCAAAGAATTTGTGATTGCAATCATTTTCATGAAGAAACTGAGTATTATCTGTCAGAATTGCAGAGGTGTCAATACTTTTGGCCACAACTGTATCTGGTAGCATATCTGCCATGACGGTACTTAGCGAGAGGGATTATAAGTGTTATGAGCCTGTGTAGGTTTTTGGCAGAGTTTTTCAGAAAGACAAGGAAAATTGGGTGTTCAACAAACTCAGTGAGCAATGGGGTTTCCATTTCCTTGTCAGGATGCTTCATTTATTGGAGGCATGTGGTATGATGGATACCCATAATTATCAAGGGTTTCGTTAAAGAAAGAAAAATTAGTTCAGTGATGGTACGGTTATGTTGGGATGTGGATGGAATTGCTTCTATAAATGGGTATTTGCTCAGGTTATGTGGCGCAGGTCCTTTGGTGCAGCAATTGCACAAGTTTATGGTCCCCCTTGGAGGGTAACTCTGGTTTGCTACAATGGGCACGGGTAAGTTGTAGGTGCTCCTTTTGGCCTTTGTATGAGAACTAGTTTAATTTGATTTTGTCAACAGTCGCTTTGAGAGGACCAGGTAGTGATGATGGTAATTAATTCAGTTGTGGTTCGGTGAGTAGAAGTGACTTGCAACTTAAGTCTATGAGTGTTGTTTTCTTTAGCATTGGTTGGGGCCACATCTATTAAAGGCATTTTATGTCACAGTGTTGATTTATGAGGGAGACACCAGAGAGGATTTGGTGGTATGAGTAAGGTGGAGTTAATGCAACGGGCTTTTGAATGGGATGGAGTAGGTGGTATTAAAAGTTGTTTGCAGCCTTATGAATTGCTGCAGGATTGCTTGGTTGGAAAATATTGTAATATAGTTGTCTGGGTTCCATGTGGATGTAGGTGGTATTAAAAGTTGTTTGCAGCCTTATGAATTGCTGCAGGATTGCTTGGTTGGAAAATATTGCAATATAGTTGCCTGGGTTCCATGTGGATGTGTGGAGGGTTACCGTAAAGAAAAGTGCAAGTAGGGTCTTACCTAGCGAGAAAAAGTGTTAACAGGGAAGCAATATAGTCCTCATCTTGTTAGGTTGTGATAAACCACCAAATGAAAGCATTAGAGGCAGCTGCCACAGAAAACACATGCACCAAGTTACGTCGATTATGCATGATGTCATGAAAAATTGTAACAAATCCACTCTGCTGCCAAGTAATCAAAACCAAAATGATAGTCATAGCATATGGTGGTTTATTTTAAACTAGATGGCGGCCCGATTCTAAAGGATCGGGTATTCTAGAATCCATATATAGTTTATTTACTAATAGTTAGGGGAGTGCGGTGAAATGAATTGTGTGAATACAGGTGGCTCAGTGGGTAGCAGAGTATACGGTGGCTCAGTGGTTAGCAGTGAGTGCGGTGGCTCAGTGGTTAGCAGTGAGTGCGGTGGCTCAGTGGTTAGCAGTGAGTGCGGTGGCTCAGTGGTTAGCAGTGAGTGCGGTGAAATTGGTCAGCACAGTATCGTGGGCAGAGTGGTCAGCACACACATACATACATACACACACACACTGGGAAGGCAGGGGAGACTGGAGAGGCTGGGGAGCAGGGGAGACTGGAGAGGCTGGGGAGGCAGGGGAGGCTGGAGAGGCTGGGGAGGCAGGGGAGGCTGGGGAGGCTGGGGAGGCAGGGGAGACTGGGGAGGCTGGGGAGGCAGGGGTGGAGGCGGGAGGGGAGAGGCTGGATGGGAGAGCAGAGGTTGGAGGGGAGAGTGGAGGCTGGAGAGGCTGAAGGGCAGGAGAGGCTGGAGGGGCTGTAGGGCAGGGAGACTGGAGAGGCTGGAGGGCAGGGAGGGTGGAGAGGCTGGTGAGGCTGGGGAGGCAGGGGAGGCAGGAGAGGCAGGAGAGGCTGGGGAGGCAGGGGAAGCTGGGAGGCAGGGGAGGCTGGGGAGGCTGGAGAGGCTGGGGAAGTAGGGAGATTGAAGAGGCTGGAGGGCAGGGGAGGCTGGAGGGCAGGGGAGGCAGGAGAGAGGTTGGAGGGCAGAGGAGGCTGGTGAAGCTGGAGGGCAGGGGAGGCTGGAGAGGCTGGAGGGCAGGGGAGGCTGGGAGGGCAGGGGAGGCTGGAGAGGCTGGAGGGCAGGGGAGGCTGGAGAGGCTGGAGGGCAGAGGAGGCAGGGAGGCTGGAGAGGCTGGGGAGGCAGGGGAGACTGGAGAGGCAGGGGAGGCTGGAGAGGCTGGGGAGGCAGGGGAGACTGGAGAGGCTGGAGGGCAGGGGAGGCTGGAGGGCAGGGCAGGCAGGAGAGGCTGGAGGGCAGGGAAGGCTGGAGAGGCTGGAGGGCAGGGGAGGCTGGAGAGGCTGGAGGGCAGGGGAGGCTGGAGAGGCTGTAGGGCAGAGGAGGCAGGGAGGCTGGAGAGGCTGGGAAGTCAGGGGAGACTGGAGAGGCAGGGGAGGCTGGAGAGGCTGGGGAGGCAGGAGAGACTGGAGAGGCTGGAGGGCAGGGAGGCTGGAGAGGCTGGAGGGCAGGGGAGGGTTGAGATGCTGGAGGGCAGGGGAGGCTGGAGAGGCTGGAGGCAGGGGAGGCTGGAGGGCAGGGGAGGCAGGAGAGGCAGGGGAGGCTGGGGAGGCAGGGGAGACTGGAGAGGGTAGGGAGGCAGGGGAGGCTGGAGAGGCTGGGGAGGCTGGAGGGCAGGGGAGGCTGGAGAGGCTGGAGGGCAGGGGAGGCTGGAGAGGCTGGAAGGCAGGGGAGGCTGGAGAGGCTGGGGAGGCAGGGATGCTGGGGAGGCAGGGGAGACTGGAGAGGCTGGGGAGGCAGGGGAGGCTGGAGAGGCTGGGGAGGCTGGAGAGGCTGGGGAGGCAGGAGAGGCTGGAGGGCAGGGGAGACTAAAGGGCAGGGGAGGCTGGAGAGGCTGGAGGGCAGGGAAGGCTGGAGAGGCTGGAGGGCAGGGGAGGATGGAGGGCAGGGGAGGCTGGAGAGGCTGGTGAGGCAGGGGAGACTGGAGAGGCTGGAGAGGCTGGGTAGGCTGGAGAGGCTGGGGAGGCTGGAGAGGCTGGAGGGCGGGGGAGGCTGGAGAGGCTGGAGGGCAGGGGAGGCTGGAGAGGCTGGTGGGCAGGGGAGGCTGGAGGGCAGGGGAGGCTGGAGAGGCTGGAGGGGAAAGCGGAGGCTGGAGGGAGAGCGGAGGCTGGAGGGGCTGGAGGGCAGGGGAGGCTGGAGGGGCTGGAGGGCAAGGGAGAATGGAGAAGTTGGAGGGCAGGGGAGGCTGGAGAGGCTGGGGAGGCAGGGGAGCCTGGAGATGCTGGGGAGGCAGGGGAGGCTGGAGAGGCTGGTGAGGCTGGGGAGGCAGGGGAGGCAGGAGAGGCTGGGGAGGCAGGGGAGGCAGGAGAGGCTGGGGAGGCAGGGGAGGCTGGGGAGGCAGGGGAGGTGGAGAGGCTGGGGAGGTAGGGGAGACTGGAGAGGCTGGAGGGCAAGGGGAGGCTGGAGAGGCTGGAGGGCAGGGTGAGGCTGGAGAGGCTGGAGGGCAGGGGAGGCAGGGGAGACTGGAGAAGCTGGAGGGCAGGGGAGGCTGGAGAGGCTGGAGGGCAGGGGAGGTGGAGAGGCTGGAGGGCAGGGAGGCAGGGGAGGCTGGAGATGCTGGGAGGCAGGGGAGACTGGAGAGGCTGGGGAGGCAGGGGAGGCTGGAGAGGTTGGGGAGGCAAGGGAGACTGGAGATCCTGGAGGCAGGGGAGGCTGAAGGGCAGGGGAGGCTGGAGGGCAGGGGAGGTGAGGAGAGGCTGGAGGGCAGGGGAGGCTGGAGAAGCTGGAGGGCAGGGGAGGCTGGAGGGCAGGGGAGGCAGGAAAGGCAGGGAGGCTGGGGAGGCAGGGGAGACTGGAGATGGTATGGAGGCGGGAGGCTGGAGAGGCTGGAGAGGCTGGGGAGGCTGGAGGGCAGGGGAGGCTGGAGAGTGGCGGAGGGCAGGGGAGGCTGGAAAGGCTGGAGGGCAGGGGAGGCTGGAGAGGCTGGGGAGGCAGGGGAGGCTGGGGAGTCAGGGGAGCTGGGAGAGGCTGGGAGGCAGGGGAGGCTGGAGAGGCTGGGGAGGCTGGAGAGGCTGGGGAGGCAGGAGAGGCTGGAGGGCAGGGGAGGCTGGAGGGCAGGGGAGGCTGGAGAGGTTGGAGGGTAGGGGAGGCTGGAGAGGCTGGAGGGCAGGGGAGGATGGAGGGCAGGGGAGGCTGGAAAGGCTGGGGATGCAGGGGAGGCTGGGGAGGCAGGGGAGACTGGAGAGGCTGGAGAGGCTGGGGAGGCTGGAGAGGCTGGGGAGGCTGGAGAGGCTGGAGGGCAGGGGAGGCTGGAGAGGCTGGAGGGCAGGGGAGGCTGGAGAGGCTGGGGAGGCAGGGAGGCTGGAGAGGCTGGAGGGCAGGGGAGGCTGGAGGGTGGAGGGCAGGGGAGACTGGAGAGGCTGGAGGGCAGGGAGGCTGGAGAGGCTGGGAGGCAGGGAGGCTGGAGAGGCTGGGAGGCAGGGGAGGCTGGAGAGGCTGGGGAGGCAGGAGAGGCTGGGAGGCAGGGGAGGCTGGGGAGGGCATGGGGAGGCAGGGGAGGCGGAGAGGCTGGGGAGAGGTGGAGAGGCTGGGGAGGCTGGAGAGGCTGGGGAGTGGGAGGGGAGCTGGAGAGTCTGGAGGGCAGGGAGGCTGGAGAGGCTGGAGGGCAGGGGAGGCTGGAGAGGCTGGAGGGCAGGGGAGGCTGGAGAGGCTGGGAGGCAGGGGAGACTGGAGAGGCTGGGGAGGCAGGGGAGGCAGGGAGGCTGGAGGGCAGGGGAGGCTGGGGAGGCGAGGGGAGGGCTGGAGAGGCTGGAGAGGCAGGGGAGAGGAGAGGCTGGAGGGCAGGGGAGGCTGGAGAGGCTGGAGGGCAGGGGAGGCTGGAGGGACGAGGGGAGGCAGGAGAGGCAGGGGAGGCTGGGAGGCAGGGGAGACTGGGAGGGTAGGGGGCAGGGAGGCTGGAGAGGCTGGGGAGGCTGGAGGAGGCTGGGAGGCTGAAGGGCAGGGGAGGCTAGAGAGGCTGGAGGGCAGGGAGGCTGGAGAGGCTGGAGGGCAGGGGAGGCTGGAGAGGCTGGGGAGGCAGGGAGGCTGGGGGAGGCAGGGTGAGACTGAGAGGCTGGGGAGGCAGAGGAGGCTGGAGAGGCTGGGGAGGCTGGAGAGGTGGGAGGCAGGAAGAGGCTGGAGGGCAGGGGAGACTGGAGAGGCTGGGGAGGCAGAGGAGGCTGGAGAGGCTGGGGAGGCTGAGAGAGGCTGCAGAGGCAGGAGAGGCTGGAGGGCAGGGGGGGAGAGGCTGGAGGCGGGACGAGGTGGAGGCTGAGAGGCTGGGGAGGCAGGGGAGGCTGGGGAGGCAGGGGAGCTGGAGGGAGGCTGGAGAGGCTGGGGAGGCTGGAGAGGCTGGGGAGGCTGGAGAGTGGGGCTGGGAGGTGGAGGGGAGGCTGGAGAGGCTGGAGGGCAGGGAGGGAGGCTGGGGAGGCTGGTGGGGCGAGGGGGAGGCTGGAGGGCAGGGGAGGCTGGAGGGCTGGAGGGGAGAGAGCGGAGGCTGGAGGGGAGAGCGGGGAGGCTGGAGGGGCTGAAGGGCAGGAGAGACTGGAGAGGGCTGGGGAGGGCAGGGGAGGCAGGGGAGGCTGGAGAGGCTGGGGAGGCAGGGGAGACTGGAGAGGCTGGAGGGCAGGGGAGGCTGGAGGGCAGGGGAGGCTGGAGGAGGCTGGGAGGGCAGGGGAGGGTGGAGAGGCTGGAGGGGCAGGGGAGGCTGGAGAGGCTGGAGGGGGCTGTGAGGCAGGAGAGGGGCTGGAGGGCAGGGGAGGCTGGAGGGCAGGGGAGGCTGGAGAGGCTGGAGGGCAGGGGAGGCTGGAGAGGCTGGGAGGCAGGGGAGCATGGAGGGCATGGAGGCTGGAGAGGCTGGGGAGGCAGGGGAGGCTGGGGAGGCAGGGGAGACTGGAGAGGTGGGAGAGGCTGGGGAGGCTGGAGAGGCTGGGGAGGCTGGAGAGGCTGGGGGCAGGGGAGGCTGGAGAGGCTGGAGGGCAGGGGAGGCTGGAGAGGCTGGTGGGCAGGGGAGGCTGGAGGGCAGGGGAGGCTGGAGAGGCTGGAGGGGAGAGCGGAGGCTGGAGGGGAGAGCGGAGGCTGGAGGGGAGAGCGGAGGCTGGAGGGGCTGGAGGGCAGGGGAGGCTGGAGGGGCTGGAGGGCAGGGGAGACTGGAGAGGCTGGAGGGCAGGGGAGGCATGGGAGGCTGGAGAGGCTGGGGAGGCTGGGGAGGCAGGGGAGGCAGGAGAGGCTGGGGAGGCAGGGGAGGCAGGAGAGGCTGGGGAGGCAGGGGAGGCTGGGGAGGCAGCAGAGGCAAGAGAGGCTGGGGAGGCAGGGGAGGCAGGAGAGGCTGGGGAGGCAGAGGAGTCTGGGGAGGCAGGGGAGGCTGGAGAGGCTGGGGAGGCTGGAGAGGCTGGGGAGGTAGGGGAGAATGGAGAGGCTGGAGGGCAGGGGAGGCTGGAGAGGCTGGAGGGCAGGGGAGGCTGGAGAGGCTGAAGGGCAGGGGAGGCAGGGGAGGCTGGAGAGGCTGGGGAGGCAGGGGAGACTGGAGAGGCTGGAGGGCAGGGGAGGCTGGAGGCAGTGGAGGCTGGAGGGCAGGGAGGCTGGAGAGGCTGGAGGGCAGGGGAGGCTGGAGGGCAGGGGAGGTTGGAGAGGCTGGAGGGCAGGGGAGGCTGGAGAGGCTGGAGGGCAGAGGCGTACCTGGGTGGGGGGGTGCAGACTTACCGCGGCCGGCGTGCGTCTGGTGTAGGAGGAGAGGAGGGGCGGGCAGAGGTGCAGGACAGGAAGTCTCGTCCTACCTCCTCTCCGGGCGCGCGGCGGGCGGATGGCAGCACGGGGTCCCCCATGGGGTGGGGGCAATGGGCCCCTCATGCCTTGGGGCACGGGGCGCTCGGCCCCTCTACTTCCCGCTAGGTACGGTAGTGGGTGGAGGGGAGAGGCTGGAGGGCGGACGGAACTTCCGAGAGCGGAACGTTCCTCCGCCGCTCCCTGTAGCCGGGGGACCGCGCAGTGGTGACGTCACCACCATGGGTCCGGAGACCATCACGGATGTAGTATTCCGGAAGTGGCCTTCGGCTTT
Organism: Allobates femoralis; assembly: GCA_033576535.1. NCBI lineage: Eukaryota > Metazoa > Chordata > Amphibia > Anura > Aromobatidae > Allobates > Allobates femoralis. Next base: position 170,367 of record JARQOC010000019.1, read on the forward strand.
TATATATAAGATGTTTCCCTGATTCTTTATCAGGAAATACACACCAGTTACAAGGCAATAGCAGTATTGTGGTTTACCTAGCCACTCAGTTTCAAGAAAAAAAGAGCATCAATTAAGCACATGACTGCAACTGGGGTTCAAAAGTTACATATAAACTCCACCAACAAACATTAACAAATTTCTCATAAGAACACATTTATTATTTAAAAAACATATTTCTTAAAGAAATACTCAACAAAAAGGAAAGAAAGAAAAACTGAAAAATAAAATATAAAAATTAAATAAAAAATATATGTATATACATATATATTTATATGGAGAAAGATTTTAATATATATGTCAATCAAATATATTTGAAAAAATTATTACCGGTATATAGTGTGCTATGAAAATATGGACTAATAGAGACAAGACTAAAAAAAAATATCATGATTAAGGCTAGTGCCACACCAGTTGGCAATCCAGTTACTGGATCCAGTTCTTCATCCTGAAAACCTGATCAGGTACTGACCCATAGACTCCAATGTTAACACTTGTTTGCCAAAGTGCAATCTGTCTACTGGATCCAGTTTTTGAGAAGTCAGGTTTTAATAGGGTCTGCAACATTTTGGCCTTTTAGCAAAACCTGATCAGTTTTTTTTAACATGGAACCCTATGGGAACCTGATCTAGTATCTGATCCGGTAAAAATGCCTCAAAACAGATGAGGGGAAAATCTGGATCCAGTAATGCATCCAGTTACTGGATGCAGCCTCCCAAGTGTGACCCTAGCCTTAGAAGACACACTTAAATATTAAATCCATTATAGCATAGATGCAAGATTTCTTTCTGTCTACATGTAAGAAAAACAGTTATACATACCGTGTTTCCCCGAAAATAAGTCACCCCCGATTATAAGACAGGGCAGGGCTGGGGGCAATTTTTTTAATATAAGTCATACCCCGATTATAAGACAGGGTGACTTATTTTCGGGGAAAATTTGGTGGGGTGGGGGGGGGGGCAGGGGAATCTCTCATACTTACCGCTGCTGCCGCTGCTGTCTCCGGTGCCCCCTGCTGTGTTCCCGGTGCCTGGGTGAGCAGGGCGGGTATTTTAAATCCCCCGCCGCTGTCCCGGCCAATCACAGGCCAGGAACTGCCCAGAGGCCAATCACAAGCCATCCGCGCTGCATGACATCAGTCTGGAATGTCATTGGCTCCCCAGGCAGCTCCTGGCCTGTGATTGGTTAAACCTTCTTTCCTCCAGACGTAGATAATGCCCCCTTGTCCCCGTCTCAGGCCTAAGAGTAAAGAGATCATTAGAAAGTTCTCTGTACTGTCCCCTCATATATTTATACATTATTATAAGATCACCCCTAAGCCTTCGTTTTTCCAAGCTAAATAACCCCAAGTTTAATAACCTGTCTTGGTATTGCAGACCCCTCAGTCCTCTAATAACCTTGGTCACTTTTCTCTGGACCTGCTCTAGTTCAGCTATGTCTTTCTTATACACCGGAGACCAGAATTATACACAGTATTCTAAGTGTGGTCGCACTAGTGACTTGTATACAGTCGTGGCCAAAAGTTTTGAGAATAACATAGTAACATAGTAACATAGTTTTTAAGGTTGAAGGAAGACTTTAAGTCCATCTAGTTCAACCCATAGCCTAACATGTTGATCCAGAGGAAGGCAAAAAAACCCCATGTGGCAACACTAAGCTCCACATTGGGGGAAAAAATTCCTTCCTGACTCCAGATACGGCAATCAGACTAATTCCCTGGATCAACGCCCTATCAAAGAATCTAGTATATAAACCGGTAATATTATAGTTTTCAAGAAAGGCATCCAGGCCCTTCTTAAATGTTAGTAGTGACTCACTCATTACAACATCATGTGGCAGAGAGTTCCATAGTCTCACTGCTCTTACAGTAAAGAATCCACGTCTGTGATTATGATTAAACCTTCTTCCCTCCAGACGTAGAGGATGCCCCCTTGTCCCAGTCTCAGGCCTAAGAGTAAGAGATCATTAGAAAGGTCTCTGTACTGCCCCCTCATATATTTGTACATTATTATAAGATCACCCCTAAGCCTTCGTTTTTCCAAGCTAAATAACCCCAAGTTTAATAACCTGTCTTGGTATTGCAGACCCCTTAGTCCTCTAATAACTTTTGTCGCTCTTCTCTGGACCCGCTCTAGTTCAGCTATGTCTTTCTTATACACCGGAGACCAGAATTGTACACAGTATTCTAAGTGTGGTCGCACTAGTGACTTGTATAGAGGTAAAATTATGTTCTCCTCATGAGCATCTATGCCTCTTTTAATACATCCCATTATTTTATTTGCCTTTACAGCAGCTGCCTGACACTGGCCACTAAATGTGAGTTTGTCATCTACCCATACACCCAGGTCTTTTTCAGTGGTAGTTTTGCCCAGTGTTTTATAATTAAGCACATAATTATACCCTTTGTTTCCTCTGCCCAAGTGCATGACTTTACATTTATCCCCATTAAAGCGCATTTGCCATTTAGCAGCCCAAGCTTCTAGTTTACATAAATCCTCCTGTAATATAAAATTGTCCTCCTCTGTATTGATTACCCTGCAGAGTTTAGTGTCATCTGCAAATATTGAGATTCTACTCTGTATGCCCCTACAAGGTCATTAATAAATATATTAAATAGGAGCGGGCCCAACACTGACCCCTGTGGTACCCCACTGTTAACTGTGACCCATTCTGAGTGTGTTCCATTAATAACCACCCTTTGTTTCCTATCACTAAGCCAGTTCTTAACCCACTTACACATATTTTCCCCTATCCCCATTGCCCTCATTTTATGTATCAACCTTTTGTGTGGCACCGTATCAAAAGCTTTTGAAAAGTCCATATACACCACATCCACTGCATTTCCTTGGTCCAGTCCAGAACTTACTTCTTCATAGAAGCTTATTAGATTAGTTTGACAGGAACGGTCCCTCGTAAAACCATGTTGATAATGGGTCATGAGGTTATTTTTGTTCAGATACTCCAGTATAGCATCTCTTAGAAAACCCTCTAGGATTTTACCCACAGTAGAGGTTAAGCTTACTGGCCTATAATTTCCAAGTTCAGTTTTTGTCCCCTTTTTGAATATTGGCACCACATTTGCTATACGCCAGTCCTGTGGTACAGACCCTGATATTATGGAATCTTTAAATATTAAAAATAATGGTCTATCTATGACAGTACTTAATTCCTGCAGCACTCTGGGGTGTATCCCATCTGGGCCCGGGGATTTGTCAATTTTAGTGATTTTTAGACGATACCGTACTTCCTCTTGGGTTAAGCAGGTGACGTTTAATTGAGAATTTTTGTTATCACTGATCATATTGTCTGTCATGGGATTTTCTTGTGTAAATACTGTTGAAAAAAGTCATTTAGCATATTTGCTTTTTCCTCATCCTCATCCACCATTTCACCCAGACTATTTTTAAAGGGGCCAACACCATCATTTTTTAGTTTCTTACTATTTATGTAGTTAAAAAATATTTTGGGATTCTTTTTACTTTCTCTGGCAATGAGTCTCTCTGTCTCAATCTTTGCTGCCTTGATTTGCTTTTTACAAATGTTATTTAATTTTCTGTATTTATTTAATGCTTCATCACTACCTACTTGCTTTAATTCCCTAAATGCTTTCTTTTTGTCACATATTGCACTTCTTACCGCTTTATTTAGCCATAGTGGTTTCCTCCTATTTCTAGCATGCTTATTCCCATAGGGTATATATTGTGCACAGGTCCTATTCAGGATGCTAATAAACATCTCCCATTTGTGTTGTGTACTTTTATGTCTCAGGACATCGTCCCAGTTTATTGCACTAAGATCATCTCTCAACCGTTGGAAATTTGCCTTCCTGAAGTTTAGTGTCCTTGTGGCCCTCTACTACACGTCTTAGTAAAGGATACTTGAAAGCTTATTAAGTTATGATCACTATTACCCAAGTGACCTCCAACCCGTATATTTGATATGCGGTCTGGCCTGTTGGTTAATATTAGGTCCAGCAGTGCCCCCTTCTTGTTGGGTCCTGAACCAGTTGTGAAAGGTAATTGTCTCTTATAGTTTTCAAAAACTTATTACCTTTGCTAGAACTGCAGGTTTCTGATCCCCAATGTATTTCAGGGTAGTTGAAGTCCCCCATAATAATGACTTCTCCCTGAGTCGCTGCTTCATCTATTTGCTTTATGAGGATATTCTCCTCCACTTCCATTATTGTTGGGGACTTATAACAAACCCCTATCAGTAATTTATTATTTTTTCCCCCTCCCCTTATCTCCACCCACAGAGACTCTACATTTCCATTAGATTCACCTATATTATCACGCAGGATGGGTTTTAAGGATGATTTTACGTATAAACATACACCTCCTCCTCGCCTATTTGTACGGTCATTTCTGAACAGACAATAGCCCTGTAAATTAACAGCCCAGTCATGACTCTCATCCAGCCAAGTCTCTGAAATCCCCACCATGTCATAATTATTTTCCAACAAAATCAATTCTAATTCCTCCATTTTGTTGGTGAGGCTTCTGGCATTAGTGAACATGCACTTTATGCATCTCTCTTTACCTCTATTCCTTCCTACTAGATTGACTGTTCTAACCCCACCCCCCATGCCACCCCCAATTTTATTACTTGTGCCCAGGTTACTGTTTACACTATCTTCCCCTCCTATACAATGAATACCCTCCCCCCCAATCCTAGTTTAAACACTCCTCCAACCTTCTAGCCATTTTCTCCCCCAGCACAGCTGCACCCTCCCCATTGAGGTGCAGCCCGTCCCTAGCATAGAACCTGTAGCCAACAGAGAAGTCGGCCCAGTTCTCCAGGAACCCAAACCCCTCCTTCCTACACCAATTCCTGAGCCACTTATTTATCTCCCTAATCTCCCGTTGCCTCTCTGGTGTGGCACGTGGTACAGGCAGTATTTCAGAGAATACTACCTTGGAGGTCCTTGCCTTAAGCTTGCAGCCTAATTCCCTGAAATCATCTTTAAGGACCTTCCACCTACCTCTAACTTTGTCATTTGTGCCAATGTGCACCATGACCGCTGGGTCCTCACCAGCCCCTCCAGTAATCTGTCAACCCGATCAGCGATGTGCCGGACTCGAGCGCCAGGTAGGCAGCACACTGTTCGACGATCCCTGTCTTTGTGACAGATTGCCCTATCTATTCCCCTAATAATTGAGTCCCCCACTACCAGCACCTGTCTGGCCTGCCCTACTCTCCTGTTTTCCCCCTTACTGGAGCAGACACTCCTCTGGCTTTCAGAGGTCATGCCCTGCTGCAGCAGTGCTGTACCTGAACTCACACCCCCTCATCTGCCAACATAGCAAATTTATTGGGGTGTGCCAGATCAGGGCTAGCCTCCCTGGCACCCTTCCCTCTACCCCGCCTTCTAACTGTCACCCAGCTAGCTACCTCATGGTCCTGAGGCTCCATAGTACCATCCTCCCCCACATCTATCCCATTGAGCAGCTGTTCAGTGAGCAGCAGACTCCTTTCCATATTGTCTATGGATCTCAGCGTTGTCAGTCGTTCATTTAGATCCAGTATCTGGGCTTCCAAATGCACAACGTACTCACATCTCACACAGCAGTATGCACCCTCGGCCGGCTGGTCAAGGAATGCATACATGTGGCAAGATGTACACTGGATGGCATTGCCAATCATGGAGCTCATTTCCTAATGGGGATTGCACCAGACAGAAATGATAAGTAAAAAGAAATGCAAAGTATTAATAAAATACAACCAGCAATTCAGTAAGTCCTCCCTTCCAAACTCCCTGAATCCAAAGTCACTGAATCACAAGTCACACACTTACTTCTGTGGCACTTGCGCTCTGTCACACAAAGCTCGTCACACTCGCTAGACACTCAGATATATAGAGGTTTTTTTTCCCTTAGCAGAAAATCAGCCTGTATCTCAGTGCACTTCCAAGGGACTGGAAGCCCCAACCAGCTGCTTCTTATAAACCTTAATTATGCACCCCCACCCTTAATTAACCCCTTGTAAGTATAGCTACACCACAGGTTTTAAGTGCAAGTAGTTAACCCTTTAACTTACAGGTAGTAAAATAAGAGACTATAAACTTGTAGAGAGAAAAGAAAGATAAGAAAGCCCAATAAAATTAAAAGGTGAAAAAAAAAAAAAACAAACAGTCAGCAATTCACACAGGTATTTGTTGCAGGATTCCCAAACACCTCCTCACTGAATCACAAGTCACACACTTACTTCTGTCGCACTTGCGCTCTGTCACACAAAGCTCGTCACACTCGCTAGACACTCAGATATATAGAGGTTTTTTTTCCCTTAGCAGAAAATCAGCCTGTATCTCAGTGCACTTCCAAAATGATATTTTCACATGATCTGCTGCCCTCTGGTTTTTATTTGTGTTTGTCTGATGTTGATATCACATACAGAAATATAATTGCAATTATATTATGAGTACCAAAAGATTATATTGACAGTTAGAATGCGTTAATGCAGCAAGTCAATATTTGCAGTGTTGACCCTTCTTCTTCAGGACCTCTGCAATTCTCCCTGGCATGCTCTCAATCAACTTCTTGACCAGTTCCTGACTGATAGCAGTCCACTCTTGCATAATCAATGCTTGCATTTTGCCAGAATTTGATGGTTTTTGTTTGTCCACCCGTCTCTTGATGATTGACCACAAGTTCTCAATGGGATTAAGATCTGGGGAGTTTCCAGGCCATGGACCCAAAATCTCTATGTTTTGTTCCCTGAGCCATTTGGTTATCACCTTTGCTTTATGGCAAGGTGCTCCATCATGCTGGAAAAGGCATTGTTGGGCGCCAAACTGCTCTTGGACGGTTGGGAGAAGTTGCTCTTGGAGGACATTCTGGTACCATTCTTTATTCATGGCTGTGTTTTTAGGCAAGACTGTGAGTGAGCCGATTCCCTTGGCTGAGAAGCAACCCACACATGAATGGTTTCAGGATGCTTTACAGTTGGCATGAGACAAGACTGGTGGTAGCGCTCACCTCTTCTTCTCCGAATAAGCTGTTTTCCAGATGTTCCAAATAATCAAAAAGGGGATTCATCAGAGAAAATGACTTTACCCCAGTCCTCAGCAGTCCACTCCCTGTACCTTTTGCAGAATATCAGTCAGTCCCTGATGTTTTTTCTGGAGAGAAGTGGCTTCTTTGCTGCCCTCCTTGAAACCAGGCCTTGCTCAAAGAGTCTCCGCCTCACAGTGCGTGCAGAAGCACTCACACCAGCCTGCTGTCATTCCTGAGCAAGCTCGGCACTGCTGGTAGTCCGATCCCGCAGCTGAAACAGTTTTAAGATACAGTCCTGGCGCTTTTTGGTCTTTCTTGGGCGCCCTGGAGCCTTTTTGACAACAATGGAAGCTCTCTCCTTGAAGTTCTTGTTGATGCGATAGATTGTTGACTGAGGTGCAATCTTTGTAGCTGCGATACTCTTCCCTGTTAGGCCATTTTTGTGCAGTGCAATGATGGCTGCACGTGTTTCTTTAGAGATAACCATGGTTAACTGAAGAGAAACAATGATACCAAGCACCAGCCTCCCTTTAAAGTGTCCAGTGGTGTCATTCTTACTTAATCATGACTGATTGTTCGCCAGCCCTGTCCTCATCAACACCCACACCTGTGTTAATGGAACAATCACTAAAACGATGTTAGCTGCTCCTTTTAAGGCAGGACTGCAATGATGTTGAAATGTGTTTTGGGGGTTAAAGTTAATTTTCTAGGCAAATATTGACTTTGCAAGTAATTGCTATTAAGCTGATCACTCTTTATGACATTCTGGAGTATATGCAAATTGCCATTAGAAAAACTGAAGCAGTAGACTTTGTAAAAATTAATATTTGTATCATTCTCAAAACGTTTGACCATGAATGTAGAGGTAAAATTATGTTCTCCTCATGAGCGTCTATGCCTCTTTTAATGCATCCCATTATTTTATTTGCCTTTGAAGCAGCTGCCTGACACTGGCCACTAAATGTGAGTTTGTCATCTACCCATACACCCAGGTCTTTTTCAGTGACAGTTTTGCCCAGTTTTTACAATTAAGCACATAATTATACCTTTTGTTTTCTCTGCCCAAGTGCATGACCTTACATTTATCCCCATTAAAGCTCATTTGCCATTTATCAGCCCAAGCTTCTAGTTTACATAAATCCTCCTGTAATATAAAATTGTCCTCCTCTGTATTGATTACCCTGCAGAGTTTAGTGTCATCTGCAAATATTGAGATTCTACTCTGTATGCCCCTACAAGGTCATAAATAAATATGATAAAAAGAAGCGGGCCCAACACTGACCCCTGTGGTACCCCACTGTTAACTGTGACCCATTCTGAGTGTGTTCCATTAATGACCACCCTTTGTTTCCTATCGCTATGCCAGTTTTTAACCCACTTACACATATTTTCCCCTATCCCCATTGCTCTCATTTTATGTATCAACCTTTTGTGTGGCACCTTATCAAAAGCTTTTGAAAAGTCCATATATACCACATCCACTGCATTTCTTTGTTCCAGTCCAGAACTTACTTCTTCATAGAAGCTTATCAGATTAGTTTGACAGGAACGGTTCCTCATAAAACCATGTTGATATTGGGTCATGAGGTTATTTTTCTTCAGATACTCCAGTATAGCATCTCTTAGAAAACCCTCTAGGATTTTACCCACAGTAGAGGTTAAGCTTACTGGCCTATAATTTCCAAGTTTAGTTTTTGTTCCCTTTTTGAATATTGGCACCACATTTGCTATACGCCAGTCCTGTGGTACAGATCCTGTTATTATGGAATCTTTAAAGATTAAAAATAATGGTCTATCTATGACAGTACTTAATTCCTGCAGCACTCTGGGGTGTATCCCATCCGGGCCCGGGGATTTGTCAATTTTAGTGATTTTTAGACAATGCCGTACTTCCTGCTGGGTTAAGCAGGTGACATTTAATTGACAGTTTTTGTTATCACTGATCATATTGTCTGTCATGGGATTTTCTTGTGTAAATACTGTTGAAAAAAAGTCATTTAGCATATTGGCTTTTTCCTCATCCTCATCCACCATTTTACCCAGATTATTTTTAAAGGGGCCAACACAATCATTTTTTAGTTTCTTACTATTTATGTAGTTAAAAAATATTTTGGGATTATTTTTACTTTCTCTGGCAATGAGTCTCTCTGTCTCAATCTTTGCTGCCTTGATTTGCTTTTTACAAAATTATTTAATTATTTAATGATTTAGTTATTTAATTTTCTGTATTTATTTAATGCCTCATCACTACCTACTTGTCTGAGGGGATTAAGGTTAGTGCTAGCCTCCCCTTTTCCTCATGGCTCTGTTTTCTCGTTGATCTGGGATTCGCATTTGAATGACTGTAAGCAGAAATTATTGAAATGTATTTATGAGAAAAAGAGCAACTTAGCTAATCTTGCTACAGAAAAAGTGTTCCAACTTACCAAAGATTTGTGTAGATTTGAAATGCATCCAGAATATAAAAAATTAATTCTAGTATTTTTACTAACTTGATTCAGATTGAAAATCATACAGTAATATGGAAAAGTAAAAAACTGAATTGTGATAGGGATAGTTATTGTAAATCCAGCACTATAAAAAATCCTAAGGTACCACCTTTTAAGCCATCCACAACTGTAGTGTTTGTACATAGTGAAGGTCAGGACCAATCTAGAAGTTTTACAAACAGTAAGGGCCGCTTTACACACACAGATATCTGTGACCAACGTCTGAACAGATCTCTGGTTGCAGTGAAATCATGGACACATTGTTCCATTTTGTGGCTGTGTACAAATGTAACAATGTGTCCATGATTTCACTGCAACTAGAGATCTGTTCAGAAGTTGGTCACAGAAGTTGGTGTGTGTAAAGCGGCCCTAAATAGCGTAAAAAGTATTTTTCTTTAAATCCTTTAGTGGAAAGTCATCCTAAAGTTACATAAACAAATAATTATGTTGTGGCTACTGACACTCCATTCAGTGATATTACATGCATTGATGATGAATTAATTACAGTATCCATTAATCCCTTAGAACTATTTAATGCTGTTGCACATAGCAACAATTGCATTTTCGCTGTTGATGGCTTACCCACAATTAATAATATCCCCTGCACTAATAAAGATTTAATTGAAGTACATGCAACTAATTGCTCTGAACCAAAAACTACCACTATTATAACAGAACATCGCATTATCCTAAAACAACAGACAAATTCCATTACTATTAAAGCACAAGTACATTTGGAAAATGTTAAAAAACGGATAGAACTAATAGAGAGAAAAATCTCACTACAATAACGCTGCATATTGCAGGTCAAAATACTCAAAATCCATTCTGTAGCTCCCCAAAGTCTCATTGAATTTATGGATTGTCCAACTTGCTTACTTGACTTTTCCATATATAAACAGAGAGTAGTTTAAATAATGAATGCGCCAGCAACATTGATGCTACCTCAATTATAACCAGGGTCGGACTGGCCTGCTTGGGAACCAATTAATCCCCTGGCGGGCCCGAGGTCCTTGTGGACCCACCTTCTTTTCCCCACCCCTCATACCTCCTGATGAGAGGTCCCAAGTGGGTCCCCTAAAGCTAGTGTTCAGGGCTGCAAACAACACCTCACTGGGCTGCCTCTTGTGTATGAGGGTCCCAGTGACTGGCGGCTGGCAGGGGGGCCCCGTAGACACTAACAGCACGGCCCAGAGCCAGTGTCAGCACCCAGCAAGTGCTGAAATGCTACCACCCACATGGCTAGTTTTCAATGCAAATTAGCCATGTAGTGGCACAATCTGGAGGAGGAGGACTGCATGCTGCCATTTATAGGTCCTGTGTGAGCACACAGGACCCTTCTACTCACCAATCCCTGGGGTCACAGTGCCTTCTGTGGGGGTTGGAGATGGGGCTGTTTATAACTATATACAATACAACTCAAAATAATACCTGTCTTGTATCTTTTTTATCCTAGCCAATCCCCCAAAAAACAGATAAATCAATATTTCCAACCAAAAAACAGAAAGAGAAAATAAAATCAAGGACAGGAACTAGAGGGAGCAGAACGAAAAGAGGGAAAAACTTTTGTATAAAAAATGCTATTGATAACTCAGATGTTGGCAATAGCAATATTTTCAACCTTTCCAATATTTAGCTCTCGGCAGCAGAAACGTCTGTCCTAAATAAAGGCTTGTCCTTTTGTCCTACTCTCATAAAGACTTTGATCTATTTTTGGATCTTCATAAATTGACTCAAAAGATGATGCTGAAAAGACATTTTATTAAATTTCCATCTAATACAGGAACACAAAACCCTGATCCTAATGACGTCTTTTCACTCTTATCTGAAGTTCAAATCAAATTTTTATCCTGTTGAGAATAAGTGAACTTTTATTAATACTTTTCATGAACTGATCCTAACTAAATAAATAAAAAAATCTGAATGGTAACGTATGTACTAAACAAAGAAACAAAGCCATAAATAGAAACAAAAGTAAAAATAATAAAAACAAAGAAAACGGTAAAGAAAATGGAAAAAACTTTGAATTCCTACAATGGTTTAACTTCAACAGAAATGGAGGTTCTTGATAGTTTATGAAAAAATGATAATATTGTCATTAGATCAGCCGTTAAGGGGGGTGGTGTTATAGTTCAGAACTACAAGGATTACTGTAATGTATCTGAGGATCCCTTTCCCTCAGATACAGTAGTGTTTAATAGTTTTGTCAATAGAGCTTATGAGGATAAGATTATTAATTCTTTAGAAAACAGTTTTTTTTATAACAAAAAATCCCCCTATTCCATTTCTATTGTTATGGCAATAAATAGTTAATAATTTATATTAGTTTATAGAAGTCATTCAGAAATCTTTCAGGCTAGAGGCCTGTTTGTAGGAGAAAGGCCTTGCTCTTTTCCCTAGCTAGCCCTCTCTCCTTCTTCCCTCCCACCTTCGGGTTTTCTCTGTCTCAGATTTTATATAATGCTTTGACTTAGAGGTAGCAGTATAGAAATTCTTATCAGCTTGTTCTGAATGTACTGTGTGAATCAAGGCTAGTTTAAACGAACTAACACACAGAATATAATTGAATGTTTTTTTTAGAATAAAATGTAGAGTCAGCATAATATGATGCAAAATATGATGTAATCACCTAGAAACACCCCTAAGGAATGCCCATTTAATGATAAGTAATAAAACTGCTAACGGCTCCTAAAATAAAGGTCTTTGTCATTAAGCTCTACATTGACTTTGGCGGCAGACAATTAAGAGGACAGCCCACCCGAAAGGTGTGGAGGGCATCCATTACACTATAGTACTTGCCTAAGATTCATAAAATTATACAGAACCCGCCAGGTAGACCAATTATTTTGAGCATCAGGTCTCTTACCAGTAATCTGGCAACATATATAGATAAAATATAACAACGACATGTAATGAATCTCTAAGATAGTTTTTTAATTGCAACACATCTTATCCTTCTGCTAAAAAACATTGTATGGAAACCATTCTATTCTATGCTCACTAGCGACGTAGTACCTCTTTATACAAATACTAGATGGCGGCCCGATTCTAAAGAATCGGGAGTCTAGCATGCATATATACATTATTCATTCAAATTTGACAATAATGCACATAAGACATGATATCTATCTATGAACTACCAATGTTTGTATGGTATATGTCAGTGTAGTACATGTCATGATTCTAAGGCAAGGCTTTTGGTACAGATACTGGCACCGATGTTTTGTACAGATTACGTATATTCAATTTATATATGAATGTTAATAATCTATGATTTAGCCAGTACATGTTTCCCACCAACCACGGGAAGGTAGCCTTACAGCTGGTGGGACCTACTCTACTCTCTCCCTAATTATTAATAGTTAGACTCCTTTTAAATCAGATATTTTTCGGCTATTTGCAGAAGGTGTGGAATAATAAAATACAATTTCTGCACTTGGCACCAAAGGGCCTACCTACAGCTCACTTTCAGCAAGTAACATGTAATGTATATGGAACTTGCAGTTAGCTTGCAGTAAATACGGCAAGCACAGGTTTGACAGGTTCACTAAATGCAACCACTAAAAATCAGAGGTAACTGCGATTTTGGCGGTTGAAACTGTCGCAACCACATGTGCCGCAACTGCCGCAAGTAAACCACAAATTCCATATACATTTCATGCAACTTAGAGTAAGAGTGCTGTAGGTCACCATTAGGCAGCAAGTGGCAAAATTGCTTTATTCCCACTATAAATTCCACAAATAGCAGAAGAATTCAGATTTAAAATCAAACGTTTATTTTTCCCTAGTGTCTAAATATGTACCTATGTGTCTAAATATGTACCTATATGTATGTATGTACTTATATGCACAGAACACAGTTCGAGATAGAGATGTGTGTGAACAGGCGTCCCACCCGTCTCTTAGCTGTTCACAAATACCTCACCCTGTGTAAAAAGAAAATGAAATCTTTCAGCAGCTATACTGCTGAAGCTTCAGGTTCTTATCACTAAATGCAAGCATTTAGATGATACACATCTACAATCTACTACAAAATGTGTGTTTATATACATATATTATGAAATATAAAAAGAAAGTTTCTAAGCTAAAAAACTAACGACTATATATCTTAAATGACTATTTAATATCTAATAACTAATTATAATGTCTTTTTTTTTTAGTGAAAACTACGACTATATATCTGAAATTACTATTTTATATCTAATAACTAATTATAATGTCTTTATCTATAACTAAACTAATTGTTTTGGTATTTTGTTTTTTTCTATTCTTATAACTCTATTGCTAAACTAATTTTTTTGTATTTTTTTTTTTTTATTCCTATACATCTATGGCTTAACTAATTTATTGTAATATTTGTGTTTAATTAGAAAGTAACTACCGTATATACTCGTGTATAAGCCGACCCGTGTATAAGCCGACCCCCCTACTTTTGCCCCCAAAACCTGGGAAAATCTATGGACTCGCGTATAAGCCGAGGGTGGACCCCAGCACAGGTATACAGCCCCCAGCAGTGGTATACAGGCCCCAGCAGTATGATATACAGCAGCCCCCAGTGGTATATACAGCAGCCCCAGTGGTATTGCAGCCCCTATATACAGCAGCCCCAGTGGTATTGCAGCCCCAGTGGTGTATACAGCAGCCCCTATATACAGCAGCCCCAGTGGTATTGCAGCCCCAGTGGTATTGCAGCCCCTATATACAGCAGCCCCAGTGGTATTGCAGCCCCAGTGGTGTATACAGCAGCCCCTATATACAGCAGCCCCAGTGGTATTGCAGCCCCAGTGGTATTGCAGCCCCTATATACAGCAGCCCCAGTGGTATTGCAGCCCCAGTGGTATTGCAGCCCCTATATACAGCAGCCCCAGTGGTATTGCAGCCCCAGTGGTGTATACAGCAGCTCCTATATACAGCAGCCCCAGTGGTATTGCAGCCCCAGTGGTGTATACAGCAGCCCCTATATACAGCAGCCCCAGTGGTATTGCAGCCCAAGTGGTATTGCAGACCCTATATACAGCAGCCCCATTGGTATTGCAGCCCCAGTGGTGTATACAGCAGCCCCTATATACAGCAGCCCCAGTGGTATTGCAGCCCCTATATACAGCAGCCCCAGTGGTATTGCAGCCCCAGTGGTGTATACAGCAGCCCCTATATACAGCAGCCCCAGTGGTATTGCAGCCCCAGTGGTATTGCAGCCCCTATATACAGCAGCCCCAGTGGTATTGCAGCTTCTATATACAGCAGCCCCAGTGGTATTGCAGCCCCAGTGGTGTATACAGCAGCCCCTATATACAGCAGCCCAGTGGTATTGCAGCCCCAGTGGTATTGCAGCCCCTATATACCGCAGCCCCAGTGGTATTGCAGCCCCTATATAAAGCAGCCCCAGTGGTATTGCAGCCCCAGTGGTGTATACAGCCCCAGTGGCAGTATATTGCAGCCCCAGCGGTAGTATACAGCAGCCCCCGTAATGCAGGGCCCCCCCAGCCTGACTCCGGTCACCTGTAAAGGAAACTATACTTATCACAGTGCCGCTGTCTGTCCGCGCCCGCTCGCACCCGCTCGCAGCTGCCGACCGCGATCCTCCATCTTGCCTCTTCTTCCTGTTTCCTGTGCTCGTCGCAGGGAATGACGTCATTGCCTGCGACGAGCACAGAAACAGGAAGAAGACACAAGATGGAGGATCGCGGTCGGCAGCTGCGAGCGGGTGCGAGCGGGCGCGGACAGACAGCGGCACTGTGATAAGTATAGTTTCCTTTACAGGTGACCGGAGCGAGGCTGGGGGGGCCCTGCATTACGGATGCTGCTGTATACCGATGTATACATCGGTATGTACCGATGTATACATCGGTATACAGCACTGACTCGCGTATAAGCCGAGGGGGGTACTTTTCAGCCCAATTTTTGGGCTGAAAAACTCGGCTTATACGCGAGTATATACGGTATGTATCTAAATGTAATATGTATCTAAAGAATTTAAAGTAAAATATTTTCATACACTATATTTTTAGTGAAAACTAAAACTAATGACTATATATCTTAAATGACTATTTAATATCTAATAACTAATTATAATGTCTTTATCTATAACTAAACTAATTTTTTTGGTATTTTTTTTTTATGTTCCTATACATGTATGGCTAAACTAATTTTTTTGTACTTTTTTTTTTTTATTCCTATACATCTATGGCTAAACTAAGTTATTGCAATATTTGTGTTTAATTAGAAAGTAACTATGTATCTAAATCTAATATGTATCTAAAGAATTTAAAGTAAAATATTTTTATAGACTATATTTTTAGTGAAAACTTTGTCACAATTTTCCACTATTTTCCCTTGACCTGGTGTATCAAGGACTTGAACTTTCACATGAGAGCGTTGCCTCACTCTAGAAAAAGCCACGTAGAGTTGACCATGGCCAAATGTTGGTTCAGGTAGAAAAATACCAACTCGATGAAGTGTTTGGCCTTGCGATTTGTTAATGGTCATGGCAAATGCTGGCTTCACAGGAAACTGGCGACGTTTCAATTTAAAAGGTAATCCTGTGTCAGATGGACATAAGTCAATACGTGGAATAAAAACAACATTTCCAGCAGCTGACCCAGTAATTACTTTGGCTTCTATGATGTTAGAAAGCAAAGCAGTAACAATCAAGTGAGTGCCGTTGCACAGACCTTTTTTGGTGTTGAGGTTGCGTAACAGCATGATAATAGTACCACTTTTCAGTTTTAGCCGATGTGAAGGCATTCCAGTTGGTGTAAGCGAATGTAAGAATTCTACTGGATATTGGTCAGGGTCATCACATTCATCAGCATCTATGGAATCATGACTGATATATTCTGTGTACGATCCATGATATTGGAGATAACATTATCCACATCCTCATTTTTAGGGCATACAATTGCATGTGATGCAGCAATATTGATGCTGTCATTGTTGTTAATATCAATAGAAATGTTGTCTCCAAAGATATCACGTATTAAGCAGCCAGTGGAAAGCATGTCTGAAGGTATTTCGATGACATCATCTCCAAGGTTGAAATCATTGGAAAGTTCACCATTTCCCAGTTGAAGCAACCAAGTACTGTATTGTTGGTCAATGGAGCGCATGTTGTTAATAAGTGGTAGTCTAACAAAATTTGCCAGTGTTTGGAATACTTAATGCAGCTCTCTACAATATCAGTTATGGTTCCGTGAGCGATGACAGGAAGGCATTGTCTAAAGTCTCCTCCCAGAACAAACAATAACTTTACTTCCAAACGGTGTTTGCTGTTTCTTGGAGACATGTGTTGTCATGACATCCCGTAAAAGTCTATCAATGACATGTAATGCATATTTAGAGAGCATTGTGCACTCATCAATGATACATAGTTTAGTATTCTTTAACTGTTTGGCTGGCTCTGTATCAGTTTTAATCCTTGAAACCGAAGTTTCTTTGACAGGAATTGGAATGCCATAAAGAGAATGGATTGTGCGTCCTCCTTCGAGTAAGTTAGCTGCGATTCCTGTTGTGGCAGCTGCTGAGACAATGTGTCCTTCTCCCTTAGCTGATGTAGCAGTAGATGATATAAGTAGGTCTTACCACTCCCACCAGGATCGTCAATGAAAAAGCACTTTGTGCTATCAGTAGAGTCTTGTAAAGCTTGACTGATAGTATTATAGGCCAAGAGTTGTTCGTCATTTAGAGTAGCTTTCATGTCCGCAGCTATTTGTAGCTCAACATCCTTATTATACAGCGGGAGGAGGTGTGGTTTATTTACAGGTCGTGGTAAATGAAAATCCATATAACTTTTGACATGACTTTTTAGAACATCTTGAACATCAGTCATAGCATAGCCTTCACAATGTATACAGGCCTCAGTATTGGAGTGGTATGCATGGCAATAGTCCTGTACAGTGTTCCTTGCATTCATCCCATAACTGCAGAGGATTAGCTGGAGGGCCAAAAATGCAGATATAGGCAAACATGTCCCGAAGCTGTGCTGGCATGTTAAGAATACAGGCATCTTGTAGCGTATTTTTGCATAGACTATCATCAAATAGTAAGCCAAGGGCTAATGGTGCCTCTTTGAAGGTTTCATACGTGACTCCGTTGACCGTTTTAATACTGTCAAAACTTGTTGCACCTTTGACGTGTAATAGCAACAATCGCAAGTAGTAGCGTTCTTGATCTTTGACACTGACAGTGTACATCCTTCCAATAACAGAGCCACCTCCTCGCTTTCTAAGTTCCCAAGAGCCTTCCTGCCAAACATAGTACTCTGGAATTTGCCGGTATAAAAAGTTATGAGCATGTTGGTCATTTATATTAAGCTCAAAGTAGGCCATAAGAGTAGAATTGCAATGAAGTTTTTGTTGGATGTTAGCAATGGAGTCATCCTCATGAAAATAGAGTGACTGAGAATGAGGCAGATGTACGGCAAGGCAAATGATGCTATGCGATTGCTTATGCATAGGATAAGCAAAAATGCGCCAAGCTGCCTCTGGTGCATTGACATATCTGGAATTCATAAATTGATGTGTTTCATCATGGTCAATGTGAGTTTGGCAAATGACAAGGTTTGCTTTATCATGGCCTTTGTAGACATATTTAAACAAATATTTGACACTTTGTATTGAACCACAAACTTCCACATTGATATGGCACATGTATTTCAACAGTAGGAATGGATTGTACGGAACTACCCAAGAACTGTCAATTGTTTTAGAGTGGTGTTGAATAGAAGGGCCAGAGCTTCTACGATAAATGGGATAGGCATCTTTAGCTATAATGGTAGAGGTTTGAAAATCTTTAGGGAAACCTTTTGTACATTTGCCGAGATCCATACAGGGCGAATTGGGGTTGTGTTCTCCACAGGGCCCATGAATCATATGTTGCAAAACAATGCCATGAAGTAGAGGGTAGGAGTTAGCATCAGGAATTTCGGCCCAGACAATGTTATCAACATCCTCCTTAGTTCTTAATTTAGAGTTGGTATCAAAAATGATCAAAATGTGTGCGTGTGGTAGACCACGTTTTTGAAATTCTATTACATGCACCATAGCACAAACTTTTCCAAACAATCCTTTTCTAATGTCTTGTAATAGAGCTTCTAACTTGATTTTGAACACACGTGCTACTAAATCAGGTCTGTGTTCCACACGCTGCCATGGCTGCAAATTAGTTGTAATCTCGCTCCATTTAGGATTGCAGGTCATAGTGATGAACAAATCAGGGCGATCGTACTTGGTGACAATAGCCATAGCATCCTGATAGCGTTGCTGCATGTTCCTCGGACTACCCTCAAAGGAGGAAGGTAAAATGACGGTCTTGCCAATGGGGATGCCTTTTTGGATGGAGTTTTGTAATAAATGCTCTTGCAATACACAGTAGTCCTCTACTTTCAAATCCTTTTGATGTTTGCGGATAAAATGTAGGCGATTGGCCTCAATTTTCACATACGCGTCAACAATGTACTGTTGGGTGAGTTTGCCACCATTCAGTACCGGATTAAAGTAATCTCTTACAGATAGCATGTAGCAATAATATTGCAGTTGTGTTATTCTGCGCGTACTTGGAGCTTGTTGTTTCATGTCATCATGCCAACCTTGTTCTCCGTACGGAAAAAACAATGGATACAGGAGGGCATCTAAGTTACTGTGTAGAATGCTAATAGGTTTGGTTTTTGGTGCCAAAGGGTTGTTTGGGTCAGGTTTTAGGTGAATTAAGACATCACGATTGAATGGTGGCTCACCATTGTCATTTTCAAAAACAACGGCAACCTCATTGACAGTAGGGTTATTGTAGCGTCGAGGGTCTTGTGTGCGATCCTGTTTTAGGGCCATGATTATATTAGGCATGACAGTACCATTTGCAAGACCTTTAAGATGTTCCTCCTGTTCTACATCCCTTAACATTTTGTACGCCGCAACAAATGGATTGATGTTATCTAATTGAAGAGCAATCATACTCATCAAAGTAGGATGACAATTTTGATTGTGTTGACATTGCAAACGTTGTTGATTAGCAGTCTGGGTATCTAAGATGTAAAGCTGGGTATACATTGGAACTTCTTCATGAGATGGATGTAAGGTTCCAGTACGATGATATATTTGCCCATGTATCCAGAAGCAATATGGGCCATATCCAGGAGGTGGAGAAATATTGGCACCCATGGAGGCAAACGCAAAGGAACTGTTGATGCTACGGATGTTTTCCATCAGATTTTTACTGAACTCACTTTGTCCTGTGAGCAAACGTGTGAAGAGGTAGGGATATTGGGGTATAGGTACATGGACCTTACCCTTGTGACAACATAGAGTGAACTTTTTATCTGATGGTATCTCAGCATTAAAATGCAATGCTTGACAATCTTCACAAACATAGTTCATAGGACCACAGGAGTGTTGTACAACGGAACTGTCATCATGAGTGAAACCTTTAGGAAGTATAGCTAAAGATTGTGGTAATGGACGATTAGACTGGCGCTGGAAGCCAAGATATATAAAGCGTGGACCTGGTAGAGGATCTTCCACAGATGCAATGACGGAAGAGGTGGAAGGTGTATCGTCAACAGAGTCTATGAGTGCAGAGGTCAAAGGAGTATTGTTGCGCTCTTCACGGCATGCACCAGCAGCATTTATTACTGGATTAATTATTGGCATAGAAGAGTCATGTGTGAAGGATTTTGTGGCAGCAGACTCCACGGTGTTGAGGCGACGACGTTTGTGTTCAAAATTGTGGGTAGCAGACTGTTTGCGCTTATGTTCACAATTAGACACAAATACAGCAGGCTCAGGGTCAGGACATTGTATGGCAGTAGATATAGAAGGTATATTGTGGTTAGAATCAAAGACTGGAGAGATGGCATTAATATTTTTGGAACGTTGACGGCGAGCAGCAGCAGCCTGATTACTTAACCGAACTGCTTTTTGCTCAGCAGACTCATTAGTAATCCGTTTTTTCCTATTTTCGCTGTTTTTGTCAAGGCGCTGGCGTCTCTCTTCTTGAGTCTCTTTAGCACGCTGTAGACGCATATATGAGGCTTTGGCAGCTTTTCGTTCAGTGTCATTAGTATACTTGGTATCTCTCCTAATATTACGTGCGGCATTGGCAGCTGTTCGCCCAGTGTCATAAGTAGACGTGTTTTCAGAGCTCATGTTGTTTATCATAAACAGCTATAGGTGTGTTGGTGGCAAATGAGGGGTTAATAACAGGCAGAGTATCTGAGTGCAATTTCCAGTGAGTAATCAGCTGGCAATTGAGGGGTTATTAACAGGCAGAGTCTCTCAGTGCAATACTCAGTGAAAAAAGAGCTGGCAAATGAGGGGTTAATAACAGGCAGAGTCTCTCAGTGCAATACTCAGTCAGTAATCAGCTGGCAAATGAGGGGTTAATAGCAGACAGAGTCTCTCAGTGCAATACTCAGTGTAAAAGCAGCTGGCAAATAAGGGGTTAATACCAGACAGAGTGTTTCTGTGCAATAGTCAATGAGTAATGAGGTGGCAAATGAAGGGTTAATAGCAGGCAGAGTCTCTCAGTACAATAGTCAGTAATTAATAGCCAGTATACAGCTAAATAACCACATAGGGCATTAATATAAATGTCAAAATGTAACAGAAGCACTTCAAAACTAAATAAATTTAGTTTTGATAAAGGTTCTTATCTCTTTTGAGGAGAAATTCAGTGGGAGCTTGGAGTGCGAAGTCACTGGCACCGCCTCCAGGCAGTAGAAATTCGCTCTGAGGTGAAAAATTCTAAAAAGGCGCCTTAAAATGGCGGTGGGACGTGTCGCAGTGCACGCGATGCTGATTGGTCGCTCGGGGCAGGCGGCGACCAATCAGCATCGCGGCGCGTGGCAAGGCGCGAAAAGTTTGAACCTGAAGTCCAAATTTAGATTTTAAAGATGGCGCCAGTCCGCGCGGCGCTATGTTGATTGGTCGCCGTGAGCCGCGAGCGACCAATCAAAATAGCGGGGCGTGTCACGGCGCCATTTGTGTTTCATACTTGTCGGCGTGGCGTGAGGCATGAACCTGATTGGTCGCTGGCAGCCGCGAGCGACCAATCAGGAGAGCGCCTCACTTACAGCGGTAAACGTGAAACTCAAAGTCCTCCATTATATCTCAATGGTAAGTGAGGCGCTTTTCTCATTGGTCGGTGTGTGCTGGGCCGACCAATGAGAATAGCGGCTCACTTACAGCGGTAAATTTGAAACTCAAAGTCCTCCATTATATCTCTATGGGAAGTGAGGCGCTATTCTCATTGGTCGCTGTGTGGTGGCGCCGACCAATGAGAATAGCGTATCACTTACAGCGGTAAATTTGAAACTCAAAATCCTCCATTATATCTGAATGGGAAGTGAGGCGCTATTCTCATTGGTCGCTGTGTGCTGGCGCCGACCAATGAGAATAGCGCGTCACTTACAGCGGTAAATTTGAAACTCAAAGTCCTCCATTATATCTCAATGGGAAGTGAGGCGCTATTCTCATTGGTCGGCGCCAGCACACAGCGACCAATGAGAATAGCGCCTCACTTCCCATTGAGATATAATGGAGGACTTTGAGTTTCAAATTTACCGCTGTAAGTGAGGCGCTATTCTCATTGGTCGGCACCAGCACAGAGCGACCAATGAGAATAGCGCCTCACTTCCCATTGAGATATAATGGAGGACTTAGAGTTTCACATTTACCGCTGTAAGTGAGGTGCTATTCTCATTGGTCGGCGCCAGCACACAGCGACCAATGAGAATAGCACCTCACTTCCCATTGAGATATAATGGAGGACTTTGAGTTTCACATTTACCGCTGTAAGTGAGGCGCTATTCTCATTGGTCGGCGCCAGCACACACCGACCAATGAGAATAGCGCCTCACTTCCTATTGAGATACATGGAGAACTTTGAGTTTGACTTTGAGTAAATTTGAAGCTCAAAGTCCTCCATTTTATCTCAATGGGAAGTGATGCGCTATTCTCATTGGTCGGTGTGTGCTGGCGCCGACCAATGAGAATAGCGCCTCACTTACAGCGGTAAATGTGAAACTCAAAGTCCTCCATTATATCTCAATGGGAAGTGAGGCGCTATTCTCATTGGTCGCTGTGTGCTGGCGCTGACCAATGAGAATAGCGCCTCACTTACAGCGGTAAATGTGAAACTTAAAGTCCTCCATTATATCTCAATGGGAAGTGAGGTGCTATTCTCATTGGTCGCTGTGTGCTGGTGCCGACCAATGAGAATAGTGCCTGACTTACAGCGGTAAATTTGAAACTCAAAGTCCTCCATTATATCTCAATGGGAAGTGAGGCGCTATTCTCATTGGTCGCTCTGTGCTGGTGCCGACCAATGAGAATAGCGCCTCACTTACAGCGGTAAATTTGAAACTCAAAGTCCTCCATTATATCTCAATGGGAAGTGAGGCGCTATTCTCATTGGTCGCTGTGTGCTGGCGCCGACCAATGAGAATAGCGCCTCACTTCCCATTGAGATATAATGGAGGACTTTGAGTTTCAAATTTACCGCTGTAAGTGACGCGCTATTCTCATTGGTCGGCGCCAGCACACACCGACCAATGAGAATAGCGCCTCACTTCCTATTGAGATACATGGAGAACTTTGAGTTTGACTTTGAGTAAATTTGAAGCTCAAAGTCCTCCATTTTATCTCAATGGGAAGTGATGCGCTATTCTCATTGGTCGGTGTGTGCTGGCGCCGACCAATGAGAATAGCGCCTCACTTACAGCGGTAAATGTGAAACTCAAAGTCCTCCATTATATCTCAATGGGAAGTGAGGTGCTATTCTCATTGGTCGCTGTGTGCTGGCGCCGACCAATGAGAATAGCGCCTCACTTACAGCGGTAAATGTGAAACTCAAAGTCCTCCATTATATCTCAATGGGAAGTGAGGCGCTATTCTCATTGGTCGCTGTGTGCTGGCGCTGACCAATGAGAATAGCGCCTCACTTACAGCGGTAAATGTGAAACTTAAAGTCCTCCATTATATCTCAATGGGAAGTGAGGTGCTATTCTCATTGGTCGCTGTGTGCTGGTGCCGACCAATGAGAATAGCGCCTGACTTACAGCGGTAAATTTGAAACTCAAAGTCCTCCATTATATCTCAATGGGAAGTGAGGCGCTATTCTCATTGGTCGGCGCCAGCACACAGCGACCAATGAGAATAGCGCCTCACTTCCCATTGAGATATAATGGAGGACTTTGAGTTTCAAATTTACCGCTGTAAGTGAGGCGCTATTCTCATTGGTCGGCACCAGCACAGAGCGACCAATGAGAATAGTGCCTCACTTCCCATTGAGATATAATGGAGGACTTAGAGTTTCAAATTTACCGCTGTAAGTGAGGCGCTATTCTCATTGGTCGGCGCCAGCACACAGCGACCAACGAGAATAGCGCCTCACTTCCCATTGAGATATAATGGAGGACTTTGAGTTTCAAATTTTCCGCTTAAGTGAGGCGCTATTCTCATTGGTCAGCGCCAGCACACAGAGACGAATGAGAATAGCGCCTCACTTCCCATTGAGATATAATGGAGGACTTTGAGTTTCACATTTACCGCTGTAAGTGAGGTGCTATTCTCATTGGTCGGCGCCAGCACACAGCGACCAATGAGAATAGCACCTCACTTCCCATTGAGATATAATGGAGGACTTTGAGTTTCACATTTACCGCTGTAAGTGAGGCGCTATTCTCATTGGTCGGCGCCAGCACACAGCGACGAATGAGAATAGCGCCTCACTTCCCATTGAGATACATAGCGGTCTTTAGAGCTATGTATGGCCGGGCCCTTGGTTCAATTTTCGGCCACGGCGGTCGGCTCTCGTCGGTCGTCGCCGGGGCATGAAACTCGCAATGGACCTACGTGCCGGAGTTACCGTGGCTGCAATGACTCGCCACCCGGGAGACGACCGGCTAAGGCCGGTCGTCTCCCGGCTGGCTCGCCGCGATCCTCCCTCATAGGGCTGCCATCTTGGTCCACCCTGTGCGGGTGGAGCTGGCCGAATATCCGACCACAACACTACGGAAGTGGCTTCGGGTTTGGCCCGGAAGTGGCTTCGGGCTTTATATTATAGACACTGCATGAGATAGGATTGTACTGTATACAACAATTTTTAGCTATTGATAATAGACTATCAACTCAACAAAAATCATTTGTCATGCAAGGACTTTCTTTTATTTTGAATAACTTTTTACTTTCCTAGGCAAATTTTACCACCAAATTAAAGGTACAGCAATGGGATCAAAAGTAGCATGTTCATATGCTAACTTGTTTATTGGTATTTTTGACTAGATATATATTTATAACAACACATTTAAAAATGGTATCATCATGTATAAAAGATTTATCAATTATATTTTTTATCATTTGGGACAATTATCAATTTAATGTAGATTTATTCCTCACAGAAATTTACAGTAACTGTTGAGAACTGTACTTTTTCCTTCTTTTTCATCATATTGATATTGATCATATTGATTTTTTTTAGCTTTTACTGTTTTTGTTGACAATAACAATTTATGTACCAAGACTTTTTTTTAAAAAAAAGTTGCTAAAAACAGTTATAGCCACTATACTGCTCTATGCTGGTGGCCATTTTAAAAAGTGGTTGAATAACATCATGGTTAATCAGTTCAAAAGAGTATGCAGGAACTGTACTAATGATATTGACTATTATCATCAGGTTACCATCCTTAAACGTAAATTTGAAGTCCATAAATATCGAAAAAAATTGATTGGGGGAGCATTTTTACAGGCAAGCAAAAATATCAGGGTGACTTTTTATCTAATTGAATTGTTCATACTCCTAAAAAGAAATATTGAGTATAATTTTATTACAACTTTTAATAAAAATCATAAAGCTATTAGAGACATCTTACATGAACATTAGCATATCCTATTAGGAGATCTAATTCTTGATAGGCTATTTCCAAGAAAGCCTACATAGACATTCTGTAAAATCTCGACTATCAGAAACATTATAGCTCCAAGCCGTTTAAAAATTCTACAAGTTAATACCTGTGTGGCGCCCCTATGGCAAGGCACCACAAGGAGGTACTGCACCCCAAATTGGAGGTGTAGTGCCCCCGTAGTCATGGATATGGGGTCTCATGCAGATTCTGTCATAAGCACCCATACACTGAGCTCACCTTAGCATAGGGTCCATATATTAAGTAGGTCCAGGGGGTGGAGCCTAGAGTAGAGCGGGAGACGAGAGTGACAGTTAGTTAGTCAGCAAGAGAAGAGAAGGAGGAAGGACGTCAGGAGACTGCGTCTCTGACAGGAGAGCACCTCTTTGGAGAGAGGTGACCCAGAAATCAGAGTGGACCAACCAGGACCGGTTGGAGCTGGCTTGAGAGTCCGGGGTCGACACCGGCATACCGGAGCCGAGGCAGTCAGTCAGTTTATCCCTGACTGCAAACCGCTAAGCTGTGGGACCGACATAAGGGAGCCATAGCGCCACGGACTGAATCCCTACCTCAGTTCCAAATTGGGTTCAGGACACTCTAGGTAAAGGACCGAATTCCGGTGGCAGGAGGATTTGCTTGTCGTCACTCCCGTCTGTAACGGTAAGTAACCAACCGTACCAGTGTGGTTAAAGAGAGTAAAGAGGTACCCAGACCCAGAAAGCTATTACAAAAGGGACCACCGACAGACTCTGCAAAGTGACTTCAAATCTGTGGCTATGTCCCCGTTAAACCAGACTGTACTGTGCCCTTTATCATCTGTCTGGTACCAGTAAAGAACTTCTTGAGCTGATCTGGTGTCTGTACTCCTCTTCTCTGCTGCCCGGAGGGCTCCCACAGCATCAAACCGGTGAGGACTACTACTCCCCTCATCTACCCCTGCTGCCCTGAGGTAAAGCTCCACCTGTGGGGAGCTGTACTACTCTGAGCTGCACCTCCATCACTTCAGCGGCCAGCCGCAGCTCTGGTATTCACGTTACCAGGTACCACAGGTGCCGTCACGTTAATGTTTCCCCATCCATCATCACCATCCCCCACCATCCCTGTCATTGAGGGTTCAGGGCACAATACCGACCAGTCGTGATCCTCCATCAAAGTGACCATCTGTCTCGGTATCTGAGGACCCCCCTACCCTGTCGGCTGACTCACTTGCAGCATTGTCATAAGCACAATCAATATAAAGAAGTTTATCAATGTAATGCAATCAATTGTCTATGCTGCAAATCAATGTGTAATCATATTAAATCATTGCTGTTGTCAACCACAGGAGTTTTTAATTTTGATCATCATTTGATCTGTTCCAGTACTCAAGTTATATATTTGAGTGTGATTGTCCTAAATTTAACCATTCAATTGCTTCATAAACGCCTTAATTCTCACAGAAGCAGTATATTGAAAGATTATCAGAAACATGAT
This sequence comes from Allobates femoralis, assembly GCA_033576535.1. Classification (NCBI taxonomy): domain Eukaryota; kingdom Metazoa; phylum Chordata; class Amphibia; order Anura; family Aromobatidae; genus Allobates; species Allobates femoralis. The sequence goes on from JARQOC010000019.1 coordinate 197,249, forward strand.
GTTTCTCGTCACTTTGCAACCCATAATAAAGAATTTAATAATTCTAAAATTATGCTGATTGATCATATTCCAATAAACACTCCAAATAGAATAGGATCACTCAATAGAAAATAAATTTATTGGATGTATACAACCAAAGGGTTGGAATATGATTACAGAGGTTGTCTTATAATTGTCATTATAATTGTTTTTAATAAAAATATGATTCATTAAAGTGAGCCTGTCACCCCTCTAGTGCTTTACAAACTGAAAGCACTACCTTCAGCAATGTCTATGCTGCATTCCGTGAAGGTGTCTATACTCTCTCTCCCCCTGTACAGCTAAATAAACACTTGATAATGTTTCCTGCCATAAATATAAATCATTACTTAGCCGGTCCGATGAGTCTTGTCCTAACAACGTTGCCGAGATGATCCTCCCCGCCTCCTCTATGTGTTGGGTACCTCCTCTTCTCTCTTTGTCCCCTCCTCTTTGGTGCCTGCACAGATTAATCTTTGTTTAAGCAGGTGCACAGAGCTCAGCTGGAGTCCGGGAGAGCAGCTGTCATCATTGTGCCTTCGTGAAGTGTTTTGGTTTTCTATTTTTATTTCCTACGTCAGCTTTGATCACTGTGTCCTGTAAATTGGGGGGTCTACATTTACACATCAATGGTGGGTTCTGAAATGCATTGATCTTTGGGTAAGCTTTCTGCATTATTGATCAGTTTTTTTTATTATATTATAAATTTTTGGTATTGTTGGGTGGTGACCATGTACAAAGGGTACCCTCTCGGATACGACCACAGGGATGGATGAGTCTTGTGGATTTAGGATTCGGTCTGTTTCCTCTCGGATTAGTGTTTCGGGATATTTTCTCTCGCGAAATTTGTCGCCCATCTCCTGTAGCCGTAGTGGGAGAGAGTCCCTTTCTGAAACAGGTCTTTTGACCCTCTTAAATTGTGATCTTGGTAGGCTGTATTTGATGGAATGAGGGTGGTAACTATCAAATAGGAGTAGCCCATTTCGGTCTGTGGGTTTTTTGTAAATATCAGAATCCATTTTTCCATCAGGTTTTTTTGAACATCCTAGTAGCATCTAGGAAGTTGATTTTAGTCTCATTATGGTTGATAGTGAACTTCAATTCTGGACTGGTTGTGTTAATATCTGTAAGAAATGTTTCTAGACTATCTTGGTCACCATTCCAGATGCAGAACACGTCATCTATGTAACGGAGCCATAGTATGGCATGTTCTTGGAATAGTTGATTGGCGTAGATGTATGTATTCTCAAACTGATCCAAATAGAGATTTATGTACGCAGAGGCCATGTTGGACCCCCATTGAGGTTCCGCACAACTCTGTATAGAAATCATCCTGGAATAGAAACATTTTTTCTCTGAGTACGGTTTCCAGAAGATCCAAGCATAGTTGGACTTCATTGTTAGTTAGGTTGGTTTTGTTTAGTGCTTCTTTGGTTGCCATAATGCCCTTTCCATGGTCAGTTGATGTGTAAAGGCTATTTACGTACAAGATTAGTGATAGGCTATTATGGGGTATGTTATTCAATGCTTTTATTCTAGTAAGGAAATCACTTGTGTCAAGAATAAAAGATTTCGTTTTTTGCGCAAGGGGCGTCAGACTTTTTTTGAGATGTATGGAAAGAGGCGATAAAAATTGATTCTGTGGATGCCACAATGGGCCATCCTGGTGGGTAATTGAGATTATTGTGGATTTTAGGTAGTACATTGTTGTAGGGCTGGTTCTGTTTATCGGTTATTATTGTCGGTTTTGACTACAATCACTGATATCCGGAATCCACCCTTCCTTACCGCTTTTTATTCCTATGCTGATTAACTATATATATGTATATACCGACAACTTAATGAAAACAAGTCTGTTCTAATAAATGAATATTTATTAAACACACCCAAAAAGTCTACAACAATAATATATATATTCTAGATAGCACAATAACTAATACACAATACAATTACTGTTACAATATGCAAAACACCCCCAGTTACTAATACTCACGTTACCTAATTATACACACAGGCACACTATATTAATTACAATGAAACTGATCTAACTATCCCTATAGAAGATAGATAGCAATGCAGGGGCTAAACTACAGTATAGAGAGAGATAGAGAGGGAGGTAGAGAGAGAAAAGGAAAAGTTACACGGAAGATATAGAGGAGATATGGGGTAGATACTTAAGGCCAGGTGTTGATGGTCCCATTCCATCGTGGGTCCAAAGTAGAAAGACAGAGAGTGTCTTGATTCCACCTCCATTTATAGTAAAGATTTCACATCCACACCCACATACAACCCACGACTCCGCCCTTCTGTGGTATCTTCTGTGGCAAATATGTCCAATCACCTCCAGTAATATGCAGTAATAATCCCCTGCCTGCGAATGGCGTCCTTGTATCAGGGAAGAAAGTCTTGTGTAAGATAAGTTTAACACCCTTTGGTTGGCTCCAGGATGTCTGTCTGAAGAACAATGATTTATCATTCAAACACCACAAGTTTCTGTACGTCCACAGGAGCTGTTCACATATGTAGATTACCTTTGGTGACAATCAGGATCTGCATTCAATATCACCACATAGGACGTGTATTATCCAAGAGGCTGGAGGGCCAATATCCATTTAGCATGTAGATGCAACCTTTACTCCTAAAACAAAGGACATCACACAGAAGAATACAGGCCTTCTCGCCCAATAGGTTCACAATCCTATCCTTGATAGAGTCCTGGAAATATTCAGCTCTCATAAAATCCATTATGGAGTTCAGTGATTAACTTACATTGTCCATGTTGGCTTCCAGTGTCATATTAATTATGCCATCACTTCCCCCTAAACATTCCCCCTTTTGTCAGAAAATACGACAATAAAATGAGTGGGAAGTGTGGAATATATTTGCCTACTCAATCCTATCACCAATAACCGTTCAGGATGGAATGAAGTAAAATATTCCAATTAGGTATCTAGACATCACCCATCGCCAACACCTCCCCCTGCCGTTCGCCATAATCCAGTGTCTCCATCCATAGATTATCCCAAGTCATCTTTGGGGATCTTCTTGATCTCTTTGGTTCAGAAATAAAGTTCTCTATTTTTCAGTACAGTTCTGATCTTGTCGTTGACAATCTCGAGAAACACGCCTAGCCCCAAGTAGTCTTCTTCCAAGCTTGACTGCTTAGACTTTGGAGTTCCTGCACCTTCGTCTCTTGATCGGCCCACAGAGTTTTCCTGTGTTTGGCCCTCTCCTACCAGTTTTTTTTTTTTTTAAGTCTGGTGTGTAGGGACTGTCGGGGATCACAATCTGTAGCTGGGCCTCAACAGGTGGTTTCTTGGAGCACCTCCTTCTTGGGATTAGATCAATCAGGGGATGGCATTCTTCTTAGCTGAGGCACGACTTTCAACAGAGACTTCTCCTGCAAGCTTGATTGAAGTATCTATCATCAATGTGGTTCTTCCTTGGATAGATAGTTGAATCTCTACTAGGCAAGTCAGAGTTTATTGGGTAGGGGATGATAACAGCATAACTAAGTTGACCGTGAGAACAACGCAGTCCAACCGACCTTCAATCCATCCCTTATGAACGTTACCGACTCAAGGGTTGAAGTGGCAAATACCTTAGACGATGATGGGGCCTGTCCCTACAGAAGCTTACTCTTTCCTCATTCATACATTCAAAAAAACCAAACAAACAAGTCCCTCCCTCACCAAACAAATACCATACCAATGTAAAAATTAAACAGTATATAACAATACTATATTTCCCTCCCCCATCCCTTAACCATAAATCAAAGTAAAAGCCAAACAAGATATACAATGCTATGGGGTTTCAGGGCTGAGTTGATGTAATGTCCTAAACACTCCAAAGTTTCAGGACTTTTAGTGCTAAGTCCTGGACCTTCTTCGGCGGTTAAATTCGTGACGTTCTGCCTGGTTCTCTTGTATCTGGTGAGCAAGTCTCTTTACTCTCCAGTAAACTAGGCACAGTCCAATGTACATAACAAGAACCAGAAGAACAATCACAGGGAGGATAATGAAGTTAAAAAACAATGTAGCTGTCGGACTACAGCCAAATAAAACTTCCCACCAGGACACCTTTTAGTCGGCATCTAAGGCATTGGTAATCCTCGTTATCTTGGTCTTGTCATGCACAAGCTGAATAGAGGCTTGATTCTGAGCCTTATGAAGATTTCGGAGTATGTCGTCTTCTTCGCTGAAATCTAACAAGAGACGCTTGAGCTCACGACCAAATCCAAGAAGAATCTTTTACAGCCTCACAGGAGTGTCAGGGCGAATGTCGAGTCTGTTCTCCGGTGTTATCGGGGTCCTTCCCTGCTGTTCTGTGACATCTAAACCTAAAACGGGACTAAGGGTACAATATGCTCCTGGGAGGAGTATGCCTCTTTTGGTGCAATTAGTGCCATATAAAGGATATGTAACATTTTTCCCTTGGTACCAACACCAATAACCTTGACAGAGGATAGCATCCTCTTTCCTCCAACATCCCTCTGTATCAAACAGATAAGGATGGCCTCGCTCATAGGTTAGGATGTCTGCGGTGAGCTGTGGATGAAGCACCGTTTGATTGCTAACAACAATTCCTATACTCATGGCACTGTACCCCTTTTTGATATTACCAGATACAGGTGCCAAAGAAGACGCCATGCTGGTAAAATTATGGCACCCATGCCATTAAACCAGCCACCAGCTTACTAGCTTGTGTGGTTGGCTGCAAACGGGGATATTAGGGAACTTACTCTTTGTCTGACGTTGAATGGGAAGTGGCCCTTGTATATCTGTTATAGTAGATTCATGAATACTATATTTACAATGTTACTTAGGGAGCTACCTTCGACCTACCAACCCCCCCCTTTCACTCAACTTTACTTGTGCAACTATGATTGAGTTGGTGAGGCTCGGGTGGCCTTTGCTTGGTCGATGTGGATCCAAATGGATTCCTGACGTCTAGAGGATCTCTTTTTTTGTTGTCATTGGCCTCTGTACCCTTAGCATGGTGTTGCCCATTACTTCAAGGACCTGGTAAGGTCGTTCCCAGTTTGCGTCCCATGGTCCGGATCGGCGAAAGAATTTTACCATAACCTTTTCCTCTACAGAGGGCCATGGTGTCTCCCCCTGTAGGTACGGTTTGAGCAACCGTAAAGCTGTATGAGATAGCAGTTCCTTTAGGTTCATTTGAACCTGTTGGAAGAACATGTCCCTGGCAATGGCATTTTTCATGGGCTCAGACAGATGGGGCTTGTTGGGTAGACACAGGGGCATTTTGCGTCCAGTCATCAGGAACCCCTCTCCAACAGTGCTTTAGAAAGCCGTGATTTGAGGGTGCGGTTCATTCGTTCCACGATTCCAGCTGCCTGAGGGTTATAGGGGAAATGAAACCTATGCTTTATGTCCAAAAGTCCACAAAGCGCTTTCATGGCCTTACCGTGAAATGTGTCCCTCTGTCTGATTCTATTACTCTTGGAAAACCCCATTGTGACAGAATCTGTTCCCAAAGAACCCAGGCGGTAGTGGAAGCTGAATCATTGACCGTGGGGATGGCTTCTACCCATTTGGAGAAAACATCCACCAGAGCATAACGGCAGTTATGACTTCCTGCTGGTAATGGTCCGATGCAATCAATCTGGATTGTGGACCACAGACACTCTGCTGGTGGAACACGCTGCAGCACTGGCTTCAGGGCTGATGCTCTTGGGTTGACCTGAGCACATACCAGACATTGCTGGGTGACTTCCTCTACCGTGTTGGACATTCCAGACCAGTATAATTTGTCCCTCAGGAGGGTCAGTAGCTTGTCCCGACCAAGGTGCCCAAACAGTTGGTGGTTTAGTATCGTCAGTTCTGCCTGTAGATGTTGCAGGACTACTGGTAGAGGAAGTTGTTGGGTACCAGTATCATGACACAGAATCCCCTGACATATTGTCCAGGGATGCTGTGGAGCTGCGATATGTGTCATTAGAACGGGATCTTTTGCCTGTTCCTCTTCAAATGACACAGGGCCATCTTTTGTTTGGTTTGCCTCACTGCAATACGGAATGCAGGGATCTGCTCAGTTCCTGGTTCCCGAAGGACACCAGACACTGATGCAAACTTGACCAGTTCATCGGCCTTGTTATTGCCAATGGTCGAAGGCTGTTCTCCTCTTTGATGCGCTGAGACTTTGATAATGGATGCTGTGGTGACCCGGGGGTCAGTGGGTGCTCTCCTCCGCTGGCCCAGCCTACCTTTACATAGACAACGTGAACCAGGGCTCATCCCCAACTGAACGCCCGAGCTTCTTAACCGTGGGCGGAAACACTATTCAGACAACACAGGGTGAGGGAATCACAATATTAAGGCTTTATTGGATCACCAAACAGTTAACAGCATATAACGCATAACCAGCAAAACACAACAATTTAACAGGCAACAGAGTCTCACCCTTCCACTGGCTCACCAGGGTTTAGAATGTAGCACAGCAAAGTCTGTAGCCAGGTGACTGTATCGTCCCAAGCTGGGTTGCTTCCTTGTCCTTAGGCAGTCTTTATCACAGCCGAATCCGATAATCCGATGCTGAAGTCCTTGTGGTTCTATAGTCCGTGTTCTGGTCCCCTTGGTCGGCACCGAAATGCCTAGGCCTGGGGTTATGGCTTGCTAACCAGACCCAAAGATCCTAGATTAGCTGCCTGTATCCAATCTTCAATCCAGTGAACCTCTATCCGGGACCGAAATCCCTAGACTGAGGCCACTAGACAGAATCTAACTAACTCTCGTTAATGAACACATCTCCTTATATACCTTCAGCGCTCATTGCAGGATACTGGGAACATCCTGATATGTGGAAAAAAACTGTCTTTTCATTGGCTAGACCTCAAGCCTCATTTAACATATTTTTAGAAGTATTGCAATCCTGACATGGAGAGCCAAATACTGAGTGATATAGCAGCTAGCAGTAATACAATGGAATGTTAGTAAGAGACATTCAGTCTGCAACCCATGACATTACAACAATAGTAGCTGCGGCCATGTACATAGAATCAACATTCACAGGGTAATAGACAATGGACGATTAGCATAATTAAGTTCTCTGGCCTTCTATGACAAACAAGTTAGATAATTACATTACCATGCTAAACTTAAACCACAGTAATCTATGAAAATACTGTAGGACATTCTCCTTGGTCATTACAAGTTTGCAAACCGAGATTCAATACTGTCTGGGTTACATAAGAAATCATCATATGTTCTACAATGAAGGAGTCCATTTCATCACAGATGCCTCCGCTGGATGTGCCATGCCCCAATCCCACAATTCCTGTAGGACTGTAACGTGGGCCAGAGGTTTATTCTGGCTGTCCACAAACCCTTATTTTTTCCATGTGTTCAGGTGCAGGGTGAGAGATTGAACTACATATGAACTCTCACTATATATAGTTCGATTCCCTGGAGGTTAAAGGAGGAGAGCCTCCTTGACAGCCTCTAGTTCAGCCCATTGTGCTGACGTGAACTGGCAACCGGACGAGACTCTGGGTGCCTGTGGTCTCATTAAGTACTTCAAATCCGGACACATACGTGCCGTCCAGACAGAAACGAGAGCCGTCAACAAAGATGACCCTGTCTTCTGGATGTCTGCCGGGCCTGAATATTTGTGGATAGTGATGGTTGACCACAGTTATGTTCGGTCCCTGTCATGTTTAACAACTGTGACAGAACATACTTTGCCTTGTGGTCCACTTTCAGATTCCTGCCAATGAGGTCCATGATCCATTTCCCGAATCTCTGTTGGGATACTCCAGGGAGTGTATCTCTGAGTAAAAGAACCAAAGAGAATGTGGTGTCTGTACAGTCAGAGATCGGAAACCTACAATATGCTCGGTGGATTTAAAGGCATAGTGTATGGCAGCCAGTTGTTTGGCACATTTGTTGAACCCTCGTTCGACTGGCGAGAGGAGCCGGGAAAAGTATCCCAGTGGTCTACTGTCATGTCCTATCTGCTGTAGAAGGACAACAGAGATAGACTCAGTCCCAGCATGTGCCTGGATGGCCATTTCTCCATCTGGGTTGGGGGTGGCTAACACAGGTGCAGAGGAGAGGTCTCTTTTCAGAGTTGAAAAGGCCTCATCCTGTGCTTCTGTCCAGCCCTGGAGTGAGGGTTCTTCTCCTCTGAGGAGTTCATAAAGGAGTTTCAGTTTGGCAGCAAAATCCTCTATGAATTCCCTCATGAAGTTGGCCATTCCCAGGAACTTCGGTAAGTCCTGTAGAGTGCCAGGCCGAAGTAACTTGACCATAGCTTCCACTCGGGCCGCCACAATTCCTTTGGCTCCAAAAGAGACCTGCACCCAAAGGAAAGTCACCTCTGTTCTGGCCAAATTTGTCTTGTGAGGACTCAGCTTGAGTCCAGATTTAGATAGGAGTCCCAAGAGCTCCCTTAACAGAATCAAGTGTTCTTCCATGGTCTCTGTGTGCAGGAGTAAGTCATCTACATATTTCAGGAGACATTCCGGCCAAGAAAACACGCTCAGTACGACCGCCAATGCCTGGTGAAAATACGTAGGACTACTGTGGAACCCCTGGGGGAGTACATTAAACATGTACTGTTTGTTCCCCACTGTGAAAGCAAATTTGTACCTACAGTTTTCTGTGAGTTCGAGAAGAACGCCTTGGCAACATCAATGGTCGAGAATATGCGGATTTTATCACTTATCCTCGCCATTATGTCAGGAGTTTGTGCAACTACTGGGGCAGACATCGGAGTGTCCTTATTAAGGACACATAGGTCTATGGTGAGACACCACACATCAGTATCCTTTTTCTTCACAGGCCATAGAGGTTTATTGCACTTTGAATTCCCCTCTATGACCACACCCTTGGTCTCCAATTCCAGGACAGTGTTGACTATCGACTGTTCGCTTTCGGTGGAAAGCGATATTGACGTTGAGGGGGTAGGTCTGGCCCCTGTATGTCCACCTGGACACCAATCAATCTGCCACAGTCATTTTTACCCTGGGCCCACAGATCAGGATGTTGGTACACAATGGGTTCAAGGTCTCTATTATGCGAGACCTCTGGCCATTTGTGTTCGAACATATCAGCTGAATTCTCCATCGCGGGCAAGGGTGGTCCCAGACACTGGCGTTGTACGACAAACACCTTGGATTGTCTCGGTCCCTTCCACACAATTTTTTAAACAGGAGAGACATATGAGCTTTATACTTACAAAAGTATATATTTATTGGGAAACATACATACATGGAGTAGGTGATATTAAAATTGCACAGCAAATTCATTGGTACATCATTCCATTAGTACGCTCACAGAGCTGTTGCATGATTCATTTAAGGCAATTTATACATAAAGGGGCACATACAGAATGGTTTAACAGGTACGTTTCAGTAGTTATATTGTTAAACAGATATTCAAACTGCCCAAAGTGCAGTAACCCATGTATTAAGTCTATATTGCCATTACATAAGTGCAATCTCAGAGCATAGAGTAAACATCATACCAAGTAAAGTGCTTTAGTGCTGAGAGCAGGGGGTCCCCCACAATTGCCGGACTCCAATGCGCGTTTCGCGTATTGTGATCGTTAGTGCTTCTTCAATGGGAGTACCGGGACCCTCTTAGTGACGCGTATATATAGGCAGTTATGCACCTGTCACGGTGCAAGCTAATCGAGCCGCCGATTGCGGCGCATGCGCACACGCGGCCCGTCCCGATACGTCACTTCCGACGCTCCGCCCGCCGCGTCATCACCGCTGCCGGATAATACATCCACGCAGCGGGGAGGTGACGGCCAGGCATAGGAGCGTCATCATGACGACCCGGACACGGCGGAAATGCACGCATGCGCACCGGGGGCACGATATACAGAAATAGTGCTTACACAATAGTACCATGTTCACCATAACATAATAACATCATAATTAAGAACAAAGTTTTCTTCCAATCTTTTCCAAGGTAGTATTTTCTTTGCACATCCAAAATCCACTTCATACACTGAAATAACACTGTCACTATAGAGAAACAAGCCCAAGTGAAAAATAAAAACAATTAAAACCAGCACATATAAGTATAGACACAGGAGGGGATGGGGAAAGGGAAGCAATAAAATTCTCAATTTCGTTAGAAAAAATGGGGAGAAAAATGGTAGGACAGTAATGGACAGTCCACGAGATATCTATAGGATCATAACGTTTTTATAAGTATGGAGAGAAACTCAGGGTATCGTTCAAGCCCTTTGGTGAAAGGGCTTCCACACAATGCAGTTTGCCAAATCTAGGATCTATCCATTTTGGGTCATTACATCAGTTCCGATGATGTTGTCAGAACCAGGGTAATACCACATTGGGATCTTGAGGATTAAGTGTCTGGCAATCTGGACAATCACTTCCTCAATTCTGTGGGCCTTCACCCCCCCTTGTTGGTGATCAAATCCGATCACCACAGACTGAGGGCTGTTTGGATTCAAATCATGTTTGATATTTCTAATGGAGATTTCCGCACCAGTATCAAGCATAATTTGTGTGTCCTGATCTTTAATTCTGGCTGTTATGTGGGGTCTCCCCGAAGAATCCAGTATGACAGAACATACTGGAGCCACCTCTTTAGGGATCCTTAATTGTCAATTGATGTTGACAATATTTCCAGTAGGTACCTGAGAGGTACACACTGCAATTTGGAGATCCTCAACCGTAGTTCTATTTGTGGAATCAGTAGATTCCGCAACCACTGTACCATCAACTGGGGTATTTACAGCGGCAATACATTTTGGTGTCTGCTCTTGTAAATATCCCCGAGACCGATCAGCCTGTTCCCCCACTGTTTTGGCATAATTAGGTTTCATCTTGAAACCATTATTATTGCCAGATTTTTCAGGGCTGTTTCGGTTCCGTACCCACTGAGGACAATTTTTCCTCATGTGCCCAAATTGCAAACATAGAAAGCATTGAATGCTCCCTGTCCTCTCAAGTGGTGGGGCCATGGGGTGAACAGCTGACTTCTTTCTAGCATGGTGCACACGTTCATTTTGTGATCTAACGTGTTGTGGGGCAGCGCCGGGATTGCAAGTCAGGAAAAAACTTTGAGCCCGGTAATAGTTCAAACAGTACCCAGTTTTATTGCTGCTACACACAGCGATGGCACAAGCTGCTGGAATCCGGGTCACAGCCGGGTACACAGGATACAGTCCACACACAAAGTAACCCGGTTCCATCAGGTCATGAGCTTTCTGATACAGGTCGCTCCAAGCTCCCAGCCCTCCCGGGCTAGACCATGTTATTATAGCACACGGCCCCCTGGAACTCTTGACCTCTCCAGTCTATAGCTGCTGCTGCTGCTTCAGCTTAGGCAAAAAACTGTCCACAGGGAACCCCGCCCTGTCTCCTAACCAGGCCTTTAACTCTGTGTCTCCTTACTGGAAACCTGCAGGACCTGGAGCGGAGGGAGTAGATCGTCCCTCTCTCTCACACCCTATACCGGGTTCAATATGTGACAGTGCACATTCTGGGGGAGACATAGCACCCCTCGCATATGATCCCTCGCACTGTCTCACAGTGTACAGGCACATGCTCCCTAATCTTAACCGACTTTTTATTGTGCAGTAGATCTTGTCTACACTGCTCAACAATCATGGCCGCATCATTGAGCGATGGTTCCCCCCCCCCTCGGTTCAAACTTGTGGGGTTGAACCCCAGCCACCTAACAGGGTGCCCGGGACAGGGCATCCGCATTACCCTGCAACTTGCCAGCCCGATGCTCCACCAAAAAACTGAAGTTTTGGAGGGACAGGGACCACCAGGTGACCCGAGCGTTCCGTTCCTTGGCGTTTCGCATCCAGTCCAGAGGAGCGTTATCCGTAGCCAACCGGAACTGCTGCCTGAGCAAATGCGTAGGGACTCCAAGGCCCATTTCACAGCCAAGCACTCCTTCTCCACTACGCTATAATTTTTTTCCGCTGGGGACAATTTCTGGCTCAAGTAAGTGACCGGATGTTCTTCTCCGTCCACTTCTTGCGATAGCACAGCCCCTAGCCCCACCTCCGAGGCGTCTGTCTGCACAACGAAGGGGTGTTTGAAGTTAGGGCTGATGAGGACAGGCTGTCCGCACAAGGCCAACTTCATGGACTGAAAGGCTGCCTCTGCTTGGGGATTCCACTGCACCAAAGCAGATTTCTTCCCTTTTAACAGGTCGGACAGGGCCGCCGTTCGCCCAGTAAAGTTGGATATGAAATGTCGATAGTACCCAACTATGCCGAGGAACGCCCTCACCTCTTTAGTAGACACTGGTCGGGGCCAATTTTGAATGGCCTCGATTTTGTTTATTTGTTGTTTGATAACCCCTCGCCCAATCACATACCCCAGATTCCGGGCCCCCTCGAGCCCCATGGCACATTTTTTTGGATTTGCCGTCAGGCCTGCTGCCCTGAGCGAATCTACCACGGCCAGTACTTGAGATAAGTGGGTATGCCAATCTGGACTAAAGATGATGATGTCATCTAGGTAGGCGCACGTGTACTTCCGATGAGGTTCTAACACTATGTCCATGAGCCGCTAGAATGTGGCCGGGGCTCCATGCAACCCAAAAGGCAACTCGAAGTAGTGATAGAGGCCTTCCGGAGTAACAAAGGCATTTATTTTCCTTGGCCGACTCTGTTAGCGGCACCTGCCATCAACCTTTGGTTAGATCGAGCGTTGTGAAGTACTGGGCTTGCCCCAGTCTTTCAATCAGCTCGTCCACCCGGGGCATGGGATATAAATCGAACTTAGACACGTTGTTCAGCTTCCGGAAATCGTTGGAGAACTGCAGAGATCCATCCGGCTTCGGAATGAGCACAATGGGATTAGCCCAGTCGCTCCAGGATTCTTCTATCACCCCTAACTTGAGCATGTGCTTAACATCGGTAGCAATGGCTTGCCGTCTGGCCTCGGGTACCCAGTACGGTTTCACTCGCACTTTTACCCGGGGCTCAGTGACAATATCATGTTGAATGACAGAAGTGTGCCCGGGCAGGTCAGAGAACACATCGGGGTTCTGCTGTATCAACTTTTGAGCCTCATTCTGGGGTATTCTCTCAGCGGGTACGTGTTTAGGAGGGTCCCCCGTGGATGGACGTACACCTCTACTCGGCTCCGGAGGCCGGTGTAACTGCCGCAGTGGGGCAGAGTCCCTCCTGGGTGTCTGTATATCGCTCTATCAAGCTAACCACCTGGTCCAAGGTACCTGGATCCCCTTGCCCCACCCAACGCTGTATCTCAACCGGCAGAGTCCGTACCAGCCGATCGACCACCACCCTTTCCACCAGTCAAGCTCTCAGGCTGGAGCCACCGTTTTACCAACTGCTACAAGTCATACACCTGGGAGCGAGCCGGCTTGGACTCCACATAGGACCATGAAAACACCCGTTGGGTCTCGGACATAAGTATTGACCCTCAGTCTAGCAAGGATCTCACCTTTGAGTTTCCCGTAGTCCTGTGCATCCTCCCAACTGAGGTCTGTGTAGGCCTTCTTGGCGTCGCCCATCAGGAATGGCGCCACCACTTCAGCCCACTGAGCGGCAGGGAGGCCTTCTCGCTCTCCGGTGCACTCGTAGACTGTGAGGAAAGCTTCTACATTGTCCTCTGGACTCAGCTTCCTCAGTGCCGATCGGACCCAGTCCCGGGCCTCACGCTGTTCCCTGGAGAGGCGCTGCTGGCGGGTCTCATAGGGCCATAACTTGTTGCAGGAGCAGTTCATTCGTTTTCTACTGTTGCTCCTGCTGTCGGAGCTGCTGCTCCTCGTGTCGCTGTTGCTGTTCTTGTTGCCGCTGCTGGGTAAGAACCAGCTGCTTTAGGATTTCCTCCATACTAGCGGCAGGCCTGAACTGTAGCATGGCCGGCTTCAGTACGGACATGCAGTTCGTGGTTCAGGCTGCCCGCATTCTCCACCATATGTGGGGCAGTGCCGGGATTGCAAGTCAGGAAAAAACGTTGAGCCCAGTAATAGTTCAAACAATACCCGGTTTTACTGCTGATACACACAGCGATGGCACAAGCTGCCGGAATCCGGTCGCAGCCAGGTTCACAGGATACAGTCCACACACAAAGTAACCCGGTTCCTTCAGGTCATGAGCTTTCCGATACAGGTCGCCCCAAGCTCCCAGCCCTCCCGGGCTAGACCGTGTTATTATAGCACTCGGCCCCTGGAACTCTTGACCTCTCCAGTCTATATCTGCTTCAGTTTAGGCAAAAAACTGTCCACAGGGAACCCTGCCCTGTCTCCTAACCAGGCTTTTAACTCCATGTCTCCTTCCTGGAAACGTGCAAGACCCGGAGCGGAGGGAGTGGATCGTCCATCTCTCTCACACCCTATACCGGGTTCAATATGTGACAGTGCACATTCTGGGGAAAACATAGCGCCCCTCGCATATGATCCCTCGCACTGTCTCACAGTGTACAGGCACATGCTCCCTAATCTTAACCGACTTTTTATTGTGCAGTAGATCTTGTCTACACTGCTCAATAATCATGGCCGCATCATTGAGCGATGGTTCCCTCGCTGCACTCAACCTAATTGCTGTATCAAGGTATGGGAATTTTTCCACAAACATGTGGATCATGCCTTGTGGAATACCGATACCTTGATCCATAGTGACTTTCCAGTACATAGCTTCAAACTGACTACACAACGATAAAGGTTCGTCGTGTACAGTATAGTTGGTCTGAACTTCATCAGGATTTCTGGAGTAACGTCCCCATGGCCCGTTGCCAGTGTCATGAGTAAGGAAAGGCGTTCTTCCTTATCATGAAACTGTCCATTACTAGGTTCCGTTCTCCCCATTGCCTCATACCTCTGATTGAGGTGTGTAGGCAACCACAACTTGAATAGCTCCATTCGAAGTTCTGGGGCCACAGAATATTTATTGCAGTGACCTTCAAAGATATCACATGCAGTAAACGCATCTAGACTGGTATCATATTTTGGGATCTCCTTGCAGATCCGTAACAGAAATTTTATCCTTTCCATACTTTTACGGTTAGGATAAATTTCCTCTGACCTTACTGAATTATTTGGCGGATTGGAAGTGGTGTGATCCCTTTCCCACCAACCTCCATATTCCCAACTATCGTCCTGACCCTGAAAGTGGGCGCTACGTGTATGCTCCCTTGGTGTTTGAGTGAAATGTAGCGATCGTTCCACCTGTCCCCTGGACTCTATAGCTCCGAATCTCTGATCCGTGGGAGACGTGGACCCTGTTGCCGCAGTGTCCCCATCCTGTGCAGTACCCGAAGCACAAACCTGTTTCGTGGGCAAAGGCACCATGCTATTTGTACCAGGCCGTGACAGATTAGAGATGACCTGTTGTAAATTTGCAATCGTTTGCGACTTTGCAGCCAGATCCTCTCTAAGTGTGCTCACTAGTGCATCCATGGATGCAACTGCTCTTGAACTGATTTATCTCAGTGTACAGACTGAGAAGCTCTCTGTCCATGTCAGAATAATAGGTTTCTTTCTCTGATATCTTAGATTCTAACACACAGATTTCCCGGCCCCTGTCGGCTGTACACTGGGCCTTTTCTTTTCTAACACAATTTTTAGTGTGTGTATACATTTAATACTCTCCACACAACAATGGCAGTGTAGGTTATCCGAAGTGGAAACTTTGTCTGCCTTTCTTGTGCTAGCAAGTGTTTCCACATGCTCCGGCCTGCAAATGCTGTCCTCAAAAGTATACACTAATTTTGCCAGCATTTGAAGGCGTTTCTTAGTTTTGTGGAAAACACTTTTACTAATACAAACTCTATTATGTGCATATGCCTGGTCAAGTAAAGTTGACCAGAGCATCTCTGTGGACTTAGATGCGGTGGGCAGTATTGGGTTAAATGTGCTATTTCTACACAGGTGTTTGAGGGTGGAGAAGTTCATACTCACCTGTTCAGAGGCCATGTTGCTTGGTGTCATCTGTTCCTTCGTACCTCTTGTGCTGCTTGGAAAAAGGTCCTTTTTCTCCGAAACGCCTTCTTTCCCGACCAGCTGAACTCCTCAGATGACCCAAACGTTGATGGTGTTTGAACGAAGTGACGTCATGATCTACCTCACCGATAGACGTGTATCGTGTAAAGGAATCAGAAAAATTGTTAAAATCAGAAAAAGGTTCTCTGATGAGGACGTTGTCCCGTGTTTGACTAAAATTGAAAACTGTGTCACTCGTATGGACTATCAGGGCACTGACGCACAGAATAACGGATCACTTCACCGTGCCTCCTGTTATCTGTGTCCACATTCCTCTGGCCTGATCCGACAGATGATGACCACAGGTTTTCACTACAAAAGACACTAAAGAAAACCTCAAACAGTGGGCCTAGGCTCGCCAATATGTTGTAGTCTCCTGGCTGGCTCGCCAATATGTTGTAGGGCTGGTTCTGTTTATTGGTTATTATTGTCAGTTATGGCTACAATCACCGATATCCGGAATCCACCCTTCCTTACTGCTTTTTATTCCTATGCTGATTAACTATATATATGTATACACTGGCGACTTAATGAAAACAAGTCTGTTCTAATAAATGAATATTTATTAAACACACCCAAAAAGTCTAAAACAATAATATATATTCTAGATAGCACAATAACTAATACACAATACAATTACTGTTACAATATGCAAAACACCCCCAGTTACTAATACTCACGTTACCTAAATATACACTCGCCCAATAGGTTCTCAATCCTATCCTTGATAGAGTCCTGGAAATATTCAGCTCTCATAAAATCCATTATGGAGTTCAGTGATTAACTTACATTGTCCATGTTGGCTTCCAACAGTGTCATATTAATTATGCCTTCACTTCCCCCTCAACATACATATATTACTGGTGTGATGGGGTCCATTTTAGTAAAAATTGTGGATGTCTTTTTATCTATTGTGTTGTTGGCAGAATAATGGTTAAGAATAGTTTGTATTTTATTTCTGATCCTGCTGCTGGGGTCACTGTTGATTAGTTTGTAGGTTTCTGTATAATTTAATTGTCTTTGGATTTCAGCTATATAGTCCATGGTGTTCATGATGACTATTGAGTTCCCCTTATCTGCTGGTTTGATTGTTATGTCTTTATTTTGTTGTAATGAGGTTAGGGCTTGACGTTCCCCATGTGAGATGTTATTGCGTGTAGGAAAAAAGCCCAGTCTGTGTTCATACAAGTGTGATTGAACATCCTGGTCTACTATGAGATAAAAGTCTCAGTTGTATTATATATTTTTGGGGGCAGAAAATTACTTTTGTTGTGTTAGCCTAAAGAGGAGATAAAAACTGGGTTTGGTGTAGTCACAGAGAGCATAGTATTTGGACCTGTCTGTCCTGCCCCAAAATATGTCTTCAGTCTGAATGATCTATAAAAATGTTGCAGATCTCTCTCAAGTGCAAAAGAATCCCACTTGGGTGTGGGGCAAAAATCAGACCTTTGTTTAATAGCTTAAATTCAGTGGGTGAAAGAGTATAATTACAAATATTCACTATAAGATTGGGACCCTTACCTGCGACCTGATGTTCATCCTGGGTTGTCCTCTTCTACCACCTTGACCTCCTCGTGGGGTACCTCTTCTTTGGTGAGGTCCTAAAAAAGGCATTCATCCCCTGTGGCTTGAGCCAGAGTCGCTGCCAGAACTTGGGGACAGTCGTTCTTGTTGAAATTTTTGCCAGGGTCTTGGTATGTAAGGAGTGGGCTCGTTCCATCTATAGACTCTGTTCTGTTCGTAGTCCTTGATGTCCCTCTGGAACATCTGTCTCTCTCCTGTAGAGTTTTCTTGTAGCTGATTATTGTGTTGTTAATTCTGGCTTTCAGTTTAGCCAAGTCGTTCAAAGTAAAGGAGCCCACCGGTTGTGCTTCTATGACTGAAATGTTTTCTTTAGTCTGCGTTATTGCACTTTCCAGGTGTTCAATGGTCAAGGCTATGAGGTCATATGAGCACTTGTTCAGAATTTGTTGGAATTTTCTAGAATATTATTCGTTGTCCACGAAGATACTTGGTCTTATATTACTTCTCAAGCCCCTGGGGGATCTTCTTTTGGCGATAGTATTCTGCCAAGGTTCTGCAGTGTAGATCTAGTGAGATAAACTTCCTCCTCTCCTTCACGAATTCCTTGGACCTCAGGTCTATGCTTGGGATTTTCAGGAAATCTGTAGACTCAGTGACTTGTGCCACGATGTCATCATGGGCAGTGTCATCATACGTGAAGGATTCTGTCAACATAAAAAGCTCCGGTGCAACAGCCAAGGCCTGGATTATCTTGGTATAAGAGGATGGCATGCACACTTAGGTTTGTTTCGTATGCAGAGTTGCTAATTGAGAGGTCTGGGTGGACCCATGTTTGACATCAGAGAAAATGGCAATTGCACTCTTTTTTCTTTTTGTGATGCAAAGTGTTTATATTTCAGGAGCAACAGGAGCAACAGAAGCAAGCCGTTTCGGTTCACACTGGACCTTGATCACGCCAGTTGCTGGAAGTAAAAAATACAAACAATAAACAATAAATACAGTGTAAAAATATACAGAGGAAAAATCTACATATTTACAATTCACAGT
The DNA here is from genome assembly GCA_033576535.1 of Allobates femoralis. Taxonomy (NCBI): domain Eukaryota; kingdom Metazoa; phylum Chordata; class Amphibia; order Anura; family Aromobatidae; genus Allobates; species Allobates femoralis. Next base: position 215,806 of record JARQOC010000019.1, read on the forward strand.
AACTTCAATTCAAGATTTCCTAAGAAAACATCACCTATGTCCATTATAATCATGCACCTTTGGAGGGTAAGAAGTGTAGAATAAGTAGTTTGGATTTATACTCGTATATAGTTGTAGTATTGCATACTCTATCTACTATTTGGGGGTTAGGACCCCCTGTGCCTGTTAACCATTTTCCCTCAACAGATCCAGAAGATCTCACCAAGAGTAACACGAACAATACTTTAAAAGTTGAAATATATGTTGAAACATGAATGATGATACATATGTCTTATTATAAAACAAGGATATCCCCATACAATTAATGTAAGGGGACAACACTTTGACACCGATTGATCAAGAGAACTGGATATGAGGCTGTAAAATAGAATTCCATCAATGCAATGTTTTATACTATGTAACATGTCTCTTTCTACTGTATATATAACTAAGATACCGTATATACTCGCGTATAAGCCGAGTTTTTCAGCCCAAAATTTGGGCTGAAAAGTCCCCCCTCGGCTTATATGCGAGTATACAGCAGCAGCCCCAGAGGTATACAGGCCCCCCATCAAGATCCAGGGCCCCCCCCCTTGCGCGGCAAACCTGTAAAGTAAAATCATACTTATCACTGTCCTCCCTGTCGCGCTGTCCCGCCGCTGCCGACATGACGATCCCGGCTTCATTCATCGTCTTCCCGCGGCTTCCTGTAGTCGCGGGCAATGACGTCATTGCCCGCGACTACAGGAAGCAGCAGGAAGACGGTGAATGAAGCCGGGATCGTCATGTCGGCAGCGGCGGGACAGCGCGACAGGGAGGACGGTGATAAGTATGATTTTACTTTACAGGTTTGCCGCGCAAGAGGGGGGGGGGGCCCTGGATCTTGATGGGGGGGCCTGTATACCTCTGGGGCTGGTGCTGTATACACCCCAGGGGCTGCTGCTGTATACACCCCTGGGGCTGCTGCTGTATATACCCCTGGAACTGCTGCTGTATACACCCCTGGGGCTGCTGTATACACCCCTGTGGCTGCTGTATACCTATGGGGCTGCTGTATACAGCTCTGGGGCTGCTGTATACCTATGGGGCTGCTGTATACCTCTGGGGCTGCTGTATACCTCTGGGGCTTCTGTATACCTCTGGGGCTGCTGTATACCTCTGGGGCTGCTGTACACCTCTAGGGCTGCTGTATACCTATGGGGCTGCTGTATACAGCTCTGTGGCTGCTGTATACCTATGGGGCTGCTGTATACAGCTCTGGGGCTGCTGTATACCTATGGGGCTGCTGTATACTTATGGGGCTGCTGTATACCTCTGGGGCTGCTGTATACCTCTGGGGCTGCTGTATACAGCTCTGGGGCTGCTGTATACAGCTCTGGGGCTGCTGTATACACCTCTGGGGCTGCTGTATACCCCTCTGGGGAGGCTGCTGTATATACCTCTGGGGAGGCTGCTGTATATACCTCTGGGGAGGCTGCTGTATATACCACTGGGGAGGCTGCTGTATACTACCACTGGGGAGGCTGCTGTATACTACCACTGGGGAGGCCTGTATACCACACTGCTGGGGGCTGTATACCTGTGCTGGGGTCCACCCTCGGCTTATACACGAGTCAATAGGTTTTCCCAGGTTTTGGGGGCAAAAGTAGGGGGTCGGCTTATGCACGGGTCGACTTATACACGAGTATATACGGTATGTAAGCTGCTTTCAAAATCATTACTGTACAGAATTTTATATATTGCCTCTAGGAAGCATCTGAGGTGTGTATATCTAATTTAATCCCTATCAAATCTCAAAACTGCCCTCTAAGTATAATACTTCCTTCCTAAGAAACATCGGTACCACTGTCTAGTGGTCACCTGACACGCTGCCACTGTAACCGAATAAACAATAACAAACTACATGTCACCGACCTGTGACGCATATCCAGCGCTACTGAGCATGCGCCGGCGTCCTAAGCCACTTCCGGTCCACGAGCTTAAAGAGCGGCCGGTCCCAGGCACAATGCACATATCCAGACACCCCCAGACTAGGGACTACCATTGAAATAAGGTAATGGCGATGCGGTTTTGAGCTACCTAGCAAGTCTGCTTCCCTTAGGAGAACGTTCCAACAAATGGTAAAAAATGATCTATTACCTGTCTTCTATGTTTGAATCTGGTGTAAAGTAATTATCCCTATAAACTATCCTATATTCATGTTTTCTATGTATACTATAGTTCCTAGTATTATGTGCTACATGTTGTAAATTTGTATCTACTCTATAATTGCCGTAGGCATTTTCGTGTCGGACCCCGAAAACGCCGTGGCTTTGTCACTATGTGACGTCACCACGCGCGAGCAATGGCCGCGAAGCGGCCATTGCGAGTCGCTGGCCGAAAATAGAACCAGAGGCTCGGCCACAAAGTTAGCGATTTACCGCTGAGGTAGCGCGAGCAATGGCCGCGAGGCCATTGCGAGTCGCTATCTCAGCCGCCGCACCTGCCGCAAGTCCCCCTATACTTTGTATGGGGATTACCGCAACCGCGCCGCAAGTGTAACACTTATGCGGCGAACGCGGCAGATGCGGTTACACTTGCGGCGCGGTTGCGGTAATCCCCATACAAAGTATAGGGGGACTTGCGGCAGGTGCGGCAAGTGCGGTTTTGCAGGTGCGGCAAGTGCGGTTTTGCACTTGCGGCAGGTTTGCCCGCGAAAAAACCCGCAGCTGTTGCTGGGTGGCGACCCTTTTTGCCTACCAATCACTATACTCCCCTTTGCCTACCAATCACTATACTCCCCCAGCCGCAATTTTATAGTGTTTACTTTAACTTTTCCTCACAAATTATTCCTGCCTTGGTGATCCTATGGGACGGACGTCGGAAAACCAGTGCTGGAACCTCATCCCTACAAGATCAGCTAAGATATCTTTTTTGGCCAATATAATCGATTATTTATTATTAATTATTAATATTATTATTATTAGTGTTAATATTAATTATTATTAGTAATCGATTATTAATATTATTATTATATTGATATATTCATAATTATATATATATATATATATAGATATAGAGATACATATATAGATATATATATATATATATATTGATATATAGATAGAGATATATAGATATATAGATATAATATGAAAAAGATCCTTGCAGCACACAGCTACTACCAATGATGTACATAAGCTACTAGCTATATATATTTGAGGAAAAAGTTTAAAAACTTACGTTTTTTTCAAAAAACTCAAAAATCTCCAATTTTTTATTTAATTCTGAAGTTCTTGGTACATACATTGGCCAATGTCTGTTTGCTCATCAACTGCGACAAAGTGACTTCAGGGTCTGATGAGTCCTACGCTGATATCCCTATCCTCCTTGTCCGCTTCCCCACTACTAAGTGGGCAGACACCATCTAGACCCTCCATCACCTGTAGGTAATGAGGGTGCAGATTGCAGCATGGATCCTGCAACTCCATATGATAAATAACAAGAAAAAAAACTGCACAGCACTCAAAGACAAATGTGAACTGGTGCTAGCAAAGCTGCAGGGTTATATAATATGAAAAAGATCCTTGCAGCACACAGCTACTACCAATGATGTACATAAGCTACTAGCTATATATATTTGAGGAAAAAGTTTAAAAACTTACGTTTGTTTCAAAAAACTCAAAAATCTCCAATTTTTTATTTAATTCTGAAGTTCTTGGTACATACATTGGCCAATGTCTGTTTGCTCATCAACTGCGACAAAGTGACTTCAGGGTCTGATGAGTCCTACGCTGATATCCCTATCCTCCTTGTCCGCTTCCCCACTACTAAGTGGGCAGACACCATCTAGACCCTCCATCACCTGTAGGTAATGAGGGTGCACATTGCAGCATGGATCCTGCAACTCCATATGATAAATAACAAGAAAAAAAAACTGCACAGCACTCAAAGACAAATGTGAACTGGTGCTAGCAAAGCTGCAGGGTTATATAATATGAAAAAGATCCTTGCAGCACACAGCTACTACCAATGATGTACATAAGCTACTAGCTATATATATTTGAGGAAAAAGTTTAAAAACTTACGTTTTTTTCAAAAAACTCAAAAATCTCCAATTTTTTATTTAATTCTGAAGTTCTTGGTACATACATTGGCCAATGTCTGTTTGCTCATCAACTGCGACAAAGTGACTTCAGGGTCTGATGAGTCCTACGCTGATATCCCTATCCTCCTTGTCCGCTTCCCCACTACTAAGTGGGCAGACACCATCTAGAGCCTCCATCACCTGTAGGTAATGAGGGTGCACATTGCAGCATGGATCCTGCAACTCCATATGATAAATAACAAGAAAAAAAACTGCACAGCACTCAAAGACAAATGTGAACTGGTGCTAGCAAAGCTGCAGGGTTATATAATATGAAAAAGATCCTTGCAGCACACAGCTACTACCAATGATGTACATAAGCTACTAGCTATATATATTTGAGGAAAAAGTTTAAAAACTTACGTTTGTTTCAAAAAACTCAAAAATCTCCAATTTTTTATTTAATTCTGAAGTTCTTGGTACATACATTGGCCAATGTCTGTTTGCTCATCAACTGCGACAAAGTGACTTCAGGGTCTGATGAGTCCTACGCTGATATCCCTATCCTCCTTGTCCGCTTCCCCACTACTAAGTGGGCAGACACCATCTAGACCCTCCATCACCTGTAGGTAATGAGGGTGCACATTGCAGCATGGATCCTGCAACTCCATATGATAAATAACAAGAAAAAAAACTGCACAGCACTCAAAGACAAATGTGAACTGGTGCTAGCAAAGCTGCAGGGTTATATAATATGAAAAAGATCCTTGCAGCACACAGCTACTACCAATGATGTACATAAGCTACTAGCTATATATATTTGAGGAAAAAGTTTAAAAACTTACGTTTTTTTCAAAAAACTCAAAAATCTCCAATTTTTTATTTAATTCTGAAGTTCTTGGTACATACATTGGCCAATGTCTGTTTGCTCATCAACTGCGACAAAGTGACTTCAGGGTCTGATGAGTCCTACGCTGATATCCCTATCCTCCTTGTCCGCTTCCCCACTACTAAGTGGGCAGACACCATCTAGACCCTCCATCACCTGTAGGTAATGAGGGTGCACATTGCAGCATGGATCCTGCAACTCCATATGATAAATAACAAGAAAAAAAACTGCACAGCACTCAAAGACAAATGTGAACTGGTGCTAGCAAAGCTGCAGGGTTATATAATATGAAAAAGATCCTTGCAGCACACAGCTACTACCAATGATGTACATAAGCTACTAGCTATATATATTTGAGGAAAAAGTTTAAAAACTTACGTTTTTTTCAAAAAACTCAAAAATCTCCAATTTTTTATTTAATTCTGAAGTTCTTGGTACATACATTGGCCAATGTCTGTTTGCTCATCAACTGCGACAAAGTGACTTCAGGGTCTGATGAGTCCTACGCTGATATCCCTATCCTCCTTGTCCGCTTCCCCACTACTAAGTGGGCAGACACCATCTAGACCCTCCATCACCTGTAGGTAATGAGGGTGCACATTGCAGCATGGATCCTGCAACTCCATATGATAAATAACAAGAAAAAAAACTGCACAGCACTCAAAGACAAATGTGAACTGGTGCTAGCAAAGCTGCAGGGTTATATAATATGAAAAAGATCCTTGCAGCACACAGCTACTACCAATGATGTACATAAGCTACTAGCTATATATATTTGAGGAAAAAGTTTAAAAACTTACGTTTTTTTCAAAAAACTCAAAAATCTCCAATTTTTTATTTAATTCTGAAGTTCTTGGTACATACATTGGCCAATGTCTGTTTGCTCATCAACTGCGACAAAGTGACTTCAGGGTCTGATGAGTCCTACGCTGATATCCCTATCCTCCTTGTCCGCTTCCCCACTACTAAGTGGGCAGACACCATCTAGACCCTCCATCACCTGTAGGTAATGAGGGTGCACATTGCAGCATCAGTATCATTTTTGATTCTTGAAACAGATGTTTCATTGATTGGAATAGGTATCCCATAAAGTGAATGGATGGTTCTTCCTCCTTCCAATAAGTTGGCTGCAATCCCTGTACTGGCTGCAGGTGACACAGTTTCTCCTTCTCCTCTTATTTGACAAATTAACAAATCATACAAATATGTTTTCCCACTGCCACCTGGGCCATCAATGAAAAAGCACTTAGCTTGCTGACTTGTATCCTGTAATGCTTCATTTATGGCATTATAGGCCAAAAGCTGTTGTTGATTTAAAGTTTCTTTCATTTCTTGGGCTCTTCTTAACTCCTCCTCTTTGTCGTATTGAGGTTGTAGTTGTTGTTTTCTTTTGGGGCGTGGTAGATTAAAATCCGTAAAGCTTTTGCCATGAAATTTTAACACATTTTGAACATCTGTCATTGCATAGCCTTCACAATGCTCACAGTCCTCATTGTTAGGGTGATATGCACGGCAGTAGTCTTCAATAAAATCTTTTTTAAATTCTTGCCACAACTCCAATGGATGAGCAGGAGGACCAAAGATACATATGTAAGCAAACATATCCCGAAGCTGTGCAGGCATGTTTAGAACACAGCCATCCAGTAAGGTATTTCGCCAAACACTGTCATCCAAAAGTAATCCAAGGGCTATTGCTGCCTGTTTAAAAGTTGGGTACTCGACTTCATTAACAGTCTTAATGTGCTCAAAACTTGTTGCTCCTTTTACATGTAGTAACAACAACCTTAAATAGTAGCGTTCTTCATCTTTCATACTGACCGTATACATTCTTCCAATGACTGTTGCTCCACGTTTCTGCCTAATTTCCCATGCACCATCTTTCCAGACATAGTGCTCAGGAATTTGGCGGTAGAAGTATTCATGAGCATGTGGGTCATTCTCATTCAGTTCAAAGTAGGCCATAAGAGTTGATTTTCTATGCGTCATGGCAGCAATGTTCTCTACAGAAGCATCTTCATGAAAATAAAGTGGTTGTGACTGTGGCAGATGTACGGCAAGGCGAACAATGCTGTGTGATTGTTTATGCATTGGATAGGCAAAAATTCTCCAAGCTGCCTCCGGTGCACTGACGTATCTTGAATCCATAAATTGGTGAGGTTCATCATGTTGTATGTTTGTTTGACAAATTTCCAGATTGGCTTTATCATGCCCTTTGTAAACATATTTGAATAGATACTTGACACTTTGAATGGATGCACAGATTTCCACATTTATATGACACTTATACTTTAATAGTAGGAAATGGTTATAGGGAACAACCCAAGAATTATCAACCATGTGAGAACGGTGTGTAAATGAAGGTCCTGCATTGCGTTGATAAGTTGGGTAGGCATCGTGTGCTATTAGAGTTTTTGGTTGGAAATCTTTTGGGAATCCTTTTTTACACTTTCCAATATCCATACATGGAGAATTGGGGTTGAATTGTCCACAGGGTCCATGAATCATATGTTGCATCACAATTTGATGGAGCACAGGATACTCGGATGGATCAGGAATTTCTGCCCAAACAGTACGATCGACATCAACCTCAGTGCGTAATTTCGAATAGCTATCCAGAATAATCAAAATGTGAGCATGTGGTAGTCCCCGCTTTTGAAATTCTATTACATGAACTATTGCACAAATCTTGCCAAATAATTCATTGTTTATATCTTTTAATAGGGCTTCTAATTTTATTTTGAAGACACGGGCGACTAAATCCGGTCTGTGTTCCACCCTCTGCCATGGTTCTAAATTGTGGATAATCTCGCTCCATTTGGGATTACAGGTCATCGTTATAAAAAGATCTGGCCGTCCAAATTTTGTAACAATAGCCATGGCATCTTGATAGCGTTGCTGCATATTTCTTGGACTACCTTCAAACGACGATAGTAAAATGACCGTCTTGCCAATAGGAATTCCTTTTTCGAAAGATTTTCTTTGCAGATGTTCCTGTAGTACGCAATAGTCCTCCACTTTTAAATCTTTTTGATGTTGACGTATAAAATTTAAGCGATTAGCCTCAATTTTTATATACGCATCCACTAAATACTGTTGCGTTAGTTTTCCACCATTTAGAATAGGATTGAACCCAGGACGTACAGATAACAAATAACAGTAATACTGCAATTGTGTAACTCTCCGTGGATTTTGACCTTGATGCTTCAGTCCCTCATGCCAGCCTTGTTCTCCATGTGGAAAAAATAACGGATACAGTAAAGCATCTAAATTACTGTGTAGAATACTGACTTGTTGTGTTTTAGGGGCCAAAGGATTGTTTGGGTCAGGTTTCAGATAAATTAAAATGTCTCTATTGAAGGGTGGCTCTCCATCAGCATTTTCAAATACCACAGCAACTTCATTAACAATTGGTTTATTATAACGTCTTGGGTCTTGTTCTCGATCCTGTTTAAGAGCCATGGTGATATTTGGCATGACAGTACCATTTTGAATTGCCTTCTCCTGTTCCTCTTGTTCAACAAAACGTAACAATTTGTATGCGGAAACAAAAGGATTGATGCGATCTAATAAGTTAGCAATGAGCCGCATCAATTTAGGATGACATTTTTTATTTTCGTCACACTGTAAACGTTGGTCATTAGCAGTGGCAGTATCTAAAATGTAGAGTTGGGCATAAGCAGGAGCTTGATCTGGAGCAGGATGTAGTGTTCCAGTACGGTGATAAATTTGGCCATGAATCCGGAAGCAATAAGGGCCATGTCCAGGTGGGGGAGCAATACTTGCACCCATAGAAGCAAAACCAAAGGAACTATTGATACTTCTGATGTTATCCATCATATTCCGACTGTATGGACTCTGACCTTTAAGAATACATTCCAACATCTCTGGATACTGAGGTAACGGAACCTTGACCTTCCCCTTGTGACAACAGAGAGAATACTGTTTATCCGATGGCATCTCATCCATGAAATGTCGAGCTTCACAATGGTTACATATGAATATCATAGAGCCACAGGTATGTTCCACAATGCCAAAATCACTATCTGTAAATCCAGGTGGATATGAAGAGGGAGGTGTAGGTAGGTAAATATGTTCTTTCTGCAAACCGACATAGATCAGACGTTGAAGTAATAAAGCAGAAAAAGAGTCAGGATCCACTTGTGTAACAGTAGAAGACGTCTTTTTGCGGTGTTGACGACGGGAGGCACTACTTTTATGTAAGCGGCTCTGTTTGGATAGTGAAGACTCCTGAGCAATTTGTGCCTCCAAAGGAGTTTGTTGTTGTTTAAGGCGAAAACGTTTGGTGCGTGACGTCTCCTGACCACAATGTTTACGCTTTGCTGTTGCTTTGCGCGGTGATGAAACTTGAGGAATTGTGCTCCTTTCATCCGGTGAACTGCTAGAAAGAGCTAGAGCAAACTGTAGTACTGGTGAGCTTACAGTTGGATCAGCAGACTGTAGTTTTGATGAGGTTACTGTCTGATCAGCACACTGAGTTAGATCAGCAGAATATTGTACAGGTGAGCTTGCAGTTTGATCAGAAGACTGTTGTACTGATGAGGTTACTGCCTGATCAGCAGAGTGATGTACTGGTGGTGTTACTTTTTTTTTTTGACGGCGTTGACGTAGCTTCTGAGCATTTTTGGCCAAGCGTAGTTGTTTTTGTTCCAGCGACTCCGTTGCAATGCGTTGCTTATACTCAGCTTTAGACTTATCCAAACGACATTGTCGCTGTTCTTCAGTTTCCTTAGCACGTGTCTTACGCATCCATGCGGCTTTCTACCCACCAACATCCTTGCTAGTATCCTTTTAAGTCATGTTAGGACATACAAAGGTAATACTATGCTTGGAGACGTATAGGTACGTAAGAGCTTTTACAAAAGCTTTTTGGGAGAAAAGAATTCTTGAAAAGTATAGAATAATTATTAAGGAAAATAATAAGTTCCAGATAGACAAAGAACATATTTAAATATCATGTTTTGTATGTCCTTATAATGTACCCTACGACGTATTACAAAGATATAGACATGTTTCTCATTAATATCAATAATAGTAAGAGGTCACTGAATACTTAAGGACATCGAATGTGCATACATAATACCAATACAATGAATGCCAATACCATCATAAATACCATCATCAAAACCATCATCAAAACCATCATCAATAGCATCATCAATAGCATCATCAATAGCATCATCAATAGCAATAATATTAGCAATAGCATTATTATTAGCAGTAATAGCAGTATTAATAGCATTATTAGCAGTATTATGATCATTAATAACAGTATTAATAACATTAATAGCAGTATTAATAGTATTAACAGCAGTGTGAATAGAGTAATAGCATTATAAATATCATTAGTATTAGCATTAATAGCATTAATAGCAATATTATTAGAATTAATAGCATTATTATTACTATTAATAGCATAAATATTAGCATTAACAGCATTATTATTAGCATTAATAGCATTATTAATAGCATTAATAGGAATATTATTTGCATTAATAGCATTCTTATTAGCATTAATAGCATAATTATTAGCATTAATAGCATTAGTAATAGCATTAATAGCAATATTATTTGCATTAATAGCATTGTTATTACCATTAATAGCATAATTATTAGCATTATTAGCATAATTATTAGCATTAATAGCATAATTATTTGCATTAATAGCATTAATAATAGTATTAATAGCAATATTATTTGCATTAGTACCATTATGATTACCATTAATAGAATAATTATTAGCATTAATAGCATTAATAATAGAATTAATAGCAATATTATTTGCATTAATAGCATTATTATTACCATTAATAGCATAAATATGAGCATTAATAGCATAATTATTAGCATTAATAGCATTAATAATAGAATTAATAGCAATATTATTTGCATTAATAGCATTATTATTACCATTAATAGCATAAATATGAGCATTAATAGCATAATTATTAGCATTAATAGCATTAATAATAGAATTAATAGCAATATTATTTGCATTAATAGCATTATTATTAGCATTAATAGCATAATTATTAGCATTAATAGCATTAATAATAGCATTAATAGCAATATTATTTGCATTAATAGCATTGTTATTACCATTAATAGCATAATTATTAGCATTAATAGCATAATTATTTGCATTAATAGCATTAGTAATAGTATTAATAGCAATATTATTTGCATTAGTACCATTATGATTACCATTAATAGAATAATTATTAGCATTAATAGCATTAATAATAGAATTAATAGCAATATTATTTGCATTAATAGCATTATTATTACCATTAATAGCATAAATATGAGCATTAATAGCATAATTATTAGCATTAATTAATTTTTTATTATTATTTTTTATTTATTTTTTTAATATTTTTTTATTATTTTTTAATTATGTTTTTATTATTTTTTTATTATTATATTAATTTATTATTTGTTATTTTAAGTGAGCCTGAGAGACAGTTCTCCTTCAGGTCCGCTCAAAGGGCTCATATTATTAGCATATTTTTATTTTTTTATTATTATTATTTTTTTATTATTTTTTTATTATTTTTTAATTATTTTTTTTATTAATAAATTAATTTATTATTTGTTATTTTAAGTGAGCCTGAGAGACAGTTCTCCTTCAGGTCCGCTCAAAGGGCTCATATTATTAGCATATTTTTATTTTTTTATTATTATTTTTTATTTATTTTTTTATTATTTTTTTATTATTTTTTAATTCTTTTTTTATTTATTTTTTTATTATTAAATTAATTTATTTTTTGTTATTTTAAGTGAGCCTGAGGCTGAGACACAGTTCTCCTTCAGGTCCGCTCAAAGGGGTCATATTATTAGCATATTTTTTTTTTTTATTATTATTTTTTATTTATTTTTTTAATATTTTTTTATTATTTTTTAATTATTTTTTAATTATTTTTTTTATTAGTAAATTAATTTATTATTTGTTATTTTAAGTGAGCCTGAGAGACAGTTCTCCTTCAGGTCCGCTCAAAGGGCTCATATTATTAGCATATTTTTATTTTTTTATTATTATTTTTAATTTATTTTTTAATTCTTTTTTTATTATTTTTTAATTCTTTTTTTATTTATTTTTTTATTATTAAATTAATTTATTTTTTGTTATTTTAAGTGAGCCTGAGCCTGAGACACAGTTCTCCTTCAGGTCCGCTTAAAGGACTCATATTATTAGCATTTATTTATTTTTTTATTATTTATTTTTTATTAAATTATTTATTATTTTTTAATTATTTTTTTATTATTTTTTAATTATTTTTTTATTATTTTTTAATTATTTTTTAATTATTTTTTTTATTATTAAATTTATTTATTATTTTAAGTGAGCCTGAGCCTGAGACACAGTTCTCCTTCAGGTCCGCTCCAACCCCTCATAGAGATACATGGCGGATAATCCTGGACGCTGATTGGTCGCGTCTTCCCATAGAGAAACATGGCATGTTTGTCTGTGGGAAAAAATGACCAATCAGCGTCCAGGATTATCCGCGATGTAAGTGAATGAGGATTTTCAGCGGAGCAGAATGGAGACTGCGAGCCGGAGCTCGGTGGAGGAAGAGAGAAGAGCGGCGGATGGAAGAGTCGTTAGCCGAGCTGAAGGAAGAGGATGTCTGGGCTGAAGGGAGGAGTGTACGTGGACCTGAGGAAGCAGATGTCATGAAGACAGGTAAGTGATCTACGGCATCGGGAAGGGGGGGGTTGTGCGGACATATGGAAGAGGGGGGTGTGCGGACATATGGAAGAGGGGGGTGTGCGGACATATGGAAGAGGGGGGTGTGCGCACATATGGAAGAGGGGGGTGTGCGAACATATGAAGGGGGGGGTGCGGACATATGAAGGGCGGGGTGCGGACATATGGAGGGGGTGTGTGCGGACATATGGAGGGAGGGGGTGTGAGGACATAATGGAGGGGGGGTGTGAGGACATAATGAAGGGGGAGGGGTGCAGACATAATGGAGGGGGAGGGGTGCGGACATAATGGAGGGGGGGTGTGCGGACATAATGGAGGGGGGGGTGTGCGGACATAATGGAGGGGGGGGGGTGTGCGGACATAATGGAGGGGGGGTGCGCGGACATAATGGAGGGGGGGGTGTGCGGACATAATGGAGGGGGGGGTGTGCGGACATAATGGAGGGGGAGGTGTGCGGACATAATGGAGGGGGAGGTGTGCGGACATAATGGAGGGGGAGGTGTGCGGACATAATGGAGGGGGGAGTGTGCAGACATAATGGAGGGGGGAGTGTGCGGACATAATGGAGGGGGCTGGGGAGCGGTGGTGGTGTGTGGGCTGGGGAGCGGTGGTGGTGTGTGGATCGTTGCTGGGGGGGGGGAGGCACAGCTGTGGGTAGCGGGGAGCGGAGGTGGGTGCGGCGCCTCCGCTCCATGGACCCTGGGCGAGGGTCTATGGTGTGTAGCGGGGTGTGGGTGGACAACGGTGGGGGGGGGCTGTGCGGACATAATGGAGGGGGGAGTGTGCGGACATAATGGAGGGGGGCTGGGGAGCGGTGGTGGTGTGTGGGCTGGGGAGCGGTGGTGGTGTGTGGATCGTTGCTGGGGGGGAGGCACAGCTGTGGGTAGCGGGGAGCGGAGGCGGGTGCGGCGCCTCCGCTCCATGGACCCTGGGCGAGGGTCTACGGTGTGCAGCGGGGTGTGGGTGGACAACGGTGGGGGGGGGAGCTGTGCGGACATAATGGAGGGGGGAGTGTGCGGACATAATGGAGGGGGGCTGGGGAGCGGTGGTGGTGTGTGGGCTGGGGAGCGGTGATGGTGTGTGGATCGTTGCTGGGGGGAGGCACAGCTGTGGGTAGCGGGGAGCGGAGGCGGGTGCGGCGCCTCCGCTCCATGGACCCTGGGCGAGGGTCTATGGTGTGTAGCGGGGTGTGGGTGGACAACGGTGGGGGGGGGCTGTGCGGACATGGGGGGTTGTGCGGACATGGTGGAGCTGTGCGGACATGGGGGGTCTGGATAGGCAATAGTAGTATAGAAGGGATTATAGGGTAAAGAAGCAAAAAAGGTCGAGAAGTAGTGTAGATAGTAGAAGTCGGAAAAAATAGGGAGTGTAGAAAGGGTAAAAGAAAAGAAAGTAAAGAAAGGTTTGTAGCTCAGAAAGGATATCTTAGCTGCAGGGTAGTTGGGGTCGTCTTGAAGCTTGCTTCGGTAAATCCAGGAGCGAGTCTTCTTGCGGCCTCGGAATCCGGCAGTCCGTGATCGAGGTAGCGTGTAGGAGAAATGAAGAGTGATTTCAAATTTCGCGCCTTATAAAAGGGGCTGTGAAATTTGAAACCACAAAATGGCGGGGGGGCGTAAATGAAGTAATGATTGGGCTTTGAATGGAAACGATTTACAAAGAGTCTCCATTCAGGTCCGCTGAAAGGCGTAATTGACTTACATCGCGTAAATTCTTGGACGCTGATTGGTGGTTTTTTCCCATAGAGAAACATGGGCATGTTTGTCTATGGGAAGACGCGACCAATCAGCGTCCAGGATTATCCACTATGTAAGTGAATGAGGCCTTTGAGCGGACCTGAATGGAAACTGTGTTTACAAACAGTCTCCATTCCGGTCCGCTGCAAGGCGTCATTGACTTACATAGCGTATAATTTTTTTTTTTTTGTTATTATTATTTTTTATTAATTTTTGTATTATTTTTTATTTATTTTTTTATTATGTTTTATTTAATTTTTAATTATTTTTTAATTATTTTTGTATAAATGCTGTTATTATTAAAATAATTTTTTATTTGTTATTTTAAGTGAGCCTGCGCCTGAGAGACAGTTTTCATTCAGGTCCACTGAAAGGGCTCATAATATTAGCATATTTGTATTTAGTTATTATTATTTTTATTTATTTATTTATTTTTTTTTATGTATTTTTTTTATTATTTTTTAATTATTTTTTATTATTAAATTAATTTATTATTTGTTATTTTAAGTGAGCCTGAGACACAGTTCTCATTCAGGTCCGCTCAAACGGCTCATATTATTAGCATATTTTTTTTTTATTATTATTATTTTTTATGTATTTTTTTATTAATTTTTATTTATTTTTTTATTATTATTTAATTCTTGTTTTATTTTTTTTTTATTATTAAATTAATTTATTATTTGTTATTTTAAGTGAGCCTGAGCCTGAGACACAGTTCTCCTTCAGGTCCGCTGAAAGGGCTCATATTATTAGCATATTATATTTTTTTTTATTATTATTTTTTATTTTTCTTTTTATTATTTTTTAATTATTATTTAATTTTTTTTTTTATTATTAAATTTATTAGTTATTTTAAGTGAGCCTGAGGCTGAGACACAGTTCTCCTTCAGGTCCGCTGAAAGGGCTCATATTATTAGCATTTATTTAATTTTTTTATTATTATTTTTTATTTAATTATTTATTTTTTTTTATTTATTTTTTTATTATTTTTAAATTATTATTTAATTATTTTTTTTATTATTAAATTAATTTATTATTTGTTATTTTAAGTGAGCCTGAGCCTGAGACACAGTTCTCCTTCAGGTCCGCTCAAAGGGCTCATATTATTAGCATATTTTATTTTTTTTTATTATTATTTTTTATTTATTTTTTTATTATTTTTTATTTATTTTTTTATTAATTTTTAATTATTTTGTTAATTAATTTAATAATAAAAAAAATAATAATTATTTGTTATTTTAAGTGAGCCTGACCCTGAGACACAGTTCTCCTTCAGGTCCGCTGAAAGGGGTCATATTATTAGCATTTATTTATTTTTTTTATTATTATTTTTTATTTAATTATTTATTATTTTTTATTTATTTTTTTTATTATTTTTTAATTCTTTTTTTATTATTTTTTTTATTATTAAATTTATTTGTTGACATACATTAGCGGTGTGTCGGCGAATTAACGGCCGGGCCCCTGGTTCTATTTGTCGGCCCCAAAATCGCGGACACACCGGTAATGTATGTGTATGGGCAGTGAGGTCGAATTCTGATTGGTCGGCGTCAGCAGAGAGCGACCAATCAGAAATCGGCTGACTGCCCATAGACATGCATTAGCGGTGTGTCCGCGATTTTAGGGCCGACAAATAGAACCAGGTGGGCGGCCATAAAATCGCCGACACACCGCTAATGTATGTCAATGGGAAATGAGGTGCTCTTCTGATTGGCTGAGGGCAGTAGACAGCGACCAATCAGAAGAGCCCCTCAGATCTCATAGAGATAGAATGGCGGATTTTTCGTCCATTCTATCTTAATGAGAAGTGAAGAGGACGTCGGAGTTGGAAGTTGGCGGAAAGAAGACAGAAGACCCTGGGGGCCGGACGAAGAGCCGGAGATGGTGGAAAGAAGAGAGAAGACCGGCGGGGCCGGAGGAAGAGGACTCCTGGCCGGACGGAGGACTTTTGGATGGGACGGACGATCAGATGACTAAGAAGGCATGTAAGTGATCGACAGGGGCGTTAGGTTAGGGACGGCGGGGGCTTCGGGTGTAGGGCCTTAGGTGTTAGCGACAGCGGCGGGGGAAAGCGGCGGGAGCTTAGGAGGCGGCGGGGCTTAGGGGATAGGGGCTTAGGTGCGGCGGGGCTTAGGTGCGGCGGACTTAGACTTAGGGGGTAGGGGCTTAGATGCGGCGGGGCTTAGAGGGTAGGAGCTTAGATGCGGCGGGGCTTATAGGGTAGGGGTTTAGGTGCGGCGGGGCTTAGAGGGTAGGGGCTTAGGTGCGGCGGGGCTTAGGGGGTAGGGGCTTAGGTGCGGCGGGTTTTAGGGGGTAGGGGCTTAGGTGCGGCGGGTCGGGGCTTAGGTGGGTCGGGGCTTAGGGGGTAGGGGGGGTAGGGGCTTAGGTGCGGCGGGGCTTAGAGGATAGGGGCTGTACGGACATTGGCGGGGGGGGCTGTGAGGACATTGGCGGGGGGGGGCTGTGCGGACATTGGCGGGGGGGGGCTGTGCGGACATTGGCGGGAAGGGGCTGTGCGGACATTGGCGGGGGGGCTGTGCGGACATTGGCGGGGGGCTGTGCGGACATTGGGGGGGAGGGGCTGTGCGGACATTGGGGGGAGGTGCTGTGCGGACATTGGGGGGGAGGGGCTGTGCGGACACATTGGGGGGGAGGGGCTGTGTGGACATTGGGGGGAGGGCCTGTGCGTACATTGGGGGGGGGGCTGTGCGGACATTGGGGGAGGGGCTGTGCGGACATTGTGGGGGGGTGCTGTGCGGACATTGTGGGGGGGGTGTTGTGCGGACATTGGGGGGGGTGTTGTGCGGACATTGGGGGGGTGCTGTGCGGACATTGCGGGGGGGATGTGGTAGACTGTGGATGGGGGCTGGCGGCGGAGGTGTGCGGGCAGTGAGGGGGGGTGTGCGGTGCTGGAGGTCGGTGCTCGGGGCTGGGGGGGAGGCAGAGGGGGCAGCTGCATAGTCGGAGGTGGGCTGTGGGTAGCGGGGAGCAGAGGCGGCATTGGCGGCCATTGCGAGTCGGCTTAAAACTGCTCGCAATGGCCGCTTCGCGGCCAATGCTTCGCGCGTATCCACATGACGACACCGGAAGTAGCGCCGAGAGGGGCGATTTTGCGATTCGCGATTATATAATAGATATATTGTATATTAAATCTATATATATATATATATATTGCATATTAATCTATATATATGTATATTGTATATTAATCTATATATATAATATATATTGTAGATTAATATATATATATATATATATTGTATATTAATCTATATATATATATATACACATTATAATAAATTGTAATATATAATATACATAATTTATTTAACCTTTGTAGTGGTATTCCCGAGCCTGACTCGGGGTTAACATTCACTGCCAGAAGCGGTAATCCCGAGTCAAGCTCGGGCTTACCAGCAGTCACGGCAGATGCGGTGAAAAAACCGCATCTGCCGCACTTGCGGCGCGGTTGCGGTAATTGCCATAGTAAGTATAGGGGGACTTGCGGCAGGCGCGGCAAGTGCGGTTTTGTACTTGCGGAAATTGCAGTTGCGAAAACAACCGTAGTCAGCCGCGGTTTTTTTCGCGCCCGCATCTGCCGCAAGTGCAAAACCGCACTTGCCGCACCTGCCGCAAGTCCCCCTATACTTTCTATGGGGATTACCGCAACCGCGCCGCAATTGTAACGCTTATGCGGCGAACGCGGCAGATGCGGTTACACTTGCATTGCGGTTGCGGTAATCCCCATAGAAAGTATAGGGGGACTTGCGGCAGGTGCGGCAAGTGCGGTTTTGCAGGTGCGGCAAGTGCGGTTTTGCACTTGCGGCAGGTTTAGCATTATTAATAACATTAATACCATTATTAATAGCATTAATAGCTTAAATAATAGAATTAATAGCATAAATAATCGCATTAATAGCATGAGTATTAGCATAAAGAGCATTAATAGCAATATTATTAGCATTAATAGAATTTTGAATAGCATAAATAGCATGATTATTAGCCTTAATAGCATTATTAATAGCGTTAATATGATTATTATTAGCATTATTAGCATTAATATTAGCATTAATAGCATTATTATTAGCATTAATAGCATTAATAATAAAATTAATAGCATTAATATTAGCATTAATAGCATTAATAGTATTATTAATAGCATGAATAACATTATTAATAGCATTAATAGCATTAATAGCATTATTAATAGCATTAATAGCATAAACAATAGAATTAATAGCATAACTAATCGCATTAATAGCATTACTATTAGCATAAAGAGTATTAATAGCAATATTATTAGCATTAATAGCATTTTGAATAGCATTAATAGCAATATTATTTGCATTAATAGCATTATTATTACCATTAATAGCATAATTATTAGCATTAATAGCATTAATAATAGCATTAATAGCAATATTATTTGCATTAATACCATTATTATTACCATTAATAACATAATTATTAGCATTAATAGCATAATTATTAGCATTAATAGCATTAATAATAGCATTAATAGCAATATTATTTGCATTAATAGCATTAATATTACCATTAATAGCATAATTATTAGCATTAATAGCATAATTATTAGCATTAATAGCATTAATAATAGCATTAATAGCAATATTATTAGCATTAATAGCATTATTATTACCATTAATAGCATAATTATTAGCATTAATAGCATTAATAATAGCATTAATAGCAATATTATTTGCATTAATAGCATTAATATTACCATTAATAGCATAATTATTAGCATTGATAGCATAATTATTAGCATTAATAGCATTAATAATAGCATTAATAGCAATATTATTTGCATTAATAGCATTATTATTACCATTAATAGCATAATTATTAGCATTAATAGCATAATTATTAGCATTAATAGCATTAATAATAGCATTAATAGCAACATTATTTGCATTAATAGCATTATTATTACCATTAATAGCAGAATTATTAGCATTAATAGCATAATTATTAGCATTAATAACATAAATATTAGCATTAATAGCATAATTATTAACATTAATAGCATTATTATTAGTATTAATAGCATAATTATTAGCATTAATAGCATTATTATTAGCATTATTAACATTAATAATATAATTATTAGCAATATTATTTGCATTAATAGCATTATTATTACCATTAATAGCATAATTATTAGCATTAATAGCATAATTATTAGCATTAATAGCATTAATAATAGAATTAATAGCAATATTATTTGCATTAATAGCATTATTATTACCATTAATACCATAATTATTAGCATTAATAGCCTAATTATTAGCATTAATAGCATAATTATTAGCATTAATAGCATTATTATTAGCATTAATAGCATAATTATTAGCATTAATAGCATTATTATTAGCAGTAATATCATTATTATTAGCATTTTTTTTTTAATTCTTATTTTTTATGGTATTATGTATAATTTTTTATTTTTTTTTTTATTATTTTTTAATTATTTTTTTTATTATTAAATTAATTTATTATTTATTATTTTAAGTGAGCCTGAGCCTGAGACACAGTTCTCCTTCAGGTCCGCTCAAAGGGCTCATATTATTAGCATACTTGTATTTTTTTATTATTATTTTTTATTAATTTTTTTATTATGTTTTATTTATTTTTGTATTATTTTTTAATTATTTTTTTATTATTTTTTTTATTATTAAATTAATTTATTATTTGCTATTTTAAGTGAGCCTGAGCCTGAGACACAGTTCTCCTTCAGGTCCGCTGAAAGGGCTCATATTATTAGCATATTTTTTTTTTTATTATTATTTTTTTATTTATTTTTTTATTATTTTTTAATTTTTTTTTATTATTTTTTAATTATTTTTTAATTATTTTTTTTATTATTAAATTAATTTATTATTTGCTATTTTAAGTGAGCCTGAGCCTGAGACACAGTTCTCCTTCAAGTCCGCTGAAAGGGCTCATAATCTTAGCATATTATTGTATTTTTTATTATTATTTTTTATTTATTTTTTAATTATTTTTTAAATATTTTTTTATTATTAAATTAATTAATTATTTGTTATTTTAAGTGAGCCTGACCCTGAGACACAGTTCTCCTTCAGGTCCGCTCAAAGGGCTGATATTCTTAGCATATTTTTTTATTTTTAATTTTTATTTATTTTTTTATTATTTTTTATTTATTTTTTTATTATTTTTTAAATATTTTTTAATTAATTTTTTTTATTATTAAATTAATTAATTATTTGTTATTTTAAGTGAGCAGACACAGTTCTCCTTCAGGTCAGCTCCAACCCCTCATAGAGATACATGGGGGATAATCCTGGACGCTGATTGGTCGCGTCTTCCCATAGAGAAACATGGGCATGTTTGTCTATGGGAAAAAGCGACCAATCAGCGTCCAGGATTATCCGCCATGTAAGTCAATGAGGCCTTTCAGCGGAGCAGAATGGAGACTGCGAGCCGGAGCTCGGTGGAGGAAGAGAGAAGAGCGGTGGATGGAAGAGTCGTTAGCCGGGCTGAAGGAAGAGGATGTCTGGGCCGGAGGGAGGAGTGTACGTGGACCTGAGGAAGCAGATGTCATGAAGACAGGTAAGTGATCTACGGCATCGGGTGGGGGGGGGGGCTGTGCGGACATTTTGGGGGGCTGTGCGGACATTGGCGGGGGGGAGGGGCTGTGCGGACATTAGCGGGGGGGGGGCTGTGCGGACATTGGGGGGGAGGGGCTGTGCGGACATTGGGGGGAGGGCTGTGCGGACATTGGGGGGGTGCTGAGCCGAAATTGGGGGATGTGCTGTGCGGACATTGCGGGGGGGCTGTGCTAGACTGTGGATGGGGGCTGGCGGCGGAGGTGTGCGGGCAGTGAGGGGGAGGTGTGTGCGGCGTTGGGGGTGTGCGGTGCTGGAGGGCGGTGCGGGTCTGGGGATCGTTGCTGGGCTGTGGATCGGGGCTGGGGGAGAGGCACAGGGGGCAGCTCCATAGTCGGAGGTGGTCTGTGGGTAGCGGGGAGCAGAGGTGGCATTGGCGGCCATTGCGAGTGGAGTTAAAACGGCTCGCAATGGCCACTTCACGGCCAATGCTTTGCGCGTATCCACATGACCACGCCGGAGCGAGTCTCTGACTCGCAATGGCCGCTTCGCGGCCAATGCTTCGCGCTGCTAAGGTGACTCGCCATGCCCGCTGCGCGGGCATAGCGAGTACCCTTAGAACTGCTCACAATGGCCGCTGCGCGGCCAATGCTTCGGGCGTATCCACATGACCACGCTGACTCGCAGCGTGAGCGGACTCAAAAGGGGCAAAAATCCCATTAGTGATTATATAATAGATATAGAGATATATATAGATAGATATATATATAGATATATAGATAGAGATATATAGATATATAGATTAATATATATATATATATAGATGTCATATTATATATATGTATATGATTAGTATATATATATATATATTGTATATTAATCTATATATATATATATATTGTATATTAATCTATATATATATATATATATATTGTATATTAATCTATATATATATATATTGTATATTAATCTATATATATATATATATATATTGTATATTCATCCCCAAAAAGTATTCACAACCCCTAAAAAGTATTCAACCCCCCAAAAAGTATTCAATCCCCCCAAAAAGTATTCAACCCCCCAAAAAGTATTCAATCCCCCCCAAAAAGTATTCAACCCCCCAAAAAGTATTCAACCCCCCCAAAAAAAGTATTGAACACCCCCCAAAAAGTATTGAACACCCCCAAAAAGTATTCAACCCTCCCCCAAAAAAGTATTGAACACCCCCCAAAAAGTATTTAACCCCCCCAAAAAGTATTCAACCCCCCAAAAAAAGTATTGAACCCCCCCAAAAAAGTATTGAACCCCCCCAAAAACTATTCAACCCCCCCAAAAAAGTGTTCACACCCCCCCAAAAAGTATTGAAACCCCCCAAAAAGTATTGAATCCCCCCAAAAAGAATTGAACACCCCCCAAAAAGTATTGAACCCCCCCAAAAAGTATTGAACACCCTCCAAAAATTATTGAACCCCCCCAAAAGTATTGAACCCCCCAAAAAGTATTGAACACCCCCCAAAAAGTATTGAACCCCCAAAAAGTATTCACACCCCCCCAAAAAGTATTGAACCCCCCCAAAAAAGTATTGAACACCCCCCAAAAAGTATTGAACCCCCCCAAAAAGTATTGAACACCCCCAAAAAGTATTGAACCCCCCAAAAAGTATTGAACACCCCCAAAAAGTATTGAAACCCCCAAAAAAGTATTCACACCCCCCAAAAAGTATTGAACCCCCCAAAAAGTATTCTCACCCCCCCGAAAACGTATTGAAACCCCCCCAAAAAAGTATTGAACACCCCCAAAAAGTATTGAACCCCCCAAAAAAGTATTGAACACCCCCAAAAAGTATTGAACACCCCCCAAAAAGTATTCACACCCCCCCAAAAAGTATTGAACACCCCCAAAAAAGTATTGAACACCCCCCAAAAAGTATTCACACCCCCCAAAAAGTATTGAACCCCCCAAAAGTATTGAACACCCCCCAAAAAGTATTGAACCCCCCCCAAAAAGTATTCACACACCCCCAAAAAGTATTGAACCCCCCAAAAAGTATTGAACACCCCCCAAAAAGTATTGAACAACCCCAAAAAGTATTGAACCCCCCCAAAAAGTATTCACACACCCCAAAAAGTATTGAACACCCCCCAAAAAGTATTGAACCCCCCAAAAAAAGTATTGAACACCCCCCAAAAAGTATTGAACCCCCCAAAAAAGTATTGAACACCCCCCAAAAAGTATTGAACACCCCCCAAAAAGTATTCACACCTCCCCAAAAAGTATTCTAACCCCCCCAAAAAGTATTCACACCCCCCCAAAAAGTATTCACACCCCCACAAAAAGTTCTTACACCCCCCTAAAAAGTCCTCACACCCCCCAAAAAAGACTCACACACCCCCAAAAAGTACTCACACCAGCTATAACTACTATAATCAAATTAATGCACGTTCTAGAATCCCGATGCATTTGCATATATATATATATATATAGTATATAATATTTATATTGATAATTTTTATTATATACAATATATTTTTATATATAAATTTTATCCTAAAAATATATCAAAAAAATATATTTTATATATATTCTTAACTTAAATAAATTATGTATATTATATATTACAATTTATTATGTGTATATATATATATATACACATAATAAATTGTAATATATAATATACATAATTTATTTAAGTTAAGAATATATATAAAATATATTTTTTTGATATATTTTTAGGATAAAATTTATATATAAAAATATATTGTATATAATAAAAATTATCAATATAAATATTAGTACTTTGACTATATTGTTATGCAGAATGTATATTCATTGCTTCCTTAAATAATATACTGTAGCTATTATTGCATACATTTTTCTGTACTGTGCTCAATATGAGCTCTGACAAACAAAAAAGCTCTGTTAGAGCTAAGAATGCTGCATGCCAGCGCAAGAAGCGTGCGCAGGAAGATCCGGAAACAAAACGTCTCCGTTTGCTTAAGGTCAAGACGGCTTTGAATACAAGAATTGCAAAGGAGTCTGCTGAAGAAAGAAGCAGTCGGTTGGCCAAAAAAGCTGAGGCGGAACGCAAAAGACGCAAACAACAACAGGTGAAGGTGCAAGGAGAACCATCTACCTCTGATATGGCGTCCATATCTGTGTTTCCAACACTTTTTGAAACTCAACTGCCTTCAACATCTGGCACAAGTAAAGTGAAGGGCAAATGTTCTTCTAAAACAAGAACAGACAAGACTGCTTCTGCCATGACAACACACAAATTGGCTAAAGTCAAACGTTTACAAATTATGTCACCTACCTCAAAACAACGCCGTTTGCCCCATTTGGCTGCCTCACAGCGTCAACTACGCCAAAAAAAAACCCTCCGTAAGAAGTCTCCAGTCACTACTTCTTTTGTTGGATGTCTTGACAGTTCTACACAGCAACGCCTTATTTATGTAGGCATCTACAAAAAAGGCGGAGTAAGTAAAAAGGGAGGGCACCACCAATATATATAAATAAAGGGCTGGGGATCACTGGGACAATTGAAGGGTTAAACCTGAAAGGAAAAAAACAGAAAGTCCCTAAAAAGCGATACAACCTCAAATATATGTATTTCAATATTAGTAAATTTATTTATTTAATGAAAAAGAAAACCACACTGAAGTGAACACACAAGATAAAAACAATTAAAAAGCTGAATGCAGCTTATTACAGAACATATGAAATTGGTGTTTCATAAGCAGCTACAACACCCTAAACGAAACTGGTTACAGTATCATACATTTCAATAAAGATTATATAAAGTATTTGCCCATGGAATACATAGCAAGTTCATATACATAGATAAATCACAAAGGATATGCGACCATAAAGTATATATTGCAAACAACGGCTCCCATAAGTGTACACTTTTAAGAAACACTCCCTCATATATGTATAGAGAAAGATTTTATCTAAATACCTCACTATAAAGTATATGGAGTCAATTGCACCTAATAGCAATGATCATACCCAGCAATATAGTACAAAGCCCTTTAGTATATCATGAAGAGTTAACAACATAGTAACAATGGGCTAATGGTGCTTAGTAGGATCAGAAATTTGACCCATGCAAGAGTGAGGTATATAAAAAGGTCCTATAAGACCAATATAAGAAAATACATGAAGGAGGGAGAAGGGAAGGTTACAGAGTCATGTAACCAGTTTACCAGTTCCAGATAGTATAGGGTGTGGAGGGTGGCGCTCCCCACGCGTATCGCTGCCTGCGCCTGGCAGCTTCGTCAGGGGAAGGTGTCCATCTCAGTACGAGGTCATTTTTATAAGGCACTAGCCTCATTTCCTGGAATCATCCCCAGCTGGGTGTAGGAGGAGAGCGGGTGGCCAGTCCGTCCCTCCTACATCCAGAATGCGCAGGCGCGGAAGCGCTAGAGCACATGTCAGACTCCTTAAACATGACCGCCCGCATAGAGGCGACATGTCCGGGTGCGCATGCGTCAGAGACGTACTGCGCATGTCCGGGAGTCCGCAATGTTAGCAGTATGTCTCACCAGGTAACAAGTCCTGGTCATTAAAGGAAGGGGCCACCCAGTTAGCAGTCAACATGGGGCAAAGTTAGCACATATACAAGATGATAATAAGTTTAATTAAACCTTTTTGAGAGTATTTGCAAAGAGGAAGAGAAATCTAATCCCTCCATAATACCTTAGGACATTATATGGGCTATATAAAGAGGTGAAGGCTAAGATGGCCAGCGCAGCAGTACATAAAATCCAACAAACATTTTTTATATATATGTAACAGGCAATGCATCCAGTGGCATATACCAAGAAGAGATGAAACTATGTAGATATGTGGGAGGGTATTACCCATAGTAACTAAGAATATATACCTCCCAGAAAGAAAACAAAGTTTGGAGCAACACAAAGAAAGATGTTCAGAGATAAATCAGATTAAGAGATAACGAGATAACAGGAGGGAAGAGAAAGGGAGGAGAAGGGACAAGCGGGTGGATAGGGCACGGATGTGGGAAGGTATCCATATAGAGATGCTCCACCAAAGGGGAACCTTAGTACCAATATATCAGGAAACTAATAGGAGACTAGGTCCAAGACAGGGACAGCCTCAGCAAAGGGGAAACCTGGTCCATAGGTTCCGGTGGTCCAAACTGGATCCAACCAGAATCCGAGACCCAAGGTAATCCCCTAATATAATGGAGAGAAGAAAGGAAAGGGGAGAAGGGAGGCTACCAAAAAAGTGAACGAGAATGAAGAAGGGGTAAACAAGAATATAGATATATTTAAAGGGGCTTTGTTTATACAAACCCACATGTTTACCCAAGACGAGAAAATATGGTAGGGATTTTTATTATTATTATATATTATGCAAGAGTATGGGGAGAAGAGGCTGAAGGGTTCTCCTCCAAACTCTTCTCACTTTCTAAAACCAAATGCTCGAGGAAAGACAAGGAACCAGGTTCAAAATACCAAAATCAGGAATAAACGACAAGAGCTTATTTATAGAAACCCGTATATAAGAGTTCTTCATTGATGCCAGCCGGCGTCAAAGTATTCAGTCTATAGATCCAGGCCGACTCCCGTCGCAAAAGTTCCTTGGTTTTGTTTCCTCCTTGGATATTGGTATGGACTTTTTCCAGTCCCAAAACCCTTATATTTTTGGTATTACAGCAATGGTTCTCCAAAAAGTGTGCTGCTACCGATGAGATGCCTTTTTCTTTACTTTCAAGGTCCTTTCTGGCCGTCCCAATATTCGATAGATGTTGCTGAATGCGTTTTCTCAATTCCTGAGAAGTTTGGCCAATATAGGTCTTGGGACAAGTGCAGATAAGTGCATAGACCAGATTTCTCGTTCTACAATTGAAGTAGCCAACCGGTTTCCTGGCTGTAGGAAAAATGTCAGAAAAGAGTGTATCATTAGACAACATCAAGGGACAGACATTGCAGTTTCCACAAGGGAAGGAACCCTCCAAGGGGGTTCCCTTCCAAGCTTCACACCTGGCCTAGTGAAGTGACTCCTAGTGAGAGAGTCTTTCAAGTTTCTAGCTCGCCTAGCAATCAAACGTGGCTGGGACGGAATACAATTTGCTGTTTGTGGCTCACTTAGGAGGATATCCCAATTCTTCCTTAAAATTCCCCTAAGGTCCCCCCACTGGTTGTTCAATTGGGTGATTACCCCCAGTCCCCCATCTCTCAAGGATCTTAAAGGGTTGGGTTTTAGGAGGGATTGTCTATCCAATTTAAGGGAATGTTGGTAAGCCTGTGAGATTACCTTTTTAGGGTATCCTCTGAATTGCCCCTTGGAATTCCCACTTCCAATGATCCGCAATGTAAGATCAAGGAAGTCAACTTTTCCGTTGGTTTAGATACCTGGATGATGTTTTGATTCTTTGGACGGGACTTAGTGAGGACTGTACCTCCTTCGTTGAGGAATTGAATAGTAACTCCTTGAACATCTATCTTACTTCACAGGCACCGGCGCTATCAGTTGACTTCCTTGATCTTACATTGCGGATCATTGGAAGTGGGATTCAAACCGACTTATTTCGTAAACCGACCGCGACGAACAGCCTCCTACACTTTGGGAGCTTCCACCCAGAACACCTGAAAAGGGGAATTCCAAGGGGGCAATTCATTCGCTTAAGAAGAAATTGTAGCGATGTGACTGATTTCCGGAAACAGGCGCTGGACTTAACAAAACGTTTCAAGCAAGAGGATACCCTAAAAAGGTAATCTCACAGGCTTACCAACATTCCCTTAAATTGGATAGACAATCCCTCCTAAAACCCAACCCTTTAAGATCCTTGAGAGATGGGGGACTGGGGGTAATCACCCAATTTAACAACCAGTGGGGGGACCTTAGGGGAATTTTAAGGAAGAATTGGGATATCCTCCTAAGTGAGCCACAAACAGCAAATTGTATTCCGTCCCAGCCACGTTTGATTGCTAGGCGAGCTAGAAACTTGAAAGACTCTCTCACTAGGAGTCACTTCACTAGGCCAGGTGTGAAGCTTGGAAGGGGAACCCCCTTGGAGGGTTCCTTCCCTTGTGGAAACTGCAATGTCTGTCCCTTGATGTTGTCTAATGATACACTCTTTTCTGACATTTTTCCTACAGCCAGGAAACCGGTTGGCTACTTCAATTGTAGAACGAGAAATCTGGTCTATGCACTTATCTGCACTTGTCCCAAGGCCTATATTGGCCAAACTTCTCAGGAATTGAGAAAACGCATTCAGCAACATCTATCGAATATTGGGACGGCCAGAAAGGACCTTGAAAGTAAAGAAAAAGGCATCTCATCGGTAGCAGCACACTTTTTGGAGAACCATTGCTGTAATACCAAAAATATAAGGGTTTTGGGACTGGAAAAAGTCCATACCAATATCCGAGGAGGAAACAAAACCAAGGAACTTTTGCGACGGGAGTCGGCCTGGATCTATAGACTGAATACTTTGACGCCGGCTGGCATCAATGAAGAACTCTTATATACGGGTTTCTATAAATAAGCTCTTGTCGTTTATTCCTGATTTTGGTATTTTGAACCTGGTTCCTTGTCTTTCCTCGAGCATTTGGTTTTAGAAAGTGAGAAGAGTTTGGAGGAGAACCCTTCAGCCTCTTCTCCCCATACTCTTGCATAATATATAATAATAATAATAAAAATCCCTACCATATTTTCTCGTCTTGGGTAAACATGTGGGTTTGTATAAACAAAGCCCTTTAAATATATCTATATTCTTGTTTACCTCTTCTTCATTCTCGTTCGCTTTTTTGGTAGCCTCCCCTCTCCCCTTTCCTTTCTTCTCTCCATTATATTAGGGGATTACCTTGGGTCTCGGATTCTGGTTGGATCCGGTTTGGACCACCGGAACCTATGGACCAGGTTTCCCCTTTGCTGAGGCTGTCCCTGTCTTGGACCTAGTCTCCTATTAGTTTCCTGATATATTGGTACTAAGGTTCCCCTTTGGTGGAGCATCTCTATATGGATACCTTCCCACATCCGTGCCCTATCCACCCGCTTGTCCCTTCTCCTCCCTTTCTCTTCCCTCCTGTTATCTCGTTATCTCTTAATCTGATTTATCTCTGAACATCTTTCTTTGTGTTGCTCCAAACTTTGTTTTCTTTCTGGGAGGTATATATTCTTAGTTACTATGGGTAATACCCTCCCACATATCTACATAGTTTCATCTCCTCTTGGTATATGCCACTGGATGCATTGCCTGTTACATATATATAAAAAATGTTTGTTGGATTTTATGTACTGCTGCGCTGGCCATCTTAGCCTTCACCTCTTTATATAGCCCATATAATGTCCTAAGGTATTATGGAGGGATTAGATTTCTCTTCCTCTTTGCAAATACTCTCAAAAAGGTTTAATTAAACTTATTATCATCTTGTATATGTGCTAACTTTGCCCCATGTTGACTGCTAACTGGGTGCCCCCTTCCTTTAATGACCAGGACTTGTTACCTGGTGAGACATACTGCTAACATTGCGGACTCCCGGACATGCGCAGTACGTCTCTGACGCATGCGCACCCGGACATGTCGCCTTTATGCGGGCGGTCATGTTTAAGGAGTCTGACATGCGCTCTAGCGCTTCCGCGCCTGCGCATTCTGGATGTAGGAGGGACGGACTGGCCACCCGCTCTCCTCCTACACCCAGCTGGGGATGATTCCAGGAAATGAGGCTAGTGCCTTATAAAAATGACCTCGTACTGAGAAGGACACCTTCCCCTGACGAAGCTGCCAGGCGCAGGCAGCGATACGCGTGGGGAGCGCCACCCTCCACACCCTATACTATCTGGAACTGGTAAACTGGTTACATGACTCTGTAACCTTCCCTTCTCCCTCCTTCATGTATTTTCTTATATTGGTCTTATAGGACCTTTTTATATACCTCACTCTTGCATGGGTCAAATTTCTGATCCTACTAAGCACCATTAGCCCATTGTTACTATGTTGTTAACTCTTCATGATATACTAAAGGGCTTTGTACTATATTGCTGGGTATGATCATTGCTATTAGGTGCAATTGACTCCATATACTTTATAGTGAGGTATTTAGATAAAATCTTTCTCTATACATATATGAGGGAGTGTTTCTTAAAAGTGTACACTTATGGGAGCCGTTGTTTGCAATATATACTTTATGGTCGCATATCCTTTGTGATTTATCTATGTATATGAACTTGCTATGTATTCCATGGGTAAATACTTTATATAATCTTTATTGAAATGTATGATACTGTAACCAGTTTCGTTTAGGGTGTTGTAGCTGCTTATGAAACACCAATTTCTTATGTTCTGTAATAAGCTGCATTCAGCTTTTTAATTGTTTTTATCTTGTGTGTTCACTTCAGTGTGGTTTTCTTTTTCATTAAATAAATAAATTTACTAATATTGACATACATATATTTGAGGTTGTATCGCTTTTTAGCATCTACAAAAAAGGTCAACTGTTGTTCACTTCACCTACGTCATCCATCCCTATTGGCTTTACTGATGACGATACCGGTATTTTACAACATACCTGTGGGCCCATGAATATGTTATGTGAACATTGTCAAGCACAACATTTTGAAGCTGAAAGGCCATCTGATGGACAATTCTCTCTTTGTTGTCACAAGGGCAAAGTTAAGGTACCATTACCTCAGTACCCTGAGCTCTTCACTACTTTACTTAAAGGAGACAGCCCATATAGTAAAAATCTCATGGACAATATCAGGAGCATTAATAGTTCCTTTGCATTTGCTTCCATGGGTGCAAGTGTTTCTCAACCACCTGGACACGGTCCTTACTGTTTCCGGATTCACGGCCAAATTTACCATAGAACTGGAACTCTCCACCCCGCTGAAGGTCAAGTTCCAGCATATGCACAGCTGTATATTTTGGATAGTGCTACTGCTACTGAACAACGCCTACAGTCTCCAGAAAATCTCAAATGTAATCCAGCCTTGATGAGAATTATTGCTGAGCAATTGGAAGGTATTAATCCCTTTGTTTCAGCCTACAAAATGTTACGGCACGTGGAGGAAGAAGAAGAACACAAAGCATTGGAACATGGCACAAACATGCCCAATATCATCATGGCAATTAAACAAGACAGACAGCAAGACCCAAGACGGTATAATAACCCTACTGTCCATGAAGTCGCTGTCGTCTTTGAAAATGCTGATGGAGAGCCACCATTTAATAGAGACATTTTAATACATCTAAAACCAGACCCAAAGAATCTGTTGGCCCCCAGAACACAGCAAATAAGCATTTTACACAGTAATTTGGATGCATTACTGTATCCATTGTTTTTCCCTCATGGAGAGCAAGGGTGGCATGAAGCACTCAAGCAGCAAGGCCAAAATCCTCGCAGGGTGACACAACTGCAGTATTACTGTTATTTGCTGTCAGTACGGAAAGAATTCAATCCTGTCCTTAATGGTGGTAAACTGACCCAGCAGTACTTGGTGGATGCCTATGTGAAAATCGAGGCGAATCGTTTAAATTATATACGCCAACATCAGAAGGATTTGAAAGTGGAAGATTATTGTCTCCTTCAAGAACATTTGCTGAGAAAATCCGTAGAAAAACAAATCCCCATTGGCAAGACAGTAATTTTACCATCTTCCTTTGAGGGAAGTCCCCGAAATATGCAGCAGCGGTATCAAGATGCCATGGCGATTGTAACTAAATTTGGAAGACCAGATCTTTTTATAACGATGACCTGTAATCCAAAATGGAGTGAAATTGCAACCAATTTACAACCATGGCAGCGTGCTGAACATCGACCGGATTTAGTGGCCCGTGTATTCAGGATTAAACTTGAAGCCCTTTTGAAAGATATTAATTGTGGATTATTTGGTAAGGTTTGTGCTATGGTTCATGTGATAGAATTTCAAAAGCGAGGCCTACCACATGCTCACATTCTAATTATTCTGGATGCCAACTCAAAACTAAGAACTGAGGTGGAAGTGGACAATACTGTTTGGGCTGAAATTCCTGATCCATCACATTACCCTGTGCTCCATCAAATTGTCATGCAACACATGGTTCATGGCCCCTGTGGACAACACAATCCCAATTCTCCATGTATGGAGAATGGAAAGTGTAAAAAAGCTTTTCCCAAAAAGTTTCAAACAAAAACTATTATACCTGAAGATGCATATCCAAGTTATCAAAGAAACGAAGGACCTTCTTTTCCACACCATTCCAAGATGATTGATAATTCTTGGGTGGTTCCATATAACCCTTTCCTTTTATTAAAATATAAGTGCCATATTAATGTGGAAGTATGTGCTTCCATTCAGAGCGTAAAATACCTCTTCAAATATGTGTACAAAGGTCATGATAAAGCCAATGTGGAAATTTGTGAAACCAACATCAGACACGATGAAACTCATAAATTCATGGATTCCAGATATGTCAGTGCACCAGAGGCAGCTTGGCGAATCTTTGCTTTCCCAATGCATAGACAATCTCACAGCATTATTCGTCTTGCAGTACATCTGCCTCATTCACAATCACTTTTTTTTTTACGAGGGTGATTCTGTGGACAACATCACTTATTTAATGGACAAACAATCAACACTCATGGCCTACTTTACCCTCAATGAGAATGATTCCAATGCTCATGAGTACTTATATCGTCAAATTCCTGAGCATTATGTTTGGAAAGAAGGTGCATGGGAAGTTAGAAGGAGAGGAGGTGCTTCAGTCATTGGTAGACTCTACACTGTTAGTATTCAAGAACAAGAACGGTACTATTTAAGGCTGTTGTTACTTCATGTTAAAGGAGCTACAAGTTTTGACAACCTTAAGACTGTTAAGGAAGTCACATACCCAACTTTTAAAGAGGCGGCATTAGCCCTTGGATTGCTCTTCGATGACACTGTTTGGAGAAAAACTTTATTGGATGCCTGTGTTCTCAATATGCCTGCACAGCTCCGTGACATGTTTGCATATATATGTGTCTTTGGTCCTCCTAATCATCCCCTGGAGTTGTGGCAAGAATTTAAACAACACTTAGTTCAAGATTACTGCCATGCCTTTCACCCCGACACTGATGATTGTGAGCATTGTGAAGGATATGCCATGACTGATGTTGAACATGTTTTAAAATTTCATGCAAAACATTTTAATGATTTTAATCTACCATGCCCAAAAAGAAAACCACATATTCGTCCTCAATACAACAAAGAAGAAGAGTTAGTAAGAGCACGTGAAATGAAAGTTACCTTAAATGATCAACAACGTTTGGCCTATAATGCAATCCATAAAGCTTTAGAGGATACAAGTGATAAGCCAAAGTGCTTTTTTATTGACGGTCCAGGTGGAAGTGGGAAAGCATATCTCTATCATCTATTGATTCATGAACTGAGAGGAGAAGGAGAAGTTGTGTCACCTGCAGCCAGTACAGGGATTGCTGCTAATCTATTGCAAGGAGGAAGAACTATCCATTCACTGTATGGCATACCAATACCAATTAATGAGACATCCGTTTCAAGAATCAAAAATGATACTGATGCGGCCCAACATTTGAAGACTACCAAACTCTTCATCATCGATGAGTCTACTATGTTGTCAAAATACGCTTTGCATGTAATTGATCAATTATTACGGGATGTCATGACAACTGATGTCTCCAAGAAAAATAAATTACCCTTTGGAGGGAAAGTCATTGTTCTGGGAGGAGACTTTCGGCAGTGTCTTCCTATCATCTCTCATGGAACAAGGACAGACATCGTAGAGAGCTGCATAAAATATTCACGACAATGGCAGCTTTTCAATCAATTGCCGCTCATTAACAACATGCTCTCCATTGATTCTGATTATAGCAATTGGTTAATTCAACTGGGAAATGGAGAATTGTCCAATGATTACAACCTTGGTGATGATGTCATTGAGATCCCGCAAGACATGATCTGCACTGGCTCTTTAATCTTGGATATATTTGGTGAAAACATTGTCATTGATGTGAATAATGACGAAAGTATTCAGAATGCTGCATCACATGCCATTCTTTGTCCCAAAAATGACGCTGTGGATTTGATCAATTCAAAAGTTATGGATTGTATTCCTGGAGAATGCATTGAATATATGAGCGACGATTCCATTGATCCAGATGAGACGGAAAATACCGAACAATATCCAGTGGAATTTCTAAATTCACTAACACCAACGGGAATGCCTTCTCATCTCCTGAAATTAAAAGTTGGTACAATTGTAATGCTTTTGCGTAATTTTAACAGCAGAAAAGGACTTTGCAACGGGACTCGCATGATTGTTATTGCTTTGTTTGACAACATGATACAAGCAAAAGTAATTTCTGGCTCGGATGAAGGAAATGTAGTCTTCATTCCAAGAATTGATCACTGTCCATCTGAGACTGGATTGCCTTTCAAACTAAGACGTCGACAATTTCCCGTGAAGCCTGCCTTTGCCATGACCATAAATAAATCACAAGGCCAAACATTGGAGAAAGTGGGGATTTATTTGCCAGAACCTGTTTTTGGTCATGGACAATTATATGTGGCTTTCTCACGTGTGAAGAGACGATGCAATGTGAAGGTGAAAGTGGTGGATTCATGCATTCAAGGCAAATTGGTGCCTAACAGTGAGAAAGTCTTCACCAAAAATATTGTCTATCGAAATATTTTGGGATGAACTTTTGCCTATTTTATTTTTTTACCTTTTCTATTTAAAAAAAAAAATAAAAATAAAAAACTGAAAATGTAAAGACTAAACTAATTTTTTTGTTATGTACATAGTTTATACAATATTTGTGGAAAAACACATTACAGATTTCATTGGAGATGTGTATCATTCTGATTTTCTCACAGGGTGATAGAAACCACTATTTAAAGCTCCAGTACTCTACGTGCTGAGAGATTTGATTCTTATTCTTTAAAGGGAGAGGTTTTTGTGAACAGCTAAGAGATGGGTGGGACGGCTGTTCACACACATCTCATTATCAAGGTGTGTTCCACATGTTTAGATAGATAGGGACAAACATAAATTATTGATTCTACCATGCCATTTTTCTTAGATTTTTTCAATTTGTTGAGGAATATACTAAATGATAATAATTGATCATGAAGGACTCACCAACAACATACTTACAGTAATTTTCATAATTGCATATATGTAATTTGTACTTAACTTGCGGTTTGTGCAAACAACATAGTTGCGGCAGTCTCATCCACATCAACTGCAGTCACCTGTGGTTAGTTAGTGGATGCATCTTATGCACCTGCTGAAGCTACGTTAACTCCATTTACCGTAGGTTAATTACAAGTTTTTTTGTTATTGCATGGATATTGCTGCAAGTCTGTAGCTGGTAATTCCTTCTGCATCAATTTACAAAATTTTATTATTTACATCACAATCCTCAAAAAATCTAAGAAAAATCCAGCTATAAAAAGCTATAAAAAATATCTAAATTATATCAATTCGGATTTAGTTAGAGTAGGACTCACCAGGCGTAAGGGCATCTTGACGCGATTGGTGAGTTGACACAAACTGGCTGATACACACATTAGTAATGTTAATTCATCAATTCAAACAATTGACACATTAAGAAGTATTGCTACTTTGTGTTCTAAGACCCTTACAACATAATAGTTCAATTTTCCTTAAATGATATCAACCATACAAATATATGTAGTTGGTGTAAAGATGTCATTGGAATAATTGGATTATTATTTGAAAATCTTAAAAAAAGATAAAAATATTCTAGACACCCGATGCATTTGCATCGGGCTTACAGCTAGTATATAATATCATCTCCCTATACCTTCTCGATACCCACCCTCTTGCTATTGACCCAAGTATCATACACAGGAATTAAATGAAATCCTGACTGAAACGACAGGTGGCCTTCCAATTCCTTGAATTGGAAAGAAGGATAGGGTTAACAAAGTGATGTCACTAACTGCTACAATCTGATTGGTGAATATAACTTTATAATGTGTCCATTGTCACAGACAACCTAAATCCACCTGAGGAAGACAACGTTCTGTTGTGGAAACGCGTTGTGGTAATAAAGTTTTTTTAGTTCAATTCTACCCTTTTCCTTTGTGAATATGCGCTCCTACTGAGTAACCCTTTCCATATTGTAAATTTCCTCTGCCCCTTATGATTGTACTAGTAAAAA
Organism: Allobates femoralis; assembly: GCA_033576535.1. Lineage (NCBI taxonomy): Eukaryota > Metazoa > Chordata > Amphibia > Anura > Aromobatidae > Allobates > Allobates femoralis. Next base: position 251,947 of record JARQOC010000019.1, read on the forward strand.
GGCCCGATGCAATTGCATCGGGAGCGCAGTGAAATGAATTGTGTGTATACAGGCGGGTCAGTGGGTAGCAGAGTATACAGGGGGCTCTGTGGGTAGCAGAGTATACAGGCGGGTCTGTGGGTAGCAGATTATACAGGCGGCTCAGTGGTTAGCAAAATATACAGGCGGCTCTGTGGGTAGCAGAGTATAGAGGCGGCTCTGTGGGTAGCAGAGTATAGAGGTGGCTCTGTGGGTAGTAGATTATTCAGGCGGCTGTGTGGGTAGCAGATTATACAGGCGGGTCTGTGGGTAGGAGATTATACAGGCGGCTCTGTGGGTAGCAGAGTATACAGGCGGCTCTGTGGGTAGCAGAGTATACAGGCGGCTCTGTGGGTAGCAGAGTATACAGGCGGCTCTGTGGGTAGCAGTACACAGGCGGCTCTGTGGGTAGGAGATTATACAGGCAGCTCTCTGGGTAGCAGAGTATACAGGCGGCATTGTGGGTAGTAGATTATACAGGCGGCTCTCTGGGTAGCAGTAAACAGGCGGCTCTGTGGGTAGGAGATTATACAGGCAGCTCTGTGGGTTGCAGAGTATACAGGCGGCTCTGTGGGTAGCAGAGTATACAGGCGGCTCTGTGGGTAGCATATTATACAGGCAGCTCTGTGGGTAGCAGAGTATACAGGCAGCTCTGTGGGTAGCAGAGTATACAGAAGGGTCTGTGGGTAGCAGATTATACAGGCGGCTCTGTGGGTAGCAGAGTATACAGGCAGCTCTGTGGGTAGCAGAGTATACAGGCGGCTCTGTGGGTAACAGAGTATACTGGCGGCTCTGTGGGTAGCAGAGTATAGAGGCGGCTCTGTGGGTAGCAGAGTATAGAGGCGGCTCTGTGGGTAGCAGAGTATAGAGGCGGCTCTGTGGGTAGCAGAGTATAGAGACGGCTCTGTGGGTAGCAGAGTATAGAGGCGGCTCTGTGGTTAGCAGAGTATACAGGCGGCTCTGTGGTTAGCAGAGTATACAGGTGGCTCTGTGGGTAGCATAGTATACAGGCAGCTCTGTGGGTAGCAGAGTATAGAGGTGGCTCTGTTGGTAGCAGAGTATACAGGCGGCTCTGTGGGTAGCATAGTATACAGGCGGCTCTGTGGGTAGCAGAGTATAGAGGTGGCTCTGTGGGTAGCAGAGTATACAGGCGGCTCCGTGGGAAGCAGAGTATAGAGGCGGCTCTGTAGATAGCAGAGTATGATGTGGCGGGAGGCTGGAGGGATGAGGAGAGATGGGGCAGGAGCGGCGACATCACCGCTCGGCGGCAGGACGTGGCTGCGTGCTGGGGCTGATGGCTGCCCCAGTTACACGCCATTGTCGTCTGGGGCGGTGTGAGGGCTGTAGAGAGGGATCAGTCCCTCCCCAGAGGTCACACATGTGACCTGAGGAAAAGGAGCGGATTAGGCGGTCTGTGGTAAACACAGGACGGCCATCCGATTCGTTGAGGACGGCGAGTGCGAAATAGTCACGATGCTATTGCATCAGGAGCGGTGTGAAAAGAAGAGGTGGTGTAGAAATAGCCGCTGAATAGTACAGTCTTCTCTCCAGAAAGTACACAGTTGTTGTGGGATTTATATGGTGTGTATGGTGGCTCAGTGGTTAGCACTCTATATGGTGGCTTAGTGGTTAGCACTGTATACGGTGGCTGAGTGGTTAGCACTGTATACAGTGGCTCAATTGTTAGCAGTGTATAAGGTGGCAGAATGATTAGCAGTGTATACGGTGGCTCAGTGGTTAGCAGTATACACAGTGGCTCAGTGGTTAGCAGTGTATACAGTGGCTCAGTGCTTAGCACTGAATATAGTTGCTCAGTGGTTAGCAATGTACGGTGGCTCAGTGGTCAGCACTGTATATGGTGGCTCAGTGGTTAGCACTGTATATGGTGGCTCAGTGGTTAGCACAGCATATGGTGGCTCAGTGATTAGCAGAGTATATGGTGGATCAGTGGTCAGCACAGTATATGGCGGCTCAGTGGTTAGCACTGTATACGGTGGCTCAGTGATTAGCACAGTATATGGTGGCTCAGTGGTTAGCACAGTATATGGTGGCTCAGTGATTAGCACAGTATATGGCGGGTCAGTGGTTAGCACTGTATATGTTGGCTCAGTGATTAGCACATTATATGGTGGCTCAGTGGTTAGCACAGTATATGGTGGCTCAGTGGTTAGCACAGTATGGTGGTTCAGTGGTTAGCACAGTATATGGTGGCTCAGTGGTTAGCACTGTACGGTGGCTCAGTGGTTAGCACTGTATATGGTGGCTCAGTGGTTAGCACTGTATATGGTGGCTCAGTGGTTAGCACTGTATATGATGGCTCAGTGGTTAGCAGTGTATATGGTGGTCAGTGGTTAGCAGTGTATATGGTGGTCAGTGGTTAGAACTGTATACGGTGGCTCAGTGGTTAGCACTGTATGGTGGCTGAGTGGTTAGCACTGTATGGTGGCTCAGTGGTTAGCACTGTATATGGTGGCTCAGTGTATAGCACTGTATATGGTGGCTCAGTGGTTAGCACTGTGTATAATGGCTCAGTGGTTAGCACTGTATATGGTGGGTCAGTGGTTAGCACTGTATGGTGGCTCAGTGTTTAGCACTGTATATGGTGGCTCAGTGGTTAGCACTGTGTATGGTGGCTCAGTGGTTAGCACTGTGTATGGTGGCTCAGTGGTTAGTACTGTATGGTGGCTCAGTGGTTAGCATTGTATATGGTGGCTCAGTGGTCAGCACTGTGTATGGTGGCTGAGTGGTTAGTACTGTATGGTGGCTCAGTGGTTAGCACTGTATATGGTGGTCCAGTGGTTAGCACTGTATGGTGGCTCAGTGGTTAGCACTGTATATGGTGGCTGAGTGGTTAGCACTGTATGGTGGCTCAGTGGTTAGCACAGTATATGGTGGCTCAGTGGTTAGCACTGTATATGGTGGCTCAGTGGTTAGCACTGTATATGGTGGCTCAGTGGTTAGCACTGTATATGGTGGCTCAGTGGTTAGCACTGTATATGGTGGCTCAGTGGTTAGCACTGTACACGATGGCTCAGTGGTTAGCACTGTATATGGTGGCTCAGTGGTCAGCACTGTATATGGTGGCTCAGTGGGTAGCACTGTATGGTAGCTCAGTGGTTAGCACTGTATATGGTGGCTCAGTGGTTAGCACTGTATACGGTGGCTCAGTGGTTAGCACTGTATACGGTGGCTCAGTGGTTAGCCCTGTATACGGTGGCTCAGTGGTTAGCACTGTATATGGTGGCTCAGTGGTTAGCACTGTATATGGTGGCTCAGTGGTTAGCACTGTATGGTGGCTCAGTGGTTAGCACTGTACACGGTGGCTCAGTGGTTAGCACTGTATATGGTGGCTCAGTGGTTAGCACTGTATATGGTGGCTCAGTGGTTAGCACAGTATATGGTGGCTCAGTGGTTAGCACTGTGTATGGTGGCTGAGTGGTTAGCACTGTATGGTGGCTCAGTGGTTAGCACTGTATATGGTGGCTCAGTGGTTAGCACTGTATATGGTGGCTCAGTGGTCAGCAGTGTATATGGTGGATTAGTGGGTAGCATTGTATGGTGGCTCAGTAGGTAGCACTGTATATGGTGGCTCAGTGGTTAGCACTGTATATGGTGGCTCAATGGTTAGCACTGTGTATGGTGGCTGAGTGGTTAGCACTGTATGGTGGCTCAGTGGTTAGCACTGTATATGGTGGCTGAGTGGTTAGCACTGTATGGTGGCTCAGTGGTTAGCACAGTGTATGGTGGCTCAGTGGTTAGCACTGTATATGGTGGCTCAGTGGTTAGCACTGTATATGGTGGCTCAGTGGTTAGCACTGTATATGGTGGCTCAGTGGTTAGCACTGTATACGGTGGCTCAGTGGTTAGCACTGTATGGTGGCTCAGTGGTTAGCACTGTATATGATGGCTCAGTGGTCAGCACTGTATATGGTGGCTCAGTGGGTAGCACTGTATATGGTGGCTGAGTGGTTAGCACTGTATATGGTGGCTCAGTGGTTAGGACTTTATACGGTGACTCAGTGGTTAGCACTGTATATGGTAGCTCAGTGGTTAGCACTGTATAAGGTGGCTCAGTGGTTAGCACTGTATACGGTGGCTCAGTGGTTAGCACTGTATATGGTGGCTCAGTGGTTAGCACTGTATGGTGGCTCAGTGGTTAGCACTGTACACGGTGGCTCAGTGGTTAGCACTGTATATGGTGGCTCAGTGGTCAGCACTGTATATGGTGGCTCAGTGGGTAGCACTGTATGGTGGCTCAGTGGGTAGTACACGGTGGCTCAGTGGTTAGCACTGTATACGGTGGCTCAGTGGTTAGCACTGTATATGGTGGCTCATTGGTTAGCACTGTATGGTGGCTCAGTGGTTAGCACTGTACACGGTGGCTCAGTGGTTAGCACTGTATATGGTGGCTCAGTGGTCAGCACTGTATATGGTGGCTCAGTGGGTAGCACTGTATGGTGGCTCAGTGGGTAGCACTGTACACGGTGGCTCAGTGGTCAGCACTGTATATGGTGGCTCAGTGGGTAGCACTGTATGGTGGCTCAGTGGTTAGCACTGTATGGTGGCTCAGTGGTTAGCACTGTATATGGTGGCTCAGTGGTTAGCACTGTATATGGTGGCTCTGTGGTTAGCACTGTATATGGTGGCTCAGAGGTTAGCACTGTATGGAGGCTCAGTGGTTAGCACTGTATATGGTGGCTCAGTGGTTCGCACTGTATATGGTGGCTCAGTGGTTAGCACTGTATACGGTGGCTCAGTGGTTAGCATTGTATACGGTGGCTCAGTGGTTAGCACTGTATATGGTGGCTCAGTGGTTAGCACTGTATATGGTGGCTCAGTGGTTAGCACTGTATGGTGGCTCAGTGGTTAGCACTGTGCACGGTGGCTCAGTGATTAGCACTGTATATGGTGGCTCAGTGGTTAGCACTGTATATGGTGGCTCAGTGGTTAGCACTGGATATGGTGACTCAGTGGTTAGCACTGTATATGGTGGCTCAGTGGTTAGCACTGTATATGGTGGCTCAGTGGTTAGCAGAGTATAAGGTGGGTCAGTGGTTAGCACAGTATACGGTGGGGGGGCGGAATGGAGTGAGGAAGAATAGAGTGAAGCAGAGCAGGGGTAGAATATAGAGGGGCAGAATGGGGTTTGCCCCCCTGTTTCCCCTGGGCTCTATGTGCCCCTGCACTGTCTTTAGTCGCCCTGCCCCCTCTGTGGCTTCTTACCCTTCTTCCCAGCTCAGATCAATGAATAGAGGGCCTGAAGTGATGTATGAGTCATGTGAATGATCACATGACTCTGACATCACCAAAGGTCCTTTAGCCTTGTAGTGAAGATGATCGGAGCAGAGAGAGATGCGGGAGTGTCCGGATCAGCAGGAGAGGTGGGGGGGATCTATGGCTGGGGGGGGATCTATGGGTGGGGGGGATCTATGGCTGAGGGGGGGGATCTATGGCTGGCGGGGGTGTGCGGAGATCTATGGCTGGGGGGGGATCTATGGCTGGCGGGGATCTATGGCTGGCGGGGGTGTGCGGGGATCTATGGCTGGGGGGGGATCTATGGCTGGCAGGGGTGTGCGGGGATCTATGGCTGGGGGGGATCTATGGCTGGCGGGCATCTATGGCTGGCGGGGGTGTGCGGGGGTCTATGGCTGGCAGGGGTCTATGGCTGGCGGGGGTCTATGGCTGGCGGGGGTGTGCGGGCGGCATTGTGCGGGGGTGTGCGGGCAGCATTGTGCGGGGGTGTATGGCTGGCGGGGGTGTGCGGGCGGCATTGTGCGGGGGTCTATGGCTGGCGGGGGTGTGCAGGCGGCATTAGGAGACTGGTGTGGGCGGGTGTTTGGAGTGTGTGGTGGCAGAATGTGGGCGCTTCCGGTCAGTGTCAGCATCGCTCGCCGCGCGTGATATCGGCACAGTGACCGGAAGCCCCAAACTGGTGATTATATAGGTAGATGGCTACTGGAGCTGCGGTTTGCAGAGAACCCCTAACAGAGATTGGTGTGGATCCACAGGACCTGCGGTGACATAGGAGCCCTGTGATGCTTGGATCACCTGATTGCACCCCAAGTGACGTGGAAGTGGAGGAGCAGCATCAATCAGTACGGGCACCATGAGAACCCGGTGGAAGCTCTCACTGAGGTTGTGAGGAGGCGGCACAACTGGTACAGGTTAGAGTGCCCCCGCACACTCCCCCATATACCTCTAATAGTTTACTGGGTTTCCTCTAAGGGAGCGTTTCCTATCTCTCTGTTTTGTATTGCATTATCTGTAGTAGAATTGCCTTCTTTTATAGCCAGGATCCTATTTTTCCAAACAAGCTGATTTCAATCGCACATAGAGGCATTTCAGGTTAGGGTCCTGATGCATGAGATGCACCTTGTCATGGTTATCGTGCTCATTTGTATTGGCCAATACTTTTGCTAAGCATCTTGGTTAATTCTTAGTGTTCTTTGTCAGTGGGCAAACTTACAAATCAGCAAGGGATCAAATAATTATTTCCTTCACTGTAGCTGAACTAAAGCGGGAGCAGAGAAGAGCAACCAAGGTTATTAGAGGATTGGGCGGACTGCAAGCAACCTCAAGACAGGTTATTAAACTTGGGGTTATTTGGTAAAACTAAGGCTTAGGCGTGATTTTATTAAAATGTGTCCAGGAGTATATATAGAGGAGAAAGAGGACTTCGGACCGTGCTCCCGTTTCAATGAATAAGTACAATGAAGTTATTAAAAACTATTTAGTGGCTTATTTCTACATGTTTCATGGTTAAAAACCCCTTTATCAGGGCCATCAAAAGATGTACCTCTTATGGCAGTCCTGATGAAGAGGTTTTTAAAGCTGAAATGCATAGAAATACACAACTAAATACGGTTTTAATAACTTCATTGTACTCGTTTGTGCACCCCTGCATACCGGTGGCCACAGAATGGTACAGCAGCTGGGATGGTAAGCCATCCACCCCAAACCAAACACCCAACACTCCGCCGAATCCTCAGACCTTGGACTTTATGCCAAGCAGTGGAGAGGTGGGGGAAGATGGAGTGGTGGGTGGAGCTTAGTGAGACACCTGTGAAAGGGGCAGGAGCTTCAGGAGTGACTTCAGAAAGTGACAGTCAGTCAGAGTGGAGTTGGTGGAGTGTGAGGACAGGTCCAGAGTGACACAGAGAGAAAAGACTGTAACAACAATGGAGAGAAAACCAGGACACGCCGGTTGGTGTCATCTGATGGCTGACCGGGTCCGAGGCTACTGGCCAGGTGTAGAGGAGAAATAGTCCAAGGTAGAAGACAGGCTTTACGGAGACACTGAGGGACTGGGTCGACGGAAAGTGGTTGGCTGCTTTATGCCCACAGATTAACCGGTGAGGTGAAGGGTCTCTATGCCTGGAACCGACTGACCGTCACACCAAAGGAAAGGCCTCACGTAGGACTAGGGATCCAAAGGGAGGATACCCAGAATGGTCCATGATTGCTAGCCCAGAGGTTGTGAGCGGTCCTGAAGAGGCCCATTCATTGAAAAGGGAGCACGGTCCGAATCCTCTTTTTCCTCTATATATGCTCCTGGATTTATAACACGTGGGAGACTGCAGCATACCATGGAGACCAGATATCGGTGATATCATGTGCCATATCAGTGGTTGTGACGGATCACAACCAACCCAGGTGAGCCTGCATTTGTATTCATGCAATACCAAGGGGGCATATTCTACATCTGGATTAAAGAAGGTTTAATTATAAATACAGAGGCGGATTCTTTACTGTACGAGCAGTGAGACTATGGAACTTTCTGCCGTATAATGTTGTAATGAGTGGTTCTCTACTAAAACTTAAGAATGGCTTGGATGCCTTTCTTGAAAAATATATTACAGATTATATATACTAGATTCTTTGATAGGGCATTGATCCAGGGAACTAGCCTGATTGCCATATGTGGAGTCAGGAAGCAACTTTTTCCTCAATGTGGAGCTTAATGTTTGCCACATGAATATTTTTGCCTTCCCTTGGATCAAGACGTTAGGCTATAGGTTGAACTAGATGGACTTAAAGTCTACCTTCAACCATGGAAACTATTAAATGGTTTTTGGGCATAGACCCAAGTTTTGCCAAATCAGCTGTTTTCACACCAATGGCTTTTTTTGGCTTAAAAGCATTGTTTGGTAAATCTCCCCTCCTGCTAGACCTACCGTATATACTCGTGTATAAGCCAACCCGTGTATAAGCTGATCCCCCTACTTTTGCCCCCAAAACCTGGGAAAACCTATTGACTCATGTATAAGCCGAGGGTGGACCCCAGCACAGGTATACAGCCCCCAGCAGTGTGGTATACAGCAGCCTCCCCAGTGGTATATACAGCAGCAGCCCCAGTGGTAGTATACAGCAGCAGCCCCAGTGGTATATACAGCAGCAGCCCCAGTGGTTAGTATACAGCAGCCCCAGTGGTATATACAGCAGCAGCCACAGTGGTTAGTATACAGCAGCCCCAGAGGTATATACAGCAGCCCCAGAGGTATATACAGCCCCAGAGGTAGTATACAGCAGCTCCAGAAGTATATAAAGCCCCAGTGGTAGTATACAGCAGCCTCAGTGGTATATACAGCCCCAGTGGTAGTATACAGCAGCCCCAGAGGTATATACAGCAGCCCCAGTGGTATGGCTTATATTGGCAGCCACCAGCCTACTTACATACACATACCCATACATACACATATACACACACACACATATACACATATATACACATACACACACATACACACAGCTTCCTACCTTGTCCCCCCGTTCTGCAGTGCCTCCGGTGTCCTCCGTGCCGACCGCTGTGATGCCTCCTCGATCCTCTTCTTCTGTGCTGGGATGTCCTCTGTGCCTTCCGGTGGGGTCCTGGCTCCGTTCCCGGTCTGCTGTGCCTTGTGGATCCCCCTGCTTCAGTTCCATCATCATCGGTGCTGGGGGCCGCCATCTTTCTTCTTCCCTCCGCCCCAGGCCAGTGATGTCAGAGCAGGCCGCGCTGTGATTGGCTAGCACCCGTGATCACGTGTCACGGGTGCTAGCCAATCACAGCGCGGCCTGCACTGACATCACTGTGACATCACTGGCCAGGGGCAGAGGGAAGAAGGAAGATGGCGGCCCCCAGCACCGATGATGATGGAACCGAAGCAGGGGGAACCACAAGGCACAGCAGACCAGGAACGGAGCACGGAGGACACCAGAGGCACTGCAGAACGGGGGACAAGGTAAGAAATACTACTCAGCGCCCCCCCAAACCACCATAGGATTACCGTATTGACCCGTGTAAAAGCCGAGGGGGGGACTTTTCAGCCCAATTTTTAGGCTGAAAAACTCAGCATATACACGAGTATATACGGTATACAGGTCATTGATCCATCTGAATCCTCTTCTTATAGTAGTTCATAAAGTATGATATTCATGCCATTTGAGTGTGATGGGGTATAATATTGACTGGAGAAGTTGCACGACTTATGACCCCTTGTCCAATAGGCCTATATATGTGACTGACGTAGCTGACTAATTTGTTTGGTAATACTCGACGAAACCTATAGTTGTGACATGTGAGGGTGGCGGGTCATAAAATTGACTGGAGTAGTTGCATGAGGTTTAAGGGCATCCTGCCCACTAGACATACAGTATATAGGTCACTGATCCACCTAAATCCGACTTCCTATAGTAATCTGTGAAGCTGCTACTTTTGCCACGTGAATGTGGTGTAGCCTAAAGTTTATTGGAGCTTTTGCATGAGGTTTGAGGGCACACTGCCTAAGAGTCTCATACCCAGGGGCTGACTGGCGAAGCAAAACCTGGGTGGCAAAATTTTTCCGGCAGCCCTTGGGTGAGGACCGGGGGGGGGTGCTGTCGGAAATTTCCGGCGGCCCGTCTTTCGTCTTTGGTGCGCCCCCCCATCGCGCCACGCCCCCCTGCAAAGAGAGGTGTAGCTAAGGGGAGCCTAGAGGTTCCCATTATGGTTGGAGTAGTGGATGGTTGCTAGATGACCGACCTTTGCCAGGTGAATACCCATTGCACTTAGCAGCGGCTGCAAGATCCTCTGGAGGCAACACAGGTGTCTGTATGCCGGTACTCAATCACCTGCAACCCACAGTGGGGGCGGTTGTGGCACCAGCGTCCGGCCATGCTGTCAGGGAGGTGACTGGTGGCATTTAAAGACACGAGGTTACCAAGGGCTCTGCCATTCAAGGTGCATGCAAGGCATAGTGTCAGAGCAGCCTATTGGTCACGCCCTTCTATTAGATCAGGCGGGCTGTTCCGCACTGATTACATGCCTCACAAAACGACAGACGCCCCCAGAGGCAGTTTGAGGCTGAGCCCTCTGGGGGCGTCTGTCGTTTTGTGAGGCATGTAATCAGTGCGGAACAGCCCGCCTGATCTAATAGAAGGGCATGACCAATAGGCTGCTCTGACACTATGCCTTGCATGCACCTTGAATGGCAGAGCCCTTGGTAACCTCGTGTCTTTAAATGCCACCAGTCACCTCCCTGACAGCATGGCCGGACGCTGGTGCCACAACCGCCCCCACTGTGGGTTGCAGGTGATTGAGTACCGGCATACAGACACCTGTGTTGCCTCCAGAGGAGCTTGCAGCCGCTGCTAAGTGCAATGGGTATTTACTAGTGATGGGCGAATCCTAAATTACTCGGAATCGCTTGACTCTAGCGAGTCCGAGCCCAGGACTCGCTACTCGTTGCGAGTCTAGCGAGTCCAATGTTAATGAATGGGGAAGCGAGTAATAGCGAGTAGTGTGAGATTTACAAATCGCAGATGTGTCTTGGAAGCTTCAGCCTGAAGCAATCCTAGTTGTGTCATTTATTTGCATTGCTAGTTTACTTTGTAAGTAATCGCTGACTCGCACAGATAAGATCCTGTCTTCTCTGTGTTCTGGCTGCCCCAGCTCCAGGGTCCTAGAGCCTGCCTGCTGCCTGATGTAGCAGAGCTGAGATTGTTCTCAGTCTGCTCATTCCCTGTGTACAGACATGAATGTCTGTGCACAGAGATGATGTAGCAGAGCTGAGATTGTTCTCAGTCTGCTTATTCCCTGTGCATAGACATCTATATTTATGCACAGTGGATGTAGCAGAGAGGACATCGCGTTTTGGACTGCGTCGGACGGAAGAGGATTTTTTTAATTAAAGATGGAGTCCCTAATGGCTTTTTTTTTTATTTCTAATAAAAAATTTTCCTTGTGTTGTGTTTTTTTTAAAACAATTTAATAGAAATTCATGGCGGTCATGTCTAATATTGGCGTGACCGCCATGAATTTCGGGCTTAGGGCCAGCTGATAATACAAAGCTGGCCCTAACCTCTTTATTACCCAGCGTGCCACCGCTACCAGGGCCGCTGGAAGAGCGGGGTTCAGCGCCAGAGGATGGCGCTTCAATAAATGCGCCATCTTCTGGGGCGGCTGCGGGCTGCAATTTGCAGCGGGGGGTGCCCAGAAAGCTTGGGCATCCCTGCGCTGCGGATTCCAGCCCCCAGCTGCTTAGCTGTACCTGGCTAGACATAGAAATTGCGCGGAGCCCCACGCATTTTTTTTTAATTATTTCATGAAATTCTGAGATTCTGACTCTGAGACTCTGACTCTGACTCTGAGACTCTGACTCTGAGACTCTGACTCTGAGACTCTGACTCTGAAATTCATGAAATAATTAAAAAAAAATGCGTGGGGCTCCGCGCAATTTCTATGTCTAGCCAGGTACAGCTAAGCAGCTGGGGGCTGGAATCCGCAGCGCAGGGATGCCCAAGCTTTCTGGGCACCCCCCGCTGCAAATTGCAGCCCGCAGCCGCCCCAGAAGATGGCGCGTTCATTGAAGCGCCATCCTCTGGCGCTGAACCCCGCTCTTCCAGCGGCCCTGGTAGCGGTGGCACGCTGGGTAATAAAGAGGTTAGGGCCAGCTTTGTATTATCAGCTGGCCCTAAGCCCGAAATTTATGGCGGTCACGCCAATATTAGACATGACCACCATGAATTTCTATTAAATTGTTTTAAAAAAAACACAACACAAGGAAAAATTTTTATTAGAAATAAAAAAAAAAGCCATTAGGGACTCCATCTTTAATTAAAAAAATCCTCTTCCGTCCGACGCAGTCCAAAACGCGATGTCCTCTCTGCTACATCCCCTGTGCATAAATATAGATGTCTATGCACAGGGAATAAGCAGACTGAGAACAATCTCAGCTCTGCTACATCATCTCTGTGCACAGACATTCATGTCTGTACACAGAGAATGAGCAGACTGAGAACAATCTCAGCACTGCTACATCATCTCTGTGCACAGACATTCATGTCTGTACACAGGGAATGAGCAGACTGAGAACAATCTCAGCACTGCTACATCATCTCTGTGCACAGACATTCATGTCTGTACACAGGGAATGAGCAGACTGAGAACAATCTCAGCACGGCTACATCATCTCTGTGCACAGACATTCATGTCTGTACACAGGGAATGAGCAGACTGAGAACAATCTCAGCACTGCTACATCAGGCAGCAGGCGGGCTCTAGGACCCTGGAGCTGCACAGAGAAGACAGCTGGACTCGGCTCGCAAAGAAACAGCAGTTATCTGCGAGTTTCCCTGCTATCACTGGCACAGTAGCCAGTGATTACTCGCGAGTCTAATGCAAACAATGGCAATCCTAGCTTTGTCAGCGTTTCTGACAAAACTAGGATTGATATTGATTTGCATTGGACTCGCGAGTAATCACTGGGAAACTCGCAGAGTACCGAGTCCTGCGAGTCCCTTACTACTCGCCGAGTAACGAGTCCTAGCGAGTAGATTCGCCCATCCCTAGTATTTACCTGGCAAATTTTGGTGAGTTTTTTTGTCTGTTTTTAAGTCCATTCGGTGAATAATTTGCTAGATGACCGCCAGGAAGGAGGTGTCAGTCATGTTTTGGGTGGGTCGCAATCATGTGGAGAGAGCTAGTTTGCCCCCTATAGGGTCCATGAAGGCGTGAAAAGGACCACGGCAAAGTATATATATTTTTAGACTGGCCACTTTTTTTCTTCGTACAAAATCATCCCCATGCATGACAATGCACTATCTCTTGGTACAGAGCATAGCCCTGAGTAATTGGCTGCTATGGACATAAAAGTAGAGAAAACCATGGTGTGGCCACCAGTCTCCCCTGATCTCAGCCCTATTGAGAAACTTGGAAGTACCATTAAGCAAAAAAAATCTAAGATGCTGTAAGACATTAACCGTCAAACCAGCAGCTCTGGGAGTCGATTCTGACATCATGCAAACAAATGCAATCAGAAAACATCCAAAACCTGACAAGTGCAATAAATGCAATATTTGTGAAGGTGATATCAAAGAAAGGCGATATACAATATGAGACATACTGGTAGGATGTTTTCATTGTGAGCCCCTATGGGGACAGTGTTGATGATGTATGTAAAGTGCTGTGGAGTTCATAGTGTAATATAAATGTAAAAAAATATTTCTTCATATGTCGTCACATTACCGGGATCTGAGGATCTTCTATTTCGAGGTCAGGGGCTCTCTGATGCCATGTTGCTGCTTGTCTCGCTGTCTTCCTCTTTTGACACTGTAGTGCGGTGGACAAGAGAGCATTAACTGGTTAATAACGAGAAGTATGGAGTGTGTACTGAGCCATAATCCTCCCCATACCATGAAGTATGGTGTGTACTAACTGAGCCATAAACCCTCCCCATACCATGAAGTATGGTGTGTGTACTAACTGAGCCATAAACACTCCCCATACCATGAAGTATGGTGTGTACTAACTGAGCCATACACCCTCCCCATACCATGTCCAGCAGACATTGTACGATTACTACATGGATTTTATTATTAGGGCACGGACACACTGGGGTGAAACTTGAATAAGTGCAATGTGTGATTTTATCGCAGTGCAGTCAGTTAATCAACGTCTGAAACACATTGGCGAGTTTCGGACGCTTTTTTCTCATCCAGATTCTGGATGGGAAAAAAGTCACAACATGCTGCGACAGTCTGCGATTCATGCGCGAGACTCACCAATGAAAGTCTATGAGTTCGACAAAATCATGGACCGCACACTGACAGCACACGGACCATCCGAGAGGCATCAGTTTTTTTCACTGATACATTATCATTCTTCAGCTGAGACAACTGTAAAATGCTCCTGTAAATGATTCTACAGTAATAGCTGCTGAGAAACAAAACAGATTGCACATGGATGTGATCTAAGAAAACTGTCGGACACTCGCACAGTATTTGGATGTCCCAGTGGCCAGCCACACAGACAGCCCGCCACAGCCACACACAGAGCCACAACCACACAAAAACAGTCAGCCACATAGCCAGCCAGCCACATAGACAGCTACACAGACAGAGAGAGCCACACAGAGAGATACAGCCACATAGACAGCCACACACATAGCCACAGCCAGCCACACACAGAGCCACAGCCAGCAACATAGACAGCCATAGCCAGCCACACACAAGCAGACACAGCCAGCCAAACACAGACACAGCCAGCTACACACACACAATCAGCCACACACATACAGCCACACACAGCCAAAGCCAGCCAGCCACACATACAGCCACACACATACAGCCAGCCACATAGACAGCCACACACACAGCCAAAGCCAGCCACACACAGGCGCAGCTACCCACACACACACACACACAGCCAGCCACACACACAGCGAGCAATATAGACAGCCATAGCCAGCCACACACAGACATACAGCCAACCACACAGCCAGCCACAAACACACAGTCAGCCACACACAGCCAAGCAGCCCCAGCCACACACACACACACACAGTCAGCCACACACAGCTAAACAGCCCCAGCCACACACAGCCAGCCACACAGCCTCAGCCCCAGCCATGCAGCCACAGCCACGCAGCCCCAGCCACACACAGACATAGTTAGGCACACAGCCAGCCACATAGCCCCAGCCACATAAAGACACAGACACACAGACAGCCACATGCAGCCACGCAGCCCTAGCCACACAGTCAGCCACACAGACACATTTTGCCACACACAGCCAGCCACGCAGCCTCAGCCACACAAACACAGTCAGTCACAGACAGCCCCAGCAACACAGACACATAGTCAGCCACAGCCACGCAGCACCAGCCACAAAAAAAAAACACCAGCCACAAAACCCCAGCCACATACGGACAAATAGTCAGCCACACAGACACAGCCCCACACACAATCAATCATACACACAATCAATCCTATACACACAATCATACACACACCTAATCCCATACACAATCCTATACATGCATACACAATCATATATGACTCACCGCGGCCGGCAGACTCCGGTTTAGACAGGCGATTCTTCTCCTTCCTTGTCACGGGTGGACCGCGCCTGCCGGTAGTGGGGCCCGGTGTAGTGCAGATCAAAAGTGAAGACGTCTTGCGGGAACAGATTAAAGGGGTTTTAATTTGTTTTCTTCGTGACGCCACCTATGAGTAGTTCGGTAAGGGCTACCGACGCTGCGGAACCCCCGGGGGATGGACAGCAGCAAGATGTTACGCTCCCCACAGGCTGAGCGGTGATCCCCGGGGGCTGGAGCTGCTCAAGATGTTGTGCGGCAGCTGCGGTTACCTTAGTGTGCGGACGGATAGTTCATAAGGAGACACGGACACAGGTAGTCTCTGCAACGGGTCTTTACTGTAACCAGCAGGCAGTACATGGTATACAGTGGTTGAGTAGTAGACCGGGTGGACTCAGCAGTGATAGTGTTCCTCAGAGATCCGCAGTGTTCCTCCATTCTACCTACTTAGTTCCTTCTTGCCAGCGTCGCCCAGGAATACCAGATCGGGTACGGGGAGGCTGCTTCAATGCCCTATCCATCTGTATACGTTGTGGATGCTTTGGGGAGCCTTGTGTCCCTCAGTGGGTACACCGCTGGTTAGACGACTGGAAACTGGCTGGTGGTGGGGTGCTCCTATAAAGCTGCTCCTCCACGGGGCTGGTTCGCGTGACAGAGGTGAACTGCTGCCAGCTTCGGTACCAGTGAACCGGCTGTAAGTTGTGGGCACGGGAGTCTTTTGGGAACCCGTGTAGATAAGCCCAATCCCGGTGGTTAAGGCCTCAGGTGCTGACACCCGACCGGTGACGGCCCAGGGGCTCCGCACGGGGTGCGGAGCCCCCGCTCCTCTCCAAGTTCTAGTCTGCTCTTGTCAGGTTCTAGATTATTCTCTTCCAACTCTGTTCTCTCTGACTAGATTATTGTGTGTTCTATTACACTACCCTAACACTCCACCCCCCAGGACCTATGATTGGTCCCCTGTTCTAGGTGTTGCATGTTGGGTTGGATCTCAGAGTTAACTATTTCACTGCTTTGTCAGAGAATACTGCGGCTGCAATACTCCCTTGTGACGCACTCGTTGCGGGGCGCCACACTCCCCCTTGGTTAAATCAGCTTGTCCCCAAGCGTCAAACTACTCACATTACAGAGGTTTTTTTGCATTTTTATACATATATGACACACTTTTATTAAAAATGACAAACAGGTAAAGGCATGCTTTGGTGACATAAGCAAAGAAACAGGTAATCACTTTGTGCGGACCCAGCGTGCGGTCGGCTGTCCTTTAACTAGAGTCCAGGCTGTAGCCGCGAGATCACACAGTCAGTGAATAACGGGAACAGAGTCATTGAGGAAGTTCAAGTTTTAAAGTCACTGGCTCTGAGGGTGATGGCGCACCCGGATAGCGAACCACCCATCTGAACAAGCATAGCGCTCGTAGGTGATTATGTCGCCCCGGTATAGATCGCGATCGGGATGTCCTCTTGGCAAGTTTGACTCAACGTCCCGGCGCCCCACAAACACCTCCTCATTCAAACCCACCTCCCAAGCGAACCCCCACCCGGTATTTAAATTAAAGGTGGAAATTCTACCTTCACGGCGGAGTTCATCAGGCAGCGGCGGCTGGCGGCGAGCCTCGGCACGGGCCTCCATGTTGGCGCGTTCACGGGCTTGCCACTCCTCTAGTCGTCTCTGGCGTACATCTCCGTCGTTACGGCTCGGGGTGTAGAGATGAGTAACGGAGCTGGTGGTTTGGCGGGAAGCTTGAACTTGGCGGGCTGTCTGTATCGGCACCCGGTGGAACGGCACAGGGGAAGGTGTCGGCAGTGCACCCGACCAGTGTACCCGAGCTGTATGCCCGGTAGGAAGTTCCTTGTTGTCTCCCCAAGCGAACCCGGTGTCGAAATCCTCAGCGGTGCTGTGGGTCTCGTCGTCATCCTCTCCGACCTCTTCCTCGATGACCACATCAGGCTGCTCGATGATGAAAGACGTTGAAGCCTGTTCCGTTGTACAACAGGGCGGTGGTGCTGCGGATCCTTCCGTAGGGACGTCCTGCAGGGCTTCCAGGCTGCCTGCCTCTTCATCTGTTTCCGCAGGTAAAGGTGTTTCAATCCCGGTTACCAGGTAGGCCTCGGCAATGGCAAGGGAAGCCTCCGGTACGGGGATAAAACAGGCGACTGTCTCTGTGGTGGTGAAACATGTCGCGGGTTCCTCAGTGGGAACCTGGTAGAGATCTAGTTCTTCCATGGAGCGTGTTATGAGCTCCGGCTCAAGAACGGGATTGGTTGCGATATTGGTCGCTGGAACGGGTCGAGTTGCGGCCTCCACCGGAATGACGCAGTCTATTGGCTCTGGTGACGGAGCAGGACAGGTGGTAGGCGACGGTGAGGCGGTCGAGAAGCTGGTGACGTCGTCTGGGCTTGGAGAAGCTGTACCCGGTCGGCTCTGCTGCATCGCATGGTGTAGTCGTCTGCCTAGGGTCGCGCTCCAGCTACGGATCGTCCATTCCACAGTCTCTAGTAACCGCACCCGGAGGTCTTGTAGAGCCTCTAGCCAGAAGTCGGGACTGCCGTCTATGGTAAGGGCAGGATCCGGACCCGGTTGGCCTATGGCTGCTCTGGCCTCCGCCTCGACCTCCCGCATCAGGTCTTGGAGTCTCGTGCTGGCCATTCTTCTTGGAGGGAAACCACACCCGTTCAACCGGTAAGACGTTCTGGTTGAGCTGGTGAAGAAGTCTGTCGGTGTGTCTGTGACACTCCCATTTCCTGTGGGCTTTTGTAGTCCAATGGTGGGAAAAGTCTTTGGGGTCCGCCCCCATGGTTGATTCGAGCAATCAGGGCGGACAAAGAGTTTGGCGCCTTCTGTCTTTAGCCCTCCCACGATGAGGGGGGGGGTTGACTCACTCCTGGGCTTCACGTGGCGGCTTCTTGTGGCGGGAACGCCATCTTGGGCGCCATCTTGACCCGACGGTGAAAAGGCGGGAAAGTTCTTTTAGGGACAAACAAAGTCCAATTGTAGACAATAAAGTCCAGTTTAAGCACAATATACCCGTTGGGTAACGGGCCTGCACGTATCCTGTTCGTGACGCCATTTTCTGACTCACCGCGGCCGGCAGACTCCGGTTTAGACAGGCGATTCTTCTCCTTCCTTGTCACGGGTGGACCGCGCCTGCCGGTAGTGGGGCCCGGTGTAGTGCAGATCAAAAGTGAAGACGTCTTGCGGGAACAGATTAAAGGGGTTTTAATTTGTTTTCTTCGTGACGCCACCTATGAGTAGTTCGGTAAGGGCTACCGACGCTGCGGAACCCCCGGGGGATGGACAGCAGCAAGATGTTACGCTCCCCACAGGCTGAGCGGTGATCCCCGGGGGCTGGAGCTGCTCAAGATGTTGTGCGGCAGCTGCGGTTACCTTAGTGTGCGGACGGATAGTTCATAAGGAGACACGGACACAGGTAGTCTCTGCAACGGGTCTTTACTGTAACCAGCAGGCAGTACATGGTATACAGTGGTTGAGTAGTAGACCGGGTGGACTCAGCAGTGATAGTGTTCCTCAGAGATCCGCAGTGTTCCTCCATTCTACCTACTTAGTTCCTTCTTGCCAGCGTCGCCCAGGAATACCAGATCGGGTACGGGGAGGCTGCTTCAATGCCCTATCCATCTGTATACGTTGTGGATGCTTTGGGGAGCCTTGTGTCCCTCAGTGGGTACACCGCTGGTTAGACGACTGGAAACTGGCTGGTGGTGGGGTGCTCCTATAAAGCTGCTCCTCCACGGGGCTGGTTCGCGTGACAGAGGTGAACTGCTGCCAGCTTCGGTACCAGTGAACCGGCTGTAAGTTGTGGGCACGGGAGTCTTTTGGGAACCCGTGTAGATAAGCCCAATCCCGGTGGTTAAGGCCTCAGGTGCTGACACCCGACCGGTGACGGCCCAGGGGCTCTGCACGGGGTGCGGAGCCCCCGCTCCTCTCCAAGTTCTAGTCTGCTCTTGTCAGGTTCTAGATTATTCTCTTCCAACTCTGTTCTCTCTGACTAGATTATTGTGTGTTCTATTACACTACCCTAACACTCCACCCCCCAGGACCTATGATTGGTCCCCTGTTCTAGGTGTTGCATGTTGGGTTGGATCTCAGAGTTAACTATTTCACTGCTTTGTCAGAGAATACTGCGGCTGCAATACTCCCTTGTGACGCACTCGTTGCGGGGCGCCACATATACACATTCAGACATACACATATTAAAGTGCTGTACAAATCATGTGAAAAGGATGACAGAAAAGACAGTGTAATCAGCTAATCCAATCTGCATACAGTGCACTGCTGCTGATATAGATATGGCACAGAGAAATCAACCTGTCCAATATGCTAAAATTGCACCACTACCACTATTAAAACAGATACAGCTACATCCAGATGAAGATGATAGTTACAGCCCAATTATATTGACAATGCAAATCTCCTGTAATAAATCCCTTCCCATGTATGGGGGGTTTGATGCTCAGGGACACTGGCCGCACATCTCCCACCTTTCTTGTTGCCCAATGTGAACAGTAGATTGCGGTTTCCTTTTGGCGGGAAGCACGATGTGGACGGAGCCTCGTCAGTATTGGCTATGGCCGGCAGCCACACACAGCCCTCACTGCTGAGATGCCGGCACTGCACAGGTAGCCGCCGGCCGCATCCCAGTACAGAGAGGCAGAGGGGCCGCCAGCAATCATGCTGCCCCGGCCCGTATAGCTGTCCAGCCAGCCCCTGGGTACGAGGACTACTTTGCCCCAGGAGGCAGTGTTCCAGCCAGGGCCAGACTGGGACCAAAAAGCAGCCCTGGATAACAAGCCCACCAGCCCACAAACTATAACACCCATCAGCCTCGATCAGTGAAATTTGCTTTTACGTTGTCATGACCTCATCACTTTCGCAGGTTGCTTTCACATCAGCGGTAAACTGATGTTTGCGGCCAATCCAGCAGGTGGCACCACATCTGCCGGATCAGCCGACTTGCAGCCCAGATGCGGCAAGCCCCATGCATATTGTACGGCAAGTGCTGTTCTGCCAGGTGCGGCAGATCCGCCACTTGCGGCGGCGAAAAAAAACCCACCGCTTACAGCCACGTTTCTTGGGATCGTGGGGTCCCAGTAGTCAGATCCAGAGCGAAGGGCAAGTCACCATCTGTACAGAAGAGAAGTGATGACTTCCATATTGGGGATAATTAATTTAAACAACACCTCTCTGACAACAGGACAGGAGAAGTGGTACTGTGCAGTGTATATATACGGAATAATACAGATACTGAGGATTACACCCAGTATACAGGACAGGAGAAGTGGTACTATGCAGTGTATATATACAGAATACTACAGATACTGAGGATTACACTCAGTAGACAGGAGAATTATACCCAACATACCCAGGAGGCTGTGCTTTATAGATAGGATGCTGTGGTATATAGATAGCCAAGACTCAGCCTGATCCTAAAGATGGGTAAAGATGAAAGGTGGAGGCAAAAAGTCCAGTGCTAGGCGCAGAGAGAACAGAATTCATGGAGACACCGGGAAGAACACAGAGAGAGCTCTCAGGAAAATTTTCTGTTGCTGCACATTACAGACTGCGGGCCGTATACACAACACAGACTGTCCGTTGTGTACACACTAGAAGCTGCCTGCTGTATACACATTACACAGTGCGGGCTCTGGGCACGTTACACAGTGCGGGCTCTGGGCACGTTACACAGTGCGGGCTCTGGGCACGTTACACAGTGCGGGCTCTGGGCACGTTAGACAGTGCGGGCTCTGGGCACGTTTACACGCTGCGGGCTCTGGGCACGTTTACACGCTGCGGGCTCTGGGCACATTTACACGCTGCGGGCTCTGGGCACGTTTACACGCTGCGGGCTCTGGGCACGTTTACACGCTGCGGGCTCTGGGCACGTTTACACGCTGCGGACTCTGGGCTCGTCGCACGCTGCGGACTCTGGGCTCGTCGCACGCTGCGGACTCTGGGCTCGTCGCACGCTGCGGACTCTGGGCTCGTCGCACGCTGCGGACTCTGGGCTCGTCGCACGCTGCGGACTCTGGGCTCGTCGCACGCTGCGGACTCTGGGCTCGTCGCACGCTGCGGACTCTGGGATCGTCGCACGCTGCAGACTCTGGGCTCGTCACACGCTGCGGACTCTGGGCTCGTCACACGCTGCGGACTCTGGGCACGTCACACGCTGCGGACTCTGGGCTCGTCACACGCTGCGGACTCTGGGCTCATCACTCGCTGAGGACTCTGGGCTCGTTACACGCTGAGGACTCTGGGCTCGTTACACGCTGAGGACTCTAAGCTCGTTACACGCTGAGGACTCTGGGCACGTTACACGCTGCGGACTCTGGGCATGTTACACGCTGCGGACTCTGGGCTCGTTACACGCTGCGGACTCTGGGCTCGTTACACGCTGCGGACTCTGGGCTCGTTACACGCTGCGGACTCTGGGCTCGTTACACGCTGCGGACTCTGGGCTCGTTACACGCTGCGGACTCTGGGCTCGTCACACGCTGCGGACTCTGGGCTCGTCACACGCTGCGGACTCTGGGCTCGTCACACGCTGCGGACTCTGCGCTCGTCACACGCTGCGGACTCTGGGCTCGTCACACGCTGCGGACTCTGGGCACGTCACACGCTGCGGACTCTGGGCTCGTCACACGCTGCGGACTCTGGGCTCGTCACTCGCTGAGGACTCTGGGCTCGTTACACGCTGAGGACTCTGGGCTCGTTACACGCTGAGGACTCTAAGCTCGTTACACGCTGAGGACTCTGGGCACGTTACACGCTGAGGACTCTGGGCACGTTACACGCTGCGGACTCTGGGCTCGTTACACGCTGTGGACTCTGGGCTCGTTACATGCTGTGGACTCTGGGCTCGTTACACGCTGTGGACTCTGGGCTCGTTACACGCTGTGGACTCTGGGCTCGTTACACGCTGTGGACTCTGGGCTCGTTACACGCTGTGGACTTCGGGCTCGTTACACGCTGTGGACTTCGGGCTCGTTACACGCTGTGGACTCTGGGCTCGTTACACGCTGTGGACTTCGGGCTCGTTACACGCTGTGGACTCTGGGCTCATTACACGCTGCGGACTCTGGGCTCGTTACACGCTGCGGACTCTGGGCTCGTTACACGCTGTGGACTCTGGGCTCGTTACATGCTGTGGACTCTGGGCACATCTGAGACTGTTGGTTATATCTTGCATACACAGCACTATACTGTATGTACAGGTCTCCACACTATATATACACAGTATATAGGCACACTAGTACAGCATGTAGTGTGGACCTGTATATACTGTATAGTGTTGTGTAGAGACAGAGAGACACACAGACACTGTCAAACACACAGATAGAGACACCCAGACAGACAGAACAACACTCAGAAAGACACACACAGACATGATACTCACATATACCAGTAGGACCTGTGATGATGTCACATGGAGGGGAGGCATCCGGGGTCACATGATCATCTCAGAGAGAGATCAGGAATGTGATGAAGATGGTGGGAGGGCTTGGGACCTGCCCCTGTTATCCTGACTGCTGAGAGAAGGGCACTGCTTTAGGGAAACGGCCCTGCCCCCTTCGCGTCCATGGCCACGCCCCCTGCATGCCGTGGCCGCTCGGTGCCAGATTAAAGCAATGCTGAGGCTGGAGGAGCGGGCGGCCCCCGCACCCCATAAGTGGGTTGCCCAGTGCGGGCCTGGTTCCAGCCCTTGCAGTTGAGGAGGAGGGGGGCTGTGGCTGCTATCACGCAGCCCGCACTCACCATGCTTCCTGCCGGCATGTCCACTGTCGGCTGCTATGCAAGCAGCTGCGGCCGCAAAGCAGCGCCGCCGGGCCGTTTCAGTATGGGCGGCCCTAGATGAGGGCAATTCCACCAGCCTGGGGGGCACTTGCCCCCCAGCCACCTGGGCCAGTCCGCCCCTGCTCATACCTGCCACTCATTCCCCAGTTCCTGATCAATGTTTAAGCTTGCAATGCTAGGCAAGGCCCTGTTCCAGACCCTGTGCCATATATGTGAGGCGGCGACAGGGTAGGGGGTACTCAGATACCGGGGCTGATGGCGAGTTGGGTGGGGGATCACGGCTGGTCGGTCCTCGGTCCTGTGCCCTGGACCCTCAATGGCAGGGATGGTGGGGGATGATGGTGGTGAAAGGGATTGTTTACATGACTTGACACTTACTTCAGGGCAGCTGGGCACCAGCAAGTCGACACAGAGCTCTCCGCTCTCTTCTCTCTGGGGCACGCTGATTGTTTACGTGACGCTACCTGTGGTACCTGGTAACGTGTATACCAGCGCTGCGGCTGAGGTGGTGGAGGTGCAGCTCAGTGTAGTACAGATCCCCACAGGCAGAGCTTTATCTCAGAACAGCGGGGATGGATGAGGGGAGTCGTAGTAGCGTCTCTGCAGTCAATGCGGTGAATAGCGGCGGTTAAGCAGGCACACACTCACACAATGGTCTTTGTTTCGGTACCTTTTATTGGTGACAGGGTAATAGGTACAGTCCAGAGAAGTAACCAGGTCCCCTGTGAAATTTGGGACCTTCACCTTGGAGAGTTCTGAGTCCTCCTCTGTCGCTGAGTGTGGTGGTTTGGGGTTAGTCCTGCCTGTGTCTGAACTCACTGCTCCTTCTCCCTCTCAGGGCTTTACTCTATCACTGACAATGAGGTTCTTCTGTGGGGTCCCTATTCCTCCTTTGGCCCCTGGTCCTGTGTTTGGTCAGTTTGAGTGTCTCTTTGTATTTACCTCAGGGGGATTTGGTCCTCCTGGTCCTTCCGGGCTTTTACTGCTACAATGGATGCTGGCAGTGTCGCACTCCGGTGTCCGAGTGTACTACAGGGAAACCAGTTTTGTTTCCTTCTTTAATTCTCCAATTCTCCACTGGCCTCCGACCCTCTCCCAAGGGTGTAGCACAGCTGGTTTAGTGTTTTCTGGTCCTGGGCCTGGATCGTTCCCAGCGACCAGCTCCTCACTCCTGTTCTCTTCACTGCTTGACTGGAACTAACTGAACTAACTAACTCCTCCCCTCAGTCCTGGATCTTTTAAAAGGGATCTGGCTTAAAGCAGCCAGTAGAGCTCCCCCTTCAGGTCTGGGGTGGAAGGTGTTGTGTGCTGTGTGTACTAAGGTGTAAATCCCTCCTTGCATCGGTGGATCCTGTGGCAATCCCCTGCAGGGGTGCCACATTCCCCCCTAGTTAAATACAGTCCTCCTGGAATGAAACATTTTTCCATAAACACAACATAAGTTAACTATTTACATTTAAATTTGAACAGAATCTCAAAATAAAAAATTTACAAAAACCAGGGATAAAGAAGAAAATGGGTAACCAGTCCATACAGCACTAGTCTATCCGCTGCTGGCTGTTTAAAGGGTGTTTGCCACTACCAGTCCTGTGGCTATGGTCCATTTTTGAAAGTAAGAAAGGAAAGATTCAAAAAGTCCAACAGGCAAAGTCTCTGTAGTCTTAAAGTTCAAAAACACAACAACAAACGCTACGGGTGCCTCGGTGTAGGAGTCCTAGATACTGCAGGGGCCTCTACCAGGTGTGAGGTAGCAAGGGGAATGGTGGTAGAGGGACGCTATGTTTCCCCAAGGATGGTGAGCTACTGCATGTATGGGACAGGAGATGCTTACATGAGCATAGGTGAGGTAGGTGTGGCCACCGTTACTGAGAACGGTGGCTGTTGGTAAAGCCTGTTATGGGACCTCATCTATGAGGAATGGGGGAAGGTTTTTGGGCGGGCCTCCATTCCTCATCTCCCGCCCCAGGCTTTTGAAGTAGCTGGGAGGGAAAGACAGGTGAGAAAGGTTAGGCCGGAAGAGACGGCTGTCAAGGTGTTGTGAGATGAGATCAGACTAGAGACGAGTTCAGTCAGTGAAAAAGGAGCCTGTGAGCACACAGGGAGCGTGTACCGGACCCCAAGGTGGGGAAGGACCCTCAGGCGAGCTCCAGGAGGAGCAGGTTTAGGACCGCCGCTATTATCCTGATGTAAGGACTGTTTTTTGTTTGTTTTGCCATTGTGTGAAATAAAACACACTTGTTTTTGGACTGAGCCTGAGTGTCACTGCCTTACTTGCTGCTGCTATAGAGACTGATCCCTACATATGGTGGAGAATGCGGGCACTGCGGTAAAGGCATTGATTGAAGCCAACCTGCAGCAGAAGCAGCAACAGCAGATGTATGCTGAGGCGCTGCAGGCCCAGCAGCACAGCCATACGGAGGCCCTGAGACTTCAACAGCAAACTAACCAACTCCTGATGGAACAGTTAACAGCCCTGAGGTCAAGCGCACCATCTGATCCACAGCAGGACATCAAGAAGAGGGTCCGTGCGTCCCTCCAAAAGATGACCGCAGGGGACGATGTTGAAGCTTTCTTGGCGGGGTTCGAGAGAGTGGCAGAGAGAGAGAGTCTGCCGCCACACCAATGGTCGGAGGTCGTAGCGCCATATCTGATTAGAGAGCCCCAGAAAGTGTACTACGACCTGAGCGAGCAGGACGCCCGGGACTATCAAAAGGTAAAAGCCAAGATTCTAGCTCGATTAGGTGTGAATGTGTATCTACGTGCCCAGAGAGTCCATCGCTGGGCTTATGTAGAGACTGTAGCGGTCCGGTCTCAGATGTATGATCTCGTCCATCTTGTAAAAAAAATGGTTACAGCCGGAGATGTTGTCCCCAGCACAGATGGTGGAAAGAGTGGTACTGGACAAGTTTGTGCGGGCCTTGCCCCCAGCCATACAGCAGTGGGTGGGACATGGGGACCCTGTCGATGCCAACCAGCTGGTCAGTTTGGTGGAACGTTATGAGGCCACACAGAACTTGTTAAAAGTTTCTTCCCCAGCCCGTGTGCTCCCCAAATCCCGCAAGGTCACCGACCCTGAGAAATACAGCACTCTGACACGCACCCCCACTCAGGCAAGGAAGCTAGAGACAGTTGTGTGCTGGAGGTGTCAAGAGCGAGGACACATTGCTGCAAACTGCCCTATCACCACCAATCCTATGGACTGCAGTATGGCCCGGCGTGTCTCCCTCTATGCCTTCCCGGTATATACCGCTGTTTCCCCAGAGCCTGCACCTATCTCTCCCATGTGTCAGGTTACGGTGGCGGGATGTCCTGCAGCTGCCCTCTTGGACTCGGGAAGCCTTATCACCCTGGTGCATTCCACCTTGGCTGGGTCTGCATCCTACACGGGACGTAATGTGGGGGTCTTATGCATTCATGGGGATTTGAAAGAGTACCTTACCGCCATAATCACTATCCAAACCCCGAAGGGGGAGTGTCGTCATGAGGTGGGAGTGTTAGAGTCCCTGCTGTATGGACTGATCCTTGGGAGAGACTTTCCTCTATTCTGGACTCTGTTACCGGGAAACCCGGGGTTAAGGGGTAAACAAGTCCAGAATGTCACGGACCCTGAGCCTGAACCTCGTGATCCCGACTCAGGGGTGCCAGCCGTGGGAGTAACAATGTCCCCTCTAGAGGTATTCGTGGGTGAAGCCGACGAGCTCGGGTCAGTACCTGAGTTCGCAGAGTTGGGAGTTCCCCGTGACAATTTTGGTACTGCACAGCTCCAAGACCCGACGTTAAATAGGGCAAGGGAAAACATTATTTGTATTAATGGGGTGTTTCAGTACCCAGGAGCAGACCAGGTGTTTCCCCACATGTCTGTCAACCAGGATCTGTTATACAGGGTTGACAGAGTGCGGGGTGAGTCCTTGGAACAGCTGGTGGTTCCGCAGCCTTATCGCCCGACGGTGCTCGACTTGGCACATAGGCATGTGCTGGGCGGACACCTCGGCCATAAAAAGACTCTGGAACGAATTCTGCAGCGTTTTTACTGGCCGGGAGTGTTTCGGGAGGTGCAGCGGTATTGCGAATCATGCCCCGAGTGTCAGCAATCCGCTCCTATGCCGCACTTCCGTAGTCCCTTGGTACCCCTGTCCATTATAGACGTACCATTTGAAAGGGTCGTCATGGATCTGGTGGGTCCTCTGGTCAAGTCTGCCCGAGGGCATCAGCATATCCTGGTAATCATGGATTACGCTACCAGGTATCCAGAGGCAATTCCACTGCGGCACACCTCGGCGAAATTGATAGCCAAAGAGCTACTCGCCGTGTTCTGCCGGGTAGGAATCCCTAAATAAATACTTACGGACCAGGGGACGCCGTTCATGTCCAAGGTTACCAAGGAGCTATGTAAACTGTTCGAGGTGCGCAACTGCTTTACCCGGGTCTACCATCCGCAGACAGATGGCTTAGTTGAAAGATTCAACAAAACCCTAAAGAGCATGCTGAAAAAGGTGGTATCCAGGGATGGGAAGGACTGGGATTGTCTTCTACCATACCTGATGTTCGCGATTCGGGAGGTACCACAGGCCTCAACAGGTTTTTCTCCGTTCGAACTCGTGTATGGTAGACATCCCCGGGGCCTGCTTGACATTGCCAAGGAGGGATGGGAGCAGGAACCCACCCCTCACAAAAGTGTAGTAGAGCACATCGCGACCATGCAGGACCGGATGGCAGCAGTGATGCCGATAGTGAAAGAACACTTAGAGGAAGCCCAAATAGCTCAAAGCCGGGTATATAATAGATCAGGTCAGAACTTTTAACCCGGGAAACAGAGTCCTGGTACTAGTGCCTACTGTGGAGAGTAAATTCTTGGCGAAGTGGCAAGGGCCCTATGAAGTCCTAGAAAGAGTTGGGGAGGTCAACTACAAGGTATATCAGCCGGGTCGGAGAAAGACCGAGCAGATATACCATGTCAATCTGCTATAAGCCTGGAAAGACAGAGAGGGTCTGGGTACAGAAGGGTCTCCAGCTGACCGTCCTCCTGCACTGACGTTACAGGCCAAGGTGGTGCCTGAGGGGGCAGTGGCAGAAGTGACGATAGCCGAAACCCTCACGAAAAAACCAGCAGCAAGAGTCTCGAGAGTTTGTGGCCAGGAATACGGATGTATTTTCAAAGCTGCCAGGGCGTACCTCGTTGATTACACACGACATTGTCACCGAGCCCCAGGTAAAAGTTCGGATGAGGCCCTACCGAGTACCTGAGGCACGGCGAAAGGCCATTTCAAAGGAGGTTCGTCAAATGCTGGAGTTAGGGGTTATTGAGGAGTCGAAAAGTGAATGGGCTAGTCCCATTGTGCTCATTCCCAAACCTGATGGGACGATACGGTTTTGCAACGACTTCCGGAAGCTGAACGAGGTCTCTAAATTTGACGCTTATCCAATGCCACGAGTAGACGAGCTCATTGAAAAACTCGGGAAAGCCCGGTACTTCTCCACACTCGATCTAACTAAGGGATACTGGCAAGTACCCCTTACGGATAGCGCCAAAGAGAAGACCGCGTTCATCACCCCGGAGGGTCTGTTTCACTACCTGGTGTTGCCATTTGGCATACATAGGGCTCCAGCCACATTCCAAAGATTAATGGACATCGTGTTGAAGCCTCATCAAAGGTAAGCCTCGGCCTATTTGGATGACGTCATCGTTTTCAGCAGCGACTGGGAGAGCCACTTGGCCAAGGTACAGGCTGTGGTGGACTCTCTCCGGGCAGTGGGGCTGACTGCCAACCCCAAAAAGTGTGCTCTGGGAATGGAGGAGGCACGCTATTTGGGGTATGTGATAGGGCGAGGTATGATTAAGCCGCAGGTCAACAAGGTCGAAGCCATCCAGAGTTGGCCCCAACCAAGGACAGTAAAGCAGGTGAGAGCCTTTCTGGGGATTGTGGGATACTACAGGAGGTTCATCCCCAATTTTGCCACCCTCTCAGCCCCATTGACAGACCTTCTGAAAGGAAGACGGCCCGTCATGGTAAAGTGGAACCCCCAGGCCGAGCATGCCTTTCTGGTCTTGAAGACGGTGTTATGCGGGTCTCCCATCCTTATCACACCTGACTTCACCCAAACCTTCATCGTTCAGACAGATGCATCAGAAGTAGGGCTAGGTGCAGTCCTTTCTCAGGTGGTGAATGGGGAAGAACACCCCGTTAACTACCTGAGCCGCAAGCTCACGCCTGAAGAGAAAAATTACAGTGTGGTCGAGAGGGAGTGCCTAGCCATCAAATGGGCCTTGGAAGCGTTGAGGTATTACCTGCTGGGGCGACAGTTTCGGTTGATGACTGACCACTCCCCACTCACGTAGATGAGCCAGTCAAGAGAGAGGAATGCGCGAGTCACCAGGTGGTTCTTGTCGCTCCAGAACTTCAACTTCACGGTGAAACACAGAGCCGGGAGGCTGCAGGGCAATGCCGATGCCTTGTCCCGGACTCACTGTTTGGTGACAGGAGTTCACCCCCCCCCGGGTTGAACTGAGGGGGGGGGGAGATGTGAGGTAGCAAGGGGAATGGTGGTAGAGGGACGCTATGTTTCCCCAAGGATGGTGAGCTACTGCATGTATGGGACAGGAGATGCTTACATGAGCATAGGTGAGGTAGGTGTGGCCACCGTTACTGATAACGGTGGCTGTTGGTAAAGCCTGTTATGGGACCTCATCTATGAGGAATGGGGGAAGGTTTTTGGGCGGGCCTCCATTCCTCATCTCCCGCCCCAGGCTTTTGAAGTAGCTGGGAGGGAAAGACAGGTGAGAAAGGTTAGGCCGGAAGAGACGGCTGTCAAGGTGTTGTGAGATGAGATCAGACTAGAGACGAGTTCAGTCAGTGAAAAAGGAGCCTGTGAGCACACAGGGAGCGTGTACCGGACCCCAAGGTGGGGAAGGACCCCCAGGCGAGCTCCAGGAGGAGCAGGTTTAGGACCGCCGCTATTATCCTGATGTAAGGACTGTTTTTTGTTTGTTTTGCCATTGTGTGAAATAAAACACACTTGTTTTTGGACTGAGCCTGAGTGTCACTGCCTTATTTGCTGCTGCTATAGAGACTGATCCCTACACAGGTCATAAGCGCTGTAGGCCTCCTGGCCCTGGGGTCACCTATTGGCCAAGATTTTGCTCTCCCTAGACAGCTTCTTATGCCAACTCCTCTCACCCCTCTTACTGGTGTTGTGTACCTGGTGTGGGTTGTTTTAGCCTACTCTTCACCCTTTTCTGTACATTAGCATTAATAACATATATACATTTTAAACATATTTACATTTTCCACATGTTATGGCTTATTCTCTGTACCTGAGTGGTGGGTGTCCTAGATTGACATGTGTTGACCTACCTAATTCTGGTGTAGGATTGGTGAGAGTGGGTCTATGTGTCACAGGTAAACTGGGTAACAATCTGCGACTACCTGATCTCACAGTAGGAATGGCAGGTACACCGATTGCAGGATTCTCTGGTTCCAACACAACGGGTGCTTCTTCTACTCTTGGCGTTTCTACTGCTGGTGGGAACATCAAAGTTGGAATTAGGTATGTACCTTCTATTTGAGGCCAATCCGCTGGTAATTATCCATTGAGTCTGGATTGTCTTTGGCTTCTCCTTCTCAGGTTCTGGACAAGATACATCTTCTTCTGGTTGTAACTGTTGAGGGCACTTCTTCAAATGATCCCTAGACACTGTTACTGTTGTTTTGCCATGGTCTTTGCTGATGAGACAGGTTTTCTGGTTATCAAATTCAGATGGTAATACAGTGTATAGTTCTTTTTCCCATTGATCATCTAGTTTGTGCATTCTTCTTTTTCTTTTCAAAACCAATTCACCTGGCGTTAAGGGTGTTTCTTACGCACTTTTGTTAAAGTTGGTTTCTTGTTTTTCTGTAGATTTTTCCAGACTTCTCTCAACGCATTCTTGTATTTTCTAGCATTGTTCTTTTCTACGAGTTTCCCAATCTGCATCTGTGGTATCTTCTTCAGAAACTACTATGCCTATTTCAAAGTCTACTGGCAATTTTCTTGGTCTTGCTCTCATGAGGTATGCAGGGGTACAATTTGTTGAGCTTACTGGGATGTTGTTGTAGATGTCAACTAGATCTGGTAATTTCTCTGGCCATTGGTTTCGTTCTTCTAAAGGCAGTTTTCAGCAATTCAATTACCAAGTGATTCATCTTTTCGCACATTCCATTAGTTTGAGGATGGTAAGGAGGGGTGCGAATTTTCTTGCATCCGTATAGGCGACAGAACTCTTGAAATATTTCAGCTTCAAAGGCAGGACCTTGGTCTGTCAATATCTATTTTGGATAACCATGTGGTCTGCAGAAATAGGCTTGGAAAGTTCTTGCTGCTGTCTGAGCTGTTAAATCCTTTACCGGAGCTACCACAAGGAATCTGGAATAGTGGTCTACCATGGTAAAAGCATAGGTGTAACCTGATTTTCTGGGTGTGTGTTTGACATGATCTAAGGCTACTAGTTCTAATGGATGTTTGGTGATGATAGGCTGGAGTGGTGCTTTCTGGCTTTTATGGTCTCTTCTTCTTAATGAGCATGGTCCACAATTTTTACACCATCTCTCTATGGAGGCTCTCATGCTGATCCAATAGAATCTCTCATGTGACAATATTTCCAGTTTTCTCCATCCAAAGTTTCCTCCTCCGTCATGGTATGCTTCCAATACCATTTGGACATCTCTCTTTGGAACCACAACTTGCCATACCATTTCATGTGTTCTTGGGTTGATATACCATCTGCACAGTTGACTTTGATAGATGAATAACCTGCTTCTTTCTTTCCACAGGTACTGGGCCTCTGGTGGGGCATTCTTTTCATGTTGGGAATCCGGTTGGGTTATTAACTTCTTTACAAGGCTCACTGCCGGATCACAGTCTTGAGTCTCCTTCCATCCATAGTGAGGCAATGGGTTTAGTGCAACAGTCTGACGGTTCTGGTAGACGTGATCTTCAGCCATTTTCTATTTTCTACTTTTATGGAAAGCTGGGAGTTCTATTTCCTCTAAGTCATCCTCTTCTTCTTCAAGTCATTGTAGATGTACTTGAGGGTTTCTGGAGAGGGCATCAGCATTTGCGTTGTTGTGGCCCGCCCGGTATTTGATGGTAAAGTCATAGTTCGATAGTCGGGCCATCCAGCATTGCTCCAATGCACGAAGCTTCGCGGTATCCAGGTGTGTTAACGGGTTATTATCCGTGAAGACGGTAAATTTCGAAGCTGCCAGGTAATGCTTGAACCTTTCTGTTATAGCCCAGACCAAGGCCAGGAACTCCAACTTAAAGGAACTGTAGTTTTCCGGGCTCCTCTCGGTGGGTAAAAGTTTTCTGCTGGCGTAGGCAATTACCCTCTCTCTACCATCTTGAATCTGGGAAAGGAATGCTCCCAGGCCTACATTGCTTGCGTCGGTGTAAAGGACGAATGGTAGGTTATAATCGGGGTAAGCCAGGATTTCCTCACCGGTTAGAGCCTGCTTCATCTGTTGGAAGGAATTTTCTTGTTCTTCTCCCCATTCCAATGGTGGCTCTGAAGATCTTCTCTTAGATTGGCCTACCAGAAGATCTTGTAGGGGCGCTGCCATCTTTGTGTAGCCTTTTATAAATCTTCTGTAGTATCTAACCAAACCTAAGAATTGACGCACTTCGGTGATGGTGGTTGGTCTCTCCCAATCCTGGATAGCTGTCACTTTTTCCGGGTCTGGTGCTACTCCATCTGCGCTGACCATATGCCCGAGGTATTGAACTTTAGGTTTCAGCAGGTGACATTTAGATGGTTTGAGCTTCATCCCGTATTTTGCAAAAGCTGCAAATACTTCCACCAGCTGTTCCAGATGTTCTTCGTAGGTCTTGGAATACACAATGACATCGTCCAGGTATAACAGCACCATCTCAAAGTTCTGGTGTCCCAGGCAACATTCCATGAGTCTTTGAAACGCACCTGGTGCATTGCATAACCCGAATGGCATGCTGTTGAATTCGCATAGGCCCATTGGTGTTGTGAATGCAGTCTTCTCTTGGTTTTCTTCTGCAACGGAGACCTGCCAATACCTACTAGTGAGTTCTAACGTGGAAAAATAATTAGAAGTCTTTAATGCAGCAAGAGACTCCTCTATTCAGGGTAACGGGTAAGCATCTTTGTGAGTGATCTTATTGACTTCCCTGTAATACACACGCATCCTCATCGTGCCATCCTTCTTTCTGACTAGGACTAAAGGGGCTGCCCAGGGACTACAGCTATCTCTTATAACCCTGGCTTCCTTCATGTCCCACAGCATCTCTTTGGCATGCTGGTAGTGATTTGATGGAATGGGTCTGTGTCTCAATTTAATTGGGAGATGATCTCCTGTGGGTATGCGATGGTGTACCCCTTTAAACCTCCCAAAATCTAATGGATGCTTACTAAATATTTGTTCAAACACTTGTGCTAGCCGGTAGACTCCGCACTTATGGTGAGAAGGGGTGGCATCAGTTCCTACGTGCAACTGCTGACACCACTCCTCTAGCTGTCCTTTGGATTTGTTATCCTCCGCCCGACTAGACGGGGAAACGGGCTCTACTGCCTGTATGTTGTTGTTACAGACAGTATACAGCTTTGCTACAGTAGCATACTGGGGTAGTTTTTCTTTCTCTTCCCCACAATTTAATACACAGATTGGTACTCTTCCCTTGCGTACATCCACCCCCCTCTGGCTGTCAGTAGTGTAGGTCTATGCTCTGAATATACCGGCTCTACAACTGCCTGGTATTCCTTTTCTCTGAGACCTATTGCTGCTCGACACCATATCATCATTTCACTTTTCGGTGGTAACACAATGGGAACCAGGCATGTTACCCACACACTGCCAATCTCTTCCCCCAGACAGATTTACCTGTTGCTTGTGGATGAGGGCTCGGATTTCTCTTTGGATGACTCTCGTCCGCCCCTAACCAGCAGTCTCAGCAATCTGTTGGAGTAAAAACAACACTTCTCCAAGGCAGTTTTCAATCACATTAGTACCAATTACCATGTAGGGGTATTTCCCATCAGGATTTTCCTCTACCACACATAACTCTTGGCGTTTTAACTCTACCCTCCCCAGCTTTATTGCCACTTCTCTGAACCTCACCTGATTCTGTGGTTGCCCATTAGCTGCAAGAATGACAAAGTTAGGGTCTGATGGTCTAAGATTGGTGTCAGATCAAAATTGTTTATAAAGGATATGTGGATGGTGGTAACCTGCGACTCGGTGTCCAGTAGGGCCGACATGGGGATTCCTTCTAACGTAATGTTGAGGTACGGACTGCCTCCAACGTACCGATTATGCCAGTCGTATGGGCCCAGTTGTTCCACTCCTGGTGGCTGGCCCTCGGGCCCAGGAATCTTGTGTTTAAAGGACATCCTCTTGCAAAGTGGCCTGGTTTGTTGCATCGCAGGCAAATGGGTTGTCCTGAAGAATCCGTGTAGTCCTTGGCTCTGCGTTGGAATGGTGCATCGGTCCCCTGAACGAGTGACTTGTTCTTCCTCCTCATCCATAGGACATCCTCAGGGCAATCAGCTAGTTGGATTTTGCTTGGTGGTGGTGCCCCAGGCATGGCTTGCAAGCGTTTTAGTACATAGTCCATATTTTTTACTTTTGCAGGGTCTTTGGAAGCGAGTTTAAAGTCTATTTATTTATTTATTTATTATTTATTATTATTTATTTATATAGTCTATGGGAGAGGTGTTAACCTGCCATGATTGGATTGCAGCCTCTGCAGGTACTGGATCCCGTAACACTGTTATAGTACGATCTTTTAAGTCATTAAAGTTTACAGTTGGATGATCCAGGACCCACATGTGTACCTGCAGTGGTAGTCTGACCTCAATCCTTCCGTAAACTGCTCTGCAAGCATTTTATCCTCTTCTAGCACACTTGCTGGGTCTACCTGCTTTAAGGACCGAGTGCCCCTTGTAACGGAGGGCATAGTCTCTGATGGTATCCTGCGGTCTCTGCTTGCACTGGTAGAACAGCATCCTCAACTAGACTGTGTAGGTTTTTCAAAAACAGCTTTGACTTTGTCAAACACTTTAGCTGCAGAGTCCCTGTCAGCATCGCTCCAAGACTCAACCTCCAGCTCCGCTGCGCCTGTTAATTGTCCCAGCACAACAGTGGCTCGCTGTTTTTCTGTCATCGCATACATGTCCAGCACTGCGCACATCTTTTGTTTGAAGACTGCTAGTGTATCGGGTTTACCTTCATATGTTGGCAACCATTTTGCGCCCGGTATGCACGGCATGGTTATCGGCATTATCGGGGCCGCTGCTCCAGGTGCTGCATTTCGGGCGTCCCCTCTGTCAGGGACTTGTGCGTCGTCTGAGTCACTCATGATGGGGCCCCCCTAGTTAATCGCTGCCAGCCGGTGAGGTAAAACAAACTTTTCTGATCGTCGGCGGCTCTGCAGGGAGAGTTGAGCACCTCGGGTATTTCTTGAACTGGGAACTGCGCTTTGCTGATCTCCGGCAGAGTGAGGGGGTGGGGCTTATCATTGTGCTCTTTCAGCCGCGCAGCCACGATGCTCTTCCCACTCTGTGGTGCAGTAATGGCGGCCCGGTTTTACAGTTCACAAACAGTTAATAAAGTTCAATTCTAGGCACACAGTACCTGATTTTACCGGGCACGAGATCCTATTCGTGACGCCAGATTGAGGTGGTCGACAGGGTAGACTTGGGCGACTTAGATGGGGGATCACGGCTGGCCGGTCCCCGGTCCCGTGCCCTGGACCCTCAATGGCATGGATGGTGGGGGATGATGGTGGTGAAGGGGATTGTTTACGTGACGCCACCTGTGGTACCTGGTAACGTGTATACCAGTGCTGAGGACGGCTGCTGAGGTGATGGAGGTGCAGTTAAGTGTAGTACAGCTCCCCCACAGGCGGAGCTTTACCTCAGGGCAGCGGGGATGGATGAGGGGAGTCGTAGTAGCATCTCTGCAGTCAATGCGGTGAATAGCGGTGGTTAAGCAGGCACACACACACACAGTGGTCTTTGTTTCGGTACCTTTTACTGGTGACAGGGTAACAGGTACAGTCCAGAGAAGTAACCAGGTCCCCGATGCAATTTGGGACCTTTACCTTGGAGAGTTGTGAGGCCTCCTCTGTCACTAAGTGTGGTGGTTTGGGGTAAGTCCTGCCTGTGACTGAACTCACCGCTCCTTCTCCCTCTCAGGGCATTACTCTATCACTGACAATGAGATCCTTCTGCGGGGTCCCTATTAATAATAATAATAATAAATCTTTATTTATATAGCGCCTACATATTCCGCAGTTATGCAAGAAAACTCCAGCACTTGGCGTAGTCTTCATAATAGTTCATTTATTTGTGCAGATTAAAAATGAACATACAATTGAAAGGGAGACATGACCCCACGATTTCAGCGTGGGGTCATGTCTCCCTTTCAATTGTATGTTCATTTTTAATCTGCACAAATAAATGAACTATTATGAAGACTACGCCAAGTGCTGGAGTTTTCTTGCATAACTTGATTGGATAACAGACACTCCACTCCTCTGCACTAAACCGGCTCTCAGGTAAATATCCAGTGACAGCACCACCCCTTCCCCACTTCCCTGAGACTTGATATTCCGCAGTGCTTTACAATGTAGGGGTTAGAGTACAGAAAATATAATACAGTAAGTTATTACAGTAGAGAACAAATACAGTACAATAATTGGATCCAAAACAATAGGCATAGAATCAATGTAAAAAGAAAATACAATAAACAAAGCAAGAAATGAAGGTGACCATGCTCAAAAGAGCTTACAATCTACAACGGGATAGGGGTTGCACAAGGTACAGGGGCTTATTAAACTAATGGTCCAGGCATCTTGAGGAAATGGGGGATAGAAATAAGCTTACATGAATGGTCCTTTTAGGTTTGGTGGAGTTTGCAGAAGAGTAATATCAAGAGAGATAGCCTATTCACTATCTACTGTGCAAAGGACTTCTATTAGGGAGTGTAATAGGCCGCCTTAAAAAGATGTGTTTTTAGGGATCGTCTGAAGCCATGCAAGTTGTGGATAGTCCTGATTTCTTGGGGTAGAGCATTCCAGAGGATTGGTGCAGCTCGGGTGAAGTCTTGGAGCCGGGAGTGGGAGGATTGAATTAGTGCAGATGTTAGTCGAAGGTCATTTGATGAACGTAGAGAACGGGTGGGGTGATAGACAGTGATGAGGGGGGGAGATGTAGGGGGGTGCTGCACTGTGAAGAGCTTTGTGGGTGAGAACAAGCAATTTGAATTTGATCCTGTAGTGCACGGGTAGCCAGTGCAATGACTGGCACAGAGCAGAGGCATCTGAGTAACGATTGGCCAGATGGGTGATCCTGGCTGCTGCATTAAGGATAGACTCGAGAGGAGAAAGTCTAGTGAGGGGGAGGTCACTTAATAGAGAATTGCAGTAGTCAAGGCGGGAATGGATTAGGGCTACAGTGAGGGTTTTTGTTGTTTACATGGTGAGAAAGGGGCGGACTCTAGAGATATTCTTCAGGTGTAAGCAACAGGAGCGGATGAGAGCTTGTGTGTGGGAGGAGAAGGAGAGATCGGTGTCAAACATAACACTCAGACAGCGAGCCTGCTGCCTAGGCGTTATCGTGGTGCCGCAAACTAAGAGAGAGATGTCAGATTTAGGGAGGTTAGTGGAGGGTGAAAGCAGAAGGAGTTCAGTTTTGGAAAGGTTTAGTCTCAAATAGAGAGCGGATATGATATTGGAAACTGCAGCTAGACAGTCATTGGTGTTCTTTAATACTGCAGGGGTAAGTTCAGGGGCTGAAGTTTATAATTGCGTGTCATCAGCATAAAGATGGTACTGGAAGCCAAATCTGCTGATAGTGTGTCCAATCGGGGCTGTGTAGAGAGAGAAGAGAAGAGGACCGAGGACTGAGCCCTGAGGGACCCCAATAGTGAGAGGAAGAGGGGAGGAAGTGGAGCCAGCGAATGATACACTGAAAGAGCAGTCAGAAAGATAGGAGGAGAGCCAGGAGAGAGCAGTGTCCTTTATACCAATGGAGTTCAGCATGGAGAGTAGGAGATGGTGGTCAACAGTGTCAAAAGTGTCCCTATTCCTCCTTTGGGCCCTGGTCCTGTGTTTGGTCAGTTTGATTGTCTCTTTCTATTTACCTCAGGGGGATTTGGTCCTCCTGGTTTTTCCGGGCTTTTACTGCTACAATGGATGCTGGCAGCGTCGGACTCCGGTGTCCGGGTGTACTACCAGTTTTGTTCCCTTCTTTAATGCTCCTATTCTCCACTGGCCTCCGACCTTCTCCCAAGGGTGCAGCACAGCTGGGTCAGTGTTCCCTGATCCTGGGCCTGGATCGTTCCCAGCGACCAGCTCCTCACTCCTGCTCTCTTCACTGCCTGACTGGAACTAACTGAACTAACTGACTCCTCCCCTCAGGCCTGGATCTTTTAAAGGGGATCTGGCTTAAAGCAGCCAGTAGAGCTCCCCCTTCAGTTCTGGGGTGGAAGGTGTTGAGTGCTGTGTGTACCAAGGTGTAAATACCTCCTTGCACCGGTGGATTCTGTGGCAATCCCCTGCAGGGGTGCCACATATGTGTGTCACCCCTGGTGGGGACTGTGGAGTACTCGGAACCAGGCCTTCTCCTCCTCATCATCTAGGGCTGCGGGATATCACAGTGGCGTGACCCGGTCCGTGATCCCCTCGTCGGGCGAGCAGTTAAAAAGGGGTATTAGAAAAATGGCTAAAAATAAAATAAAGCAAAAATAAAAGTGTCGTGACACCACCTGTGGGATGCAGCCTGTATAACTGCTGCTATAGTCGGGACCTCTGGGAATGATGGGAGTAGCAGCAGGGATGGTTCAGCTCTCCACTGGAAGAGCAGGTCCCCAAGGCAACAGTAAAGTCTGTGGGTGTGATACTTCGTTGGGGGTGCAGGGTTCAGTGTACAGAATAACTGACAGACACAGGGGTAACAGTCTCCTGTACCTTTACTGAAGTCAGAAGCAGGTTATCCAGGGCACAATTCACAAGTGGTGTTAGGGGTCCGGAGCCTGGAAGCAAATTCAGGTTTTCCACATTTGTCAAGTTCTGAGGCCTCCTTTCTGCTCTACTTCCTGTGGGCCCTGGCTGCTTGAAGCTGTGCTATGACCCTCTCCTCTCAGTCTGTCTTGGCCATGTGACAGGAAGCTTGAGCCTTTTTGTGTTATTCTCCTCCACTGCGTCTCCTGAGCTCTATTATGTGGCAGTGTCTCCAGGCCTATTTGGTGGGCGAGCAACTTGGAATTACCTACCCTCCGGTGTTGGCTGCTGAGCTTAAAGTCTCTTGTGACCTCGGACTCCAGTGTCCGTCCTGCACTCGGTGCTGGGGCGAGCTTGCTTGGCTCCACTCCCCAGATCTTTTCCCCACTTCCCTCAGACCCTCACCTTGGGTCCCTCATGCTGTCTAGTTAGTTTCCTTGGATGGACGTAGCACGGATCCTGACCATAGGATGTCTTCTACAGTCCTCCTAGGAACTGAACTGCCAGACCCCGCCCCCAGATCAGAATTTATAGGGTACCTGCCCTGATTTGTGATGTAGAGTGTGGCTCCCCACCTGGTCAGGCGTCATAGTTGGGGTACTGCACCCATAAATGAGTGTGCAGTTACACCTGTCACAACGGTATGCAAATGTTATGCAGGAAGCTCCCATCCTAGCACTCCCACACACTCCCACTTAGGCAGATGGCAGAGGTCCCATACCCTAGGGGGGGGAGTTAGGGGAGGACACACAGTGAGTTTTAGTCGGCACTGAGGGAAGATGGAGAGCAGGGGACCCTCCGAGTGAGTGATGGAGGAATCCCAAGGAGGGGGCCCGTAGAGAGAGAAGCGGGCAGCCCAGACAGAAGGAGAGAACCCCCCGACCGCCCATACTCAGGAGGGAACCCTGATCTGTTTTACCGTTCAGCCCCTCACCGAGAACACCGGAGGTCGCAGACACCCTGTCCAGAGGAATTGTCACACCAGGATTCCCATCTACAGCAGGCCTGGATGAAGCACCTCAAGACAGGTATTGAGAGAAGGACACAGGGCAGATCCAAGCAGGCATTCCACGGGAAACTCCAAAAGACTTTGCAGCCCATTGTGACTACCCAGCCAGCTATTTTGCCCAGAGACTATTACCTGCTGTGAACTGTATTACCATCTGCATCGTTCCAGTAAAGTACCCGGCTAGAGTATTTGTTTTTTCGCTGTACGCTCCTCATCCATCCATCTCCAGCACCCCTATCATCACCAGTGCATCCCTGCCCCCAGGGGTTAGCTCCACCTGCAGGGATATGTCGAGCCCAGCGGGATGGGGTACTCGGTACCGGACCGGGTCTGCTACTGGGGATGTCACGGGTGGTCCTGGCGCGGACCGTGTCCCTGGCCTGACAGTGAAAAGGGAGTATTTACAGGGGATAATGTCAGTCGTGATGCCACCCACAATGTGTGGTCAATGATGGGGACCACTGCTGCTGCAAAACCTCCGGGGACGATGTTATAGCAGCCAGGATGGGATATTTCCCATGGGTAGAACTGGGTTCCCTGGGGCAGTGATAGGATAAAGTCTATTGTGTAGGGTATGGTGCAGGCCTGTGCTGGATGCAATGCACTTTCTGTCCTGATGCTGCAGAAATCCTCCTTCAGTGTTGGAGCTGACAAACTGTAGCTCTCCAGGCGGGGATCTTCTGCAGACCTGTTCAGGAAGGAATCATGTGCAGGGAGAAGCATACGAGGGAGTCGGAGTCAGGGTTCACCGTCTTTACTTCTCAGCTTTTCAGTTACTGCTTATTCACAGTTCCAGTTACAGTTCACAACACAAGTCTTTACACGGGCACAACTCTCCCCTCTGGGTTCCTTTACTCTCTGCAGCCAGGTTGTTCCTTCTATGACCCCTCACTCTGTCTCTCTGTCCTTTCCAGGCTTTTGAGTCTCTCTCTTATTCACTTGGTGTGTGTGACTCCGGACAGTATGGCGGTGGCTCGGACTCCTGTGAGCCCTCCGGGTTGCCACTGAGCTGCCTGTCCTTTGGGGTAGGGACCCTAACGTGTAGCTGAGGTCCCCCGTCGGTTGTCTGGGGATGCCGGGTGAATTAACGGCCCCCTCCAGAGCCCTCTGTCACCTGACTTACTTGTTTGCCCACCCACTGTCTCTAAACCCACCACCCCTTGCCTGCCTAGAGTTCCCAGGCTCCGGGTTGGGTGCTGCCTTCTACTGCTACGTGGGTTGTGTGGGCTGTGAGGGTGTTGGTGTTCAACTGTCTTTCCTACTTTCCTGGCTGCAGTTCCCTTTGTGGCCTCCTGGACGCTCGGGTGCCACATTCTCCCGGAGTTAAACCAGCGTGTCCTCACGCTGCCCGTCATGGATCCCCCTGAAAACATTTTTTTTTTTCATAACAGCATTAAACATTAAGCATTCTTGGTTTCTTCCTGTCCGGGAGGTACGATTCTCTTTAAACATTACATAATTTAACTATCTACAAGTGCATGGGTACATTTACTTAACTACCCTTCTAGACCTTTGCCGGGTCTAATGCTACAACGCATTTACTTTACTTCTGGTAAAACATATAAAAGGCATTACTTTCTAGTAAAAGTATAAAAGTGCTGGTTTTCTCAAAAATGCAAAAACTTCAAAAAGTGCAAAAGTTTCAAAAAGGTCTCAAAGTTCAAAAAGGAGTTCAAACAGTTCTCAAGTGCTTTAAGTACCTCACATAGCACTCTGCAGTTCAAAATTCAAAGTTCACTGCACAGTCTTTCAAGTGCAGAGCTGGTCTTAAAACCAAAGGGGAGCAGACAAGGTGCTCAACTATTTATAAGTAAGTTCCTACCAGCTCATTGTTTGTGGTAGCAAATGTCAGTAAACTTATAAGACAGACAAGGGAAAGCTAACATTCATTCAGGATTGGGATGGGGACAGCAAGGGTCACGTCACATTCACACTTACAGTTTCTTCACTGGATGCAGGATCCGGGTCTTCACTTCTTGTTTTCTTCCTGCTTTATCTTCCACGGGAGTGTCTGTAGTTCTCTCCTCCTCGGGAACATCTCCAAGTCTTGCAAGGCAATGATCAACAAGTAACTCTCCGGAGTTTGCGTAACTGCATCAGCCGTAGATTTCGCTGTAACAGTCTCAATAACATTTGTGGGACCCGCGTCAACAATTGGGTCCGGTGGTACTGATGGATCCGGGTGAACTATGGGGTCTGGATCCTCCAAAGCAGGGAGTTCATCTTCTTCTATCGACTTTAAAGACAGTCTCTGCACTTTTATGCCATACGGGCCTCTTGCTCCTTGCACTACAATGTAGGAGACCCACTCTCCAACCTGTACTTCCCTATCCGGGTGTTTCTACGAAAGGTGCGCTTCCACATCTCGTCCATTAATGAATATGTCACGATCTGCTCCGGGTTCTTGAGCAAATGCATAACCATCTTCAGGTTTAACTTTGACAATTTTTCCCTCATGTCTCTGTGAATTGATAAGGCTTACATCTCGCCAGGCGACAGTTTTTAAATATTGCATGCGGGTTATTAATTCCTGCTTTTGCGCTAGCTTTTCCACTTCTTCCTTTTCCCACTTGCGAATACACCTCCTCAGGTATTCATCTCTTGTTATTATCTCTACAGGACCTTTGTTACTAGCTGGATCCCCAGGGAAGCCCATTAAATCATCCTCAGTCTCATTCCTTTCCCACCAACAGCGGAGCTGCTCCCCTCTCACCTCAGTCGTTTTAGGTGCTGGTATCAAGGGCTCCAGTAGCTGCAAGCCCATCTCTGCCATGGCTCCTAGTGGGTCGGTCTCTCCGGTGGTATGTCGTAGTACTGCTTTGGGGATGGACACATCGACAAGGACTCCCATGCTGCGATCTTCCTCGCTCCAGGTGTCATTTAAAGTGCCAACCCAGCCGGGTTGCGTGGTCAAAGTCTGTTGGTTGTGACTATTATCGATCTGAATCCGGGTCCTATGCTCCTCTTGGGCCCGGGTCATCTGCAAGGGTAGCAGCAGCAGCACACCTCGGACGTTCGGACGCTCTCTGCCGCCTTCTGCCATTCTGCTGTGGTCACACAAGGTCTTTCCCTGGCCGGGTTCCTCCACCGGTTCGCTCCGTGGGCCCTTTGGGATCACTTGGGGTCTTTCGATTATGGCGCTCTCCTCGGCGTCCTCTGCTTCCGTCCTCGTGTCTCGCAATGGCGACTGCTTCTCTTCCGGTCATCCTTCCAGCCTCTTCCTGATGACGATTTCCTGTTCATCTCCCGCCAGCTTCTCATTGGTAGGAGGGTTTAGGGGCAGAGGCTCTTCTTTGGGATTGATGGCTGGCTCTCCCAGAGTTAAGGGGAGCCAGGGCGGGTCCTTTTTTTCGGGTCTTGGACTGGGTCGGCCCACGATGGGGGTCTGGGCACGCCTCCTCTGCACATGGCGTTAAGCTTCTATGGCCACCATTAAGCTCAGATGTTGGCGGGAAAGTCTAGAACACTTAT
Source organism: Allobates femoralis (assembly GCA_033576535.1). Lineage (NCBI taxonomy): Eukaryota > Metazoa > Chordata > Amphibia > Anura > Aromobatidae > Allobates > Allobates femoralis. Next base: position 295,588 of record JARQOC010000019.1, read on the forward strand.
TTAGGCACACGGGGTCCAATTCTTTTGGACCGGTACATCCTGTTCGTGACGCCAGGTTTTATGTCGAACCCGCGGGACGGGGTACTCGGTACCAGACTGGGTCTGCTACTAGGGATGTCATGGGTGGTCCTGGTCCAGACCGTGTCCCTGGCCTGACAGTGAAAATGGAGTATTTACAGGGGAAAATGTCAGTCGTGACGCCACCCACGACGTGTGGTGGTCAATGATGGGGACCACCGCTGCTGCAGAACCTTCGGGGGGGATGTTATAGCAGCCAGAATGGGATAGTTCCCGTGAGTAGAACTGGCTTCTCCGGGGCAGTGATAGGATAAAGTCTACTGTGTAGGGTATGGTGCAGGCCTGTGCTGGATGCAATGCACTTACTGGCCTGATGCTGCAGAAATCCTCCTTCAGTGTTGGAGCTGACAAGCTGTGGCTCTCCAGGCGGGGATCTTCTGCAGACCTGTTCAGGAAGGAATCATGTGCAGGGAGAAGCATACAAGGGAGTCGGAGTCAGGGTTCACCGTCTTTACTTCTCAGCTTTTCAGTTACTGCTTATTCACAGTTCCAGTTCCAGTTCAAAACACAAGTCTTTACACGGGCACAACTCTCCCCTCCGGGTTCCTTTACTCTCTGCAGCCAGGTTGTTCCTTCTATGACCTCTCACTCTGTCTCTCTGTCCTTTCCAGGCTTTTGAGTCTCTCTCTTATTCACTTGGTGTGTGTGACTCCGGACAGTATGGCGGTGGCTCGGACTCCTGTGAGCCCTCCAGGTTGCCACTGAGCTGCCTGTCCTTTGGGGTAGGGACCCTAACGTGTAGCTGGGGTCCCCCGTCGGTTGTCTGGGGATGCCGGGTGAATCAACGGCCCCCTCCAGAGCCGGCACTCTGCTCCTAGCCTAGCCTCCAATAGTCCTCGGTGGTGAGGCTCTACCAGGCTCTCTCTAACCGTGCCTTCGGGTTCAATAGGATTGCTACTCCGCCTGCAGTCTGCCGTCTCAGCCGTGGTTCTAGGACCCAGTGTCACTGGCCCTCTCGTCCCTCATACTCCTGGGGTGCTGGCTCCGGATGGGCTTTCTCTCTGTGGCTCACACTGGCTCTCCAGATTCTGTGCTCCTTCCACCCCACTCTTCCAGGACATGTGCCTCTGCCGTTGCTCAGCCTACACCGGAAGTTGGGAAGGTGTTGTGCATGTGCTTTGCCTAAGGTGGGTGCCTTTCCTTGCTTCCAAGCTTACAAATTGTGGCAACCGGACCCTGAGGTGCCACATATTCAGGCTGAGCCATTCTACAATTTTTGGTCTTGGCCAATTGATGCCATTTTTCTGTGGTCTGCCCCTAATTTTTTTGAAAAGTGGGAACTCATCTTGGGGTCTCCTTGCTGTGTGGGGCATCACTTGAGCAGGGCTCTCTGAGCACAAACCTACTCCTAACACTCATGCACCTGTTCCTAAATAGTCAACCTTGAAATGCTAGGCCCATGCTATGACGGCTAAGCCTTTTTTAATGTGTCTCATGGGTTAATATTCTTAATTAGGCCAGGTATATTGTTCTTTTGTTTGTTAACTCATTGTTTCTATTAGACTGCTCAGAGCCTCCATTGTGTTAGTTTGTGGATTGCAAACTAAATGTAATTTACCTTAGCCCCCTTCTGTCTACATCATTCAGAGGCAAATTATGCAGTTAAATTGAAATGCTAACCAATAAGAGAATAGCATTCTGTAACACCACAATACCCTGAGATGAAGGCTCAGGTTAAAAAAGGCCTTGTTTCAGTCACCAAGAGATATATCCTACAGGATGTCAGCCTAGGGGCTTCGGACCCGGTTAGAAGACCATAACTTCAGACTAGGAACTTCGGTCCCAGCTGTGAAGACCACATTGAATGTTAATACCCTATGTGACTTCAGTCTAGGAACTTCGGACCCAGCTAGATCATAACCTAGGTCTGCAGGAGATCAGCCTACGATCCTAGGATTCAGCTGGAAGAAACCCAGGTTATGACAATTCAGTCCCCTGGCTAAAGACTTTGCTGTGCTTGGTTAGCTTCAAAAGCTTGCTGATATCCTTCTCAGTGGGTGCCCTCCAAAAGCAGGCTGCTGCTGGACTGGGGTAGTTGGCCCTGGAAGCCCTAAAAGCACGAATATTCTAATCCCTGGTGATCCAGCGGAAGGGTGAGATTCTGTTGCTTTTTTCATTGTGTGTTTTTACTGGGTATGTGTTATATGGCATTTACTGTGTGGTGTCCACACCCTGTGTTGTCTAAGTAGTGTTCTGCTCATGGGTAAGTAGTTTGGGTGTTTAATGGGATGAGCCCTGGTCCTTGCAGTCTTTCTAAAGGTCTTTCTAAAGTCTCCGCACAAGCCTCCTGCCTTGCAGCCATTGTGACCCAATACAAAATGTATAAGATGGATACCACTTTACTATGGCTATAATTTTTTGAAAAGTGGGGACTCATTTTGGGGTCTCCTTGCTGTGTGGTGCATGAAATGAGCAGGGCTCTCTGGGTACAAACCAACTCCTGACACTCTTGCACCTGTTCCTAAAATGATCAACCTTGAAATTCTGGGCCCAAGCCTCTTGCCTTGCTGCCATTGTGGCTCAATATAAAATGTAAAAACTGGATACCACTTTACTGTAGTCAACCACAATTTTTTGGAAAAGTGGGGACTGTTTAAAGGGTCTCCTTGCTGTGTGGTGCATGACTTGAGCAGAGCTCTCTGAATGACATGCCTACATCTGTCACTCATACTCATTTTACTCCTCCTCCTTTTACTTAATGTAGAAAACTGCTGCCACATTTCCCCTATGACTCAACCATGTGTCAATTCTAACTGAGTTTCACCCACCTCTGAAAGTTATGTGAATGTGAACCACCTTTTATTTTTAACTGATTTTCAAGAGTGTGGTCGCACACTAGGGACTGGGGTACTCGAGACCGGGTTGTACTGTCTCTGGGGTGTCAAGGTGCTGGGTCCGGTCCCTTTGTCCCAGATGCGGCAAGTAAAGGGTTATTTAAAAGTGATTTGTCGTGAGGCCACCCGGGGTATGTGGTCAGTGGGACCACAGTTGCCATATTACTGCTGGGTATAGTAGTATAGTAGAAAGGCGTGCACACTGAGTCTTATTTCATTAGGGAGAGGTGCGAATTGAGGGGTCTGGTAAACCCACAATGTAGACTCTAGAAAATGACAATTGCACACTCTCTGATTTCTGTTTGCAAAAAACGTTTCTTTATTTCTATAGCAACAGGGAACCAACGTTTCGGTCCAAACCTTGGACCTTGATCACGGTAGTTGCTGTAATTTATAAAAAATACAAATCAATACATATTTACAGTGCTCAAAGAAAAAAGATATATACATATAGTACACTTCACAAAGACAAAGCCCAAACAGGTATTAGGAAATACCTGTTTCATATTAGATATATAGTACTGTTATAGGCGTTGTTTCACATATATGTTTATAGTTAGAGGACTGAGACTCCAAAAAGAGAGAATGGCAAACGCTGACAAAACTAGGATTGCCATTGTCTTGCATTAGACTCGGCTACTGTGCCAGTGATAGCAGGGAAACTCGCAAAGTAACTGCTGTTACTTTGCGAGCCGAGTCCAGCTGTCTTCTCTGTGCAGGCTGCCGCAGCTCCAGGGTCCTAGAGCCCGCCTGCTCACAGAGATGATGTAGCAGAGCTGCGATTGTTCTCAGTCTGCTCATTCCCTGTGCATAGACATCTATATCTATGCACAGGGGATGTAGCAGAGAGGACATCGCGTTTTGGACTACGTCGGATGGAAGAGGATTTTTTTAATTAAAGATGGAGTCCCTAATGGCTTTTTTTTTTATTTCAAATAAAAATTTTTCTCTGTGTTGTGTTTCTTAACCCTTTATTGGAGATTCTTAGTGGCTGGGTCAAACAAGGCCTGACATTAAGAATCTCGGGCTTAATACCAGCTTGTATAACAAAGTTGGTATTAACCCCTTTATTACCCAGCGTGCCACCGCCACCAGGGCCGCTGGAAGAGCGGGGTTCAGCGCCAGAGGATGGCGCTTCAATGAACGCGCCATCTTCTGGGGCGGCTGCGGGCTGCAATTTGCAGCGGGGGGTGCCCAGAAAGCTTGGGCATCCCTGCGCTGCGGATTCCAGCCCCCAGCTGCTTAGCTGTACCTGGCTAGACATAGAAATTGCGCGGAGCCCCACGCATTTTTTTTTTTATTATTTCATGAAATTCATGAAATAATTAAAAAAAAGGGCTCCCCTATATTCTTGTGTCCGGCCAGGTACAAATAGGCACCTGGGGGTTGGGGGCAGCCCGTCGCTGCCTGCTGGATCCGGCTGGTTCCAGAAATACGGCGAAGCGCAATTTCTATGTCTAGCCAGGTACAGCTAAGCAGCTGGGGGCTGGAATCCACAGCGCAGGGATGCCCAAGCTTTCTGGGCACCCCCCGCTGCAAATTGCAGCCCGCAGCCGCCCCAGAAGATGGCGCGTTCATTGAAGCGCCATCCTCTGGCGCTGAACCCCGCTCTTCCAGCGGCCCTGGTGGCGGTGGCACGCTGGGTAATAAAGAGGTTAGGGCCAGCTTTGTATTATCAGCTGGCCCTAAGCCCGAAATTTATGGCGGTCACGCCAATATTAGACATGACCGCCATGAATTTCTATTAAATTGTTTTAAAAAAAACACAACACAGAGAAAAAATTTATTAGAAATTAAAAAAAAGCCATTAGGGACTCCATCTTTAATTAAAAAAATCCTCCGTCCGACGCAGTCCAAAACGCGATGTCCTCTCTGCTCATCCCTGTGCATAGATATAGATGTCTATGCACAGGGAATGAGCAGACTGAGAACAATCTCAGCTCTGCTACATCAGGCAGCAGGCGGGCTCTAGGACCCTGGAGCGGCGGCAGCCAGCACACAGAGCAGACAGGACTCTTATCTGTGCGAGTTTCCCAGCGATTACTTGCACAGTAAACGAGTCCAATGCAAATCAATGGCAAAACTAGCATTGCTTCAGGCTGAAGCTTCCGAGACACATCTGTGATTTGTAAATCGCACACTACTCGCTATTACTCGCTTCCCCATTCATTAACATTGGACTCGCTAGACTCGCAACGAGTAGCGAGTCCTGGGCTCGGACTCGCTAGAGTCAAGCGATTCCGAGTAATTTAGGATTCGCCCATCACTAGTGGCTGTGCCCCTAATAGGATTATTTCAGTTTTCCTGCATAATATATAGAATCATATTAGCATCAAATTTTATTTTAAACTAAATAAATTAATCTTATCATCCTCTTTTCGTTACCTGTATGCTATATCAAACCATGGGATCCTTGGATACTGGTTAGAGGATGCCTGTAGACATAAATATAAGTAGTGCACATTAGGGGGCAATAGAGCACAAAGCAGTGCATTGATATCATGGAATAAATCTAGCTTTGCTGTACTTAACAGATAAATAATCACTACAGTGGCACTATGTTATAGGTCAGATCTAGAATATGTGGCACTCTGTTTTAATAGTGATTAGTAACATGGCTCTAGGTGGTCCATATCTATTTCTAAGCTTGTGGTCTCTTCATATATAGTATATTTATGGTGAAGGCGCAGTAATTACCTCGTTTCTTTATTTCATTTGCTTGAGAGCCTCAGGCAGGTGCCATCGCGCCATCGCGAGCCGCTATTACCAGCGCCACGTGCGCTCGATCAACGGCGCCTCGCGCACACGCGGTGCGCTCTATGGCGCCATATTTCAAATACACTGAGTACAGTGTATTTGAAATATGGCGGCATAGCGTGCGCCGCTATTCTGACTGGTCGCCATGCTGAACGAGGCGACCAATCAGAATAGCGGCTTGCTCTATGGCGCCATATTTCAAATACACTGTAATCAGTGTATTTGAAATATCGTGGCATAGCACACGCCACTATTCTGATGGTCGCCACACTGAACGCGGCGACCAATCAGAATAGCAACACGCTCTATGGCGCCATATTTCAAATACACTGTAATCAGTGTATTTGAAATATCGTGGCATAGCACACGCCACTATTCTGATGGTCGCCACACTGAACGCGGCGACCAATCAGAATAGCAACACGCTCTATGGCGCCATATTTCAAATACACTGTACGTCACAGCACCTCTCCACCCACCGGGACGCCCATTAAGGTCGCCATCATGCCCACAAAGCTTTTACCCACAGAACTACCTGTTTATACTCTGCTACCCACTCAGCTTCCTGTATACTCTGCGACCCACAGAGACACCTGTATATACTCTGCTACCCAAGCAGCCGGCTGTATACTCTGCTACTCACAGAGCTGCCTGTATATACTCTGCTACCCACGCAGCTGACTGTATACTCTGCTACCCACAGAGCTACCTGTATATACTCTGCTACCCACACAGCCGGCTGTATACTGTGCTATCCACAGAGCTGCCTGTATATACTCTGCTACCCACGGAGCCGCCTGTATAGACTCTGATACCCACGCAGCTGGCTATATACTCTGCTACCCACGGAGCCACGTGTATAGACTCTGGTACCCATGCAGCCAGTTGTATACTCTGCTACCCACAGAGCTGCCTGTATATACTCTCCTACACACGCAGCCGCCTGTATACTTTGCTACCCACAGAGCCTCCTGTATACTCTTCGACCAACAGAACCGCCTATATATACTCGGCTACCTATGCAGCCGGCTGTATACTCTGCTACCCACGCTGCTGGCTGTATACCCTGCTACCCACGGCGCCGCCTGTATAGACTCTGCTACCCATGCAGCCGGCTGTATACTCGGCTACCCACAGAGCTGCCTGTGTATACTTTGCTACCCACGCAGCTGACTGTATAGTCTGCTACCCACAGAGCTACCTGTATATACTCTGCTACCCACGTAGCCGGCTGTATACTCTGCTACCAAGAGAGCTGCCTGCATATACTCTGCTATCCACACTGCTGGCTGTATACTCTGCTACCCACGGAGCCGCCTGTGTAGACTCTGCTACCCACGCAGCCGCCTGTATACTCTGCTACCCACAGAACCGCCTGTATACTCTGCTACCCACAGAACCACCTGTATATACTCTGCTACCCATGCAGCTGACTGTATACCTGCTGTATAATACCCTACACTTAACTCCATAAAGATTGTATACTGTATACATGTTCATATATATTTGTATTTCTACTTTAACATTGTTAAACCTACACTACACATATGGTATGTATTCTTTACTGTAATTCATTCTATTTATATTTTATGTATATGTATATATACAATATATTTTATGTACATATATATGTATTACGTAAACAGTTTTTTCCTTATTGCTTTTTTTTTTACATTTCATAGTCAAACATATTTATCTAAAACCTAAGAACCTTAACAATAAACTTATGTACATTCTGTTTCTGTCACTATTACCTTATAGTATGATGCTTTGCCCTTATTTTGCAAATGTTAATAAAAACTATGCTTTTTTCACAAGCGCAAAGAGTGTCATACATGTTTACTGTTCCTGTTAGCACATCTAAGGATGCACACAATTCATTTCTCTGCACTCCCGATGCAATCACATCGGGCCTTTTTCTAGTCTAATATATAAGGCTGAGTGTATGTATGTGTGTGTATGTATCATAGCTCCACTCCTCCAGGTAATCCCCCTCATAGCTCCACTCCTAAACATAGCCACGCCCTTCAGAGTGCTGCCTCCTTTAAAGCCTCAACCCATCCACATAGCCGCACCCCCTTCATAGCTATGCTTCCTTTATAACCCCGCCCCCTTCATGGCAGCATGTGTGTATGTATGTATAGCTCCGCCCCTCTACGTGGTCAGTTCAAAAGTTGGAACTACCAAGAATCTCTTTATCATTACACGAGAAGGAAAAGACAAAAATGTAATTTATCAAAAGACTCTTGAATGAATTGCAAATAAAAATACTAAGCATGACTTGGGTAATAATTTAGTTAATTTGTATTGCATATCTGTAGTGTTGAATATATGATGTGAAATATTTTTATGTGCAAAATAGTCATTCTATTTTGTTATAACTAAGCACAGTTAGTTACTATGCTCGGGCAACGCCTGTCTCTAGACCTCGTAAAAAATATGAAAAAATAAAATAAAAAATAAGGGGTGGTTTATAAACATAAACTTTATTACATCAGGGAATTGTCTGTATGTTTCAAATTTGTGACATTTTTCTTTCCCTATTTTTTCCTGACCCCAAGCTCCAGCTCTAGGAATCATTGACCAATCAAAACAGGACCAGCAGAAAATCACCATACATTCTCCTATCTCGGAATACATGTTCAATCGCAGTCTTCCAATGTCTGATGTGCTTGTTGCATTTTAACAGAATAACATTTTCTGTGTTTGTACCACATTTGGCAATTCTGTTTATAAGGTACTATATATGGTATGGTTCATATTGCTGTAGGTATGCACTTTGTATTTATAAAAAAATAAAATTCTAAACTAATGCTCATTCCTATACCTAGTGTCGAGCCCCAGGCCCTGGGGTACTTGGGTATCAGGCTCCAAGGAGTTAACGCTGCTGTGTCACGGGGAGTGGTGGCCGCGCCTGATCAAGTGGCCTGGGTGACACTTCAAAAACGGTTTATATGTACAGGGAATTCTATATACAGTTCCCGTGATGCCACCTGTAGTTTCTGGTGATGGGTCACCAGCGCCACCACAATCCGGAGGAGGTGGATGGTAGTGCGGCTTAGATGGCAAAGCCCCTACAGGTAGGGCTGTTCCTCCGGGGCAGCGTTCCTGCAAAGGGAACAGGTTGTTGTAGGAAAACACTCACAGAGGCAGAATTCACTTTCTCCCAGGTACTTTACTGTCAACTCGTAGCAGCATCAGTTACAGGTCAAAGTTCAGCATTTAGATGTTACAAGAACAGGTAGCTTAACGGGTGGCTGCAAATGGATCCCAGGTGGTATGGTGGAACCCTTGGTGTACCTTCGTTAACTAATCCGTGTCCGTTCTTCCCCTCTAGGATGGGTCTATATTCACTAGCTCCATATAGGTAGTTCCGGGGGTCCTCTCTCTCGTGGTGAGGAATCAGGCATACTGCTCCACTGGCAGGGTGCTGTGGCTGATTAACGCGACACAGCAGCCGGTTGCCGACTTCAAAGCTGAACTCTGGCCAGATCCTCGGGCCTGACGTTCCCGTTGTGGACTGTAGTATCTCCTGGAGTATGGTCTCTCCACTCTGAGGATCTCCCTTTCTCTTTAGGGCCCAGACTTCTCTCGTTGGGCACCCTCTTTCAGGACCTCCTCAAGGTCCCTCCTTCTTCCCTCCAGTTTGTCTTGAAACTGCCACCTCGTTCCACTTAGCTCAATCTTCCTAATTCTTCTCCTCCTCCTCCATCTAACCCAAAGACCAGGGGCTCAGACTGAAGCCAAAAGACCACCTTGATCCCCCTTGAGGTGAATGTATCCCCTCCTGGGTAACCTCCCACCACTCAACTCATGTGGGAGTGCTGGGAATGGGTTCCACCCACCATCCTAAGGTCCACCTGCAGCTGGAGCATTTACACCTCTTTTATGGGTGTAGTACCCCTCTGTGACGCCTGCTCATGCGGGGCGCCACACTAGCACTAAGCTTGTATGCTTACATTCAATACATATGGACTGCTTTAAATGGGGTTTTAAATATCTGTTTAATATTGTATGCTACTTACTGATATTTACTTGGTCTGTTAAACAGGTGTGTATATGATTTGATCCCTTTTATATTTATCGTGGTGCCCTCTATTGAATATATCAAACAGCCAGGCCTCAATGTTGCACAGTGTTCAGCAGCAGGCAGGTAAGAAATATGCCGGGGACAGACAAGAATTCCCGATGCCTGCACTCTTAACACCTCCAGCCATCTATTTACAAATATACTACAATACATCATCCCCCAGTGACAATCAGCTGACTGGCCACACTGACCATCAAGTACTAACGGGCACAATTGGCTAGCAACAACGTTCCCGGTGATTAGTCCCTCACAAATAGAGAGGGGAGGAGAGAACGCTAGCTTTATGGATAATGCCATGTGTTCCCCTCCTAAAGATCCTGGATCCACCATGAGCAGTGCCCCTGAAATGTATTAGTGACAGGGTTTCTTTGCTATACCCTATGATAATATATTGTGGCAGGCTGTATTTCAGTTTAGGGTTACCTCCATCAGTTGGAACTAGTATTAGTAAGGGAAGTGCAATATAATCTATCAAGGTAAGTTTACCCATGGAGGACTAAGGTTTACTTTTGAAAATATTGCTATCTAAGATAGATCAGTCAGCTATATGTAATGCACCTATCTGGTACACTTTAACAGAACTGCCAATGAACATTTAATTTAATCTCAGTAATAGAGCACCAGTTTAATAATTCTACATATTGGATAGTGTTCATAAATGTAATAGGACAACAGTGCAATAGTTGTGTTAGCACTGTATTAGTCCATTTTTTCATCTTACCTGATTTAAAGGGCAAGAGTGCAATAACCTTATTACAGGACTAAGGATATCAGTCCATACCAATTTCTGCCCCTTTTTCTGCATTGTTGGTGCATCGGCTGCAAGGGCCAGTGTACTCAGACACTCTGGGGTATCAGTATAAGGCTGGCTTCACATTAGCGTTTGTGTCTGCATGCTGATGGCATGCAGACACAAACGCTATCAAAAGCAGGGACACTTTGATGTGTCCGCAGCGGATAATGTCCGCCTGCGGACACATCACTAGGGAGCCCGGCAGCCAATCGGCGCTGTCCGGGGGCGGGCCGGGGGCGGAGATCAGCGCCGGAGATCTCCGCCCCCCCCGGCCGCCGGTAAGCTCCGGGACATGTCGGCGGGGAGAACAGCTGATCTGAGAGCTGTTTGAATCTTCCCGCGCCGACACTGAGAGGAGATGTCGGCGCGGGAAGATTCAAACAGCTCTCAGATCAGCTGTTCTCCCCGCCGACATCGCTAGGAGATTACAGGCGGCGGGGAGAAGGAGGACAGCAGAGCCTCAGCTGATCTCCCGGTGGCCGTCGGTGAGCTCCTGTGACATCACCGGCGGCCACCGGGAGATTTTTCAATGGGTCCGCAGCGTTCTCCTGCGGTGTCATGCAGAGGACACTGCGGACCCATTGAAGACAATGCATTTTTTGTACGCTTGGGGACGCTTGCTGATTGTCCAAGGTCCCCAAACGCACAAAAAAACCCAACTGGCTGCGTCCCGGGTGCGGATGCTGGACACCGGAAGCAGCAGATATCGTCCGCATCCGCACCCGAACGCAGCAAACGCAGGCACCATGCGTTCCTATGTTAAACATAGGAACGCAGTGCGCATGCGTTTGACTGCGTATGGGAACGCAGCAATACGCTGCCTTCCCATACGCAAATGTGAAGCCAGCCTAAGTAAATATGTGGCACTCAATCCTGTCAGTGAAGGTGCCATTGTGTTTTGATGGCACCTTCACTCACAGGATTGAGTGCCGCATATTTACTTATATATTGTAACATGGGTTCACTACCCTTTATGATGGTACCAACCCCATTACAGTTGTCAGGCATAAGCTATTGCTCTTTGGTATCAGTCTCTAACATGCCCAAGGGGTTAACTTCTTTTCCCAAGGTACACATTAAATACATTGAAAGCACCTGTCCTTGTCGATAAGACTACAATCTTTAGTTTTCTTTTGTATCAGCCGCCAGTAGAGAAGCAAAAGCACAGCAAGACATAGGCAGTCTATAGTGTTAGGACCCAGTTAAGAGATGCGCCTCAACGTGGCAACTGGGTGGATTATTAATTTGGCCATTTCCATAAGGCTAAGTATCTCATTTTTAATTTTTTTTCTCTAGTCAAATTTATGTCACAGTCAAGTGCCGCTTACTGTATTTTAAATGTAACTCTGGGGTATCAGTCTGTTCAGTAGTCACGGTGGCAACCCCAGAAGCCATGGCCCTGACTGTGAATGGAAAAGGGGTATTTACAGGGGAAGGAACATTCATAAGGTTTTTTGTGATCCCATCTGTGGCGTTTGGTCAGGGATGACCAGTGCTGCTTGTATAGGTCCCCAGGGGATAGATGTTTTGGCAGCTTTGAAGGAACACTCCCCACAGAACAGACGGAGCGGGCCCCTGGGGTGTTGTAATTGGTGGATGATGGTGGTTGTGATAAATGCAGGAATGTGCTGAAGGAGTGTACAGACACATGGGTTTCAGTTCTTACCAGTCTCTTTACTGTAGCTTAGTTCAGTGCCAACCCAGCCGGGGTACTGTGCTCTCCAGATGGCAACTCAGGGGAAAATATAATAGAAAGACGTCATCACGTGTATTTTTCATCTACACATGGTTTTGGATTACAAAAACAAATTTGAAAAACTGACCAAAAACTGTACTTTGTGAATGTAGTCTAATGACTAAACACCACCATTGTTGTTTAAAACAAGTGCAATCATTTGTTGTTTATGGTCTAGTTTAACAGGGGTAAGGTTTCCTTTCTCCTTATAAAAGAATATTTCTGCTTCACAATCAAGAGAGTGAAAATTAGACGCTGTACCAAAAGTACAGAAACTCAACATGCTGAAGTACTTACATTTTAGTGCAATATCATCCTCAGTTTAGTCATGGGAATAGAAAATCATGACAACATAAGGATGAATGATCACTTGGTCTGTTGAAAATTCTATGCCGTTGCCATTCCACAGTGTGCTGTGCTGAGACCGCAAGTTAGAAATTAAATAATAAGCACTTGTAATCAGGTCATTAAAATGCTTGTAAAGAGTTTTACATTTAGAAACAGCACACGTGGGATTATATTATGCATGCCAATTTTAAACAAGAGAAAGAACAGTAAAATTTGACTAAGGGTTTGCATTTAAACATCACTGCATTCTGAACAAGGTTGGTGATAGAGCCAGAGAAAATCTATGAGTTTCTCCTCAGCTGAATTTATTATGCGGGAAAAAAAAAAAAAAAATCACAACATGCTGTGAGTGGCCACATATCTCAGAAGAGACTAGCCAATGCAAATTGATGGGTGCGAGAATAGATTGGACGACACATGGACCATGCGGGTAGTCAATTTTTAAGCACTCACCTCCAAGAAAAAATAAATAAATAAAGCTACACATAAATGACAGTTACATTACATAGAATTAAATAGATAGAATCTACCAGCTATATAATGTCACAACCCCCTAGTACCTTTGATATGGCACTAAGGGGTATTTACTTGGTTTAACCTGTTAAACAAATTAATAATAAAACAAATGTGTGTTCTCCCCTATATTTGATAACCAGCAAAGGTAAAGCAGACAGCTGTGGGCTGTTATGCTGGTGAGCAAAAGGGTAACAATGCTTTGATCTTTAGACTTTCAGGCTCCATATGTTACCATCCATTACAACTTTGAGAGTGAGACTACCTTCATTTTATAGAAAAACAAATGAGCCATGCACACAGTGAATACGTCTGTAGGACAGTGTTCACACCACCAAAAGACTGACTATAAAATGTTTTTTGTGATTCAATCATCTTGGCTATCTGATACATAAATTTGATTTGCAACTATTTCGCATTTGATAAATCAAAAAATATATCCATCAGGCAAAATATATCGGAGGAAAACAACAAGTAACCTTTACACTTGAATTTATTACAAACTAGTAAAAAGGCCCGATGCAATTGCATCGGGAGCAGGGTGAAATGAATTGTGTGTATACAGGCGGGCCAGTGGGTAGCAGAGTATACAGGGGGCTCTGTGGGTAGCAGAGTATACAGACGGCTCTGAGGGTAGGAGATTATACAGGTGACTCTGTGGGTAGTAAAGTATACAGGCGGCTCTGTGGGTAGCAGAGTATACAGGTGGGTCTGTGGGTAGTGGAGTATACAGGCGTGTGTGGTGGTGGTGGCAGAGTATACAGGTGTGTGTGGTGGTGGTGGCAGAGTATATAGGTGTCTGTGGTGGCATAGTATACAGGCATCTGTGTGGTGGCAGAGTATACAGGTGTCTGTGGTGGTGGCGGCAGAGTATACAGGCGTGTGTGGTGGTGGCAGAGTGTACAGGCGTGTGTGGTGGTGGCGGCAGAGTATACAGGCGTGTGTGGTGGTGGCGGCACAGTATACAGGCGGGTGTGGTGGTGGCGGCAGAGTGTACAGGCGTGTGTGGTGGTGGCGGAAGAGTGTACAGGCATGTGTGGTGGTGGCGGCAGAGTGTACAGGCGTGTGTGGTGGTGGCAGAGTGTACAGGCGTGTGTGGTGGTGGCAGAGTGTACAGGCGTGTGTGGTGGTGGCAGAGTATACAGGCAGGTGTGGTGGTGGCGGCAGAGTATACAGGCGTCTGTGGTGGTGGCAGAGTGTACAGGTGTGTGTGGTGGTGGCAGAGTATACAGGCGTGTGTGGTGGTGGCAGAGTGTACAGGCGTGTGTGGTGGTGGCAGAGTGTACAGGCGTGTGTGGTGGTGGCAGAGTATACAGGCAGGTGTGGTGGTGGCGGCAGAGTATACAGGCGTCTGTGGTGGGGCAGAGTGTACAGGTGTGTGTGGTGGTGGCAGAGTATACAGGCGTGTGTGGTGGTGGCTGGCAGAGTATACAGGCGTGTGTGGTGGTGGCGGCAGAGTATACAGGCGGTGTGTGGTGGCGGCACAGTATACAGGCGGTGTGGTGGTGGCGGCAGAGTATACAGGCGTCTGTGGTGGTGGCAGAGTTACAGGCGTCGTGTGGTGGTGGCGGCAGAGTATACAGGCGTGTTGTGGTGGTTGCGGCAGAGTATAAGGCGTGTGTGGTGGTGGCGGCAGAGTATACAGGCGGTGTGTGGTGGTGGCGGCACAGTATACAGGCGGGTGTGGTGGTGGCGGCAGAGTGTACAGGCGTGTGGTGGTGCGGCAGAGTTACAGGCGTTGTGGTGGTGGGGGCAGAGTTAAGGCGTGTGTGGTGGTGGCAGAGTGTACAGGCGTGTGTGGTGGTGGCAGAGTAACAGGCGTGTGTGGTGGTGGCAGAGTGTACAGGCGGTGTGGTGGTGGCGGCAGAGTATACAGGCGTGCTGTGGTGGCGGCAGAGTGTACAGGTGTGTGTGGTGGTGGCGGGCAGAGTGTACAGGCGTGTGGTGGTGGTGGCAGAGTGTACAGGCGTGTGTGGTGGCGGCAGAGTGTACAGGCGTGTGTGGTGGTGGGAGAGTGTACAGGCGTGTGTGGTGGCGGCAGAGTACGTGGTGCAGAGTGTCAGGTGTGTGGTGGCGGCAGAGTGTACAGGCGGTGTGTGGTGGCGGCAGAGTGTAGAGGCGTGTGTGGTGGCGGCAGAGTGTAGTGTGAGGGCGAGTGTGTGCGTGTGTGGCGGCAGAGTGTACAGGCGTGTGTGGTGGTGGCAGAGTGTACAGGCGTGTTTTGGATGTGGGTGTGGGGGCGGCAGAGTGTACAGGCGTGTGTGGTGGAGGTGTACAGGCGTGTGTGGTGGCGGCAGAGTGTACAGGCGTGTGTGGTGGGCGGCAGAGTGTACAGGCGTGTGTGAGTTACGGTGTGGTGGCGGCAGAGTGTACAGGCGTGTGTGGTGGCGGCAGAGTGTACAGGCGTGTGTGGTGGTGGGGCAGAGTGTACAGGCGTGTGTGGTGGTGGCGGCAGAGTGTACAGGCGTGTGTGGTGGAGAGTGTACAGGCGTGTGTGGTGGCGGCAGAGTGTACAGGCGTGTTGTGAGTTGGTGTGGGTGGCAGAGTGTACAGGCGTGTGTGGGTGGCGGCAGAGTGTACAGGCGTGTGTGGTGGCGGCAGAGTGTACAGGCGTGTGTGTGGGTACGGGGTGGGCGGCAGAGTGTACAGGCGTGTGTGGTGGCGGCAGAGTGTACAGGCGTGTGTGGTGGTGGCAGAGTGTACAGGCGTGTGTGGTGGTGGCGGCAGAGTGTACAGGCGTGTGTGGTGGAGTGTACAGGCGTGTGTGGTGGCGGCAGAGTGTACAGGCGTGTGTGGTGGTGGCAGAGTGTACAGGCGTGTGTGGTGGCGGCAGAGTGTAGAGGCGTGTGTGGTGGTGGGAGAGTGTACAGGCGTGTGTGGTGGCGGCAGAGTGTACAGGCGTGTGTGGTGGCGGCAGAGTGTACAGGCGTGTGTGGTGGCGGCAGAGTGTAGAGGCGTGTGTGGTGGCGGCAGAGTGTAGAGGCGTGTGTGGTGGCGGCAGAGTGTACAGGCGTGTGTGGTGGTGGCAGAGTGTACAGGCGTGTGTGGTGGTGGCGGCAGAGTGTACAGGCGTGTGTGGTGGAGTGTACAGGCGTGTGTGGTGGCGGCAGAGTGTACAGGCGTGTGTGGTGGCGGCAGAGTGTACAGGCGTGTGTGGTGGTGGCGGCAGAGTGTACAGGCGTGTGTGGTGGCGGCAGAGTGTACAGGCGTGTGTGGTGGTGGCAGAGTGTACAGGCGTGTGTGGTGGTGGCGGCAGAGTGTACAGGCGTGTGTGGTGGAGTGTACAGGCGTGTGTGGTGGCGGCAGAGTGTACAGGTGTGTGTGGTGGCGGCAGAGTGTACAGGCGTGTGTGGTGGTGGCGGCAGAGTGTACAGGCGTGTGTGGTGGTGGCGGCAGAGTGTACAGGCGTGTGTGGTGGCAGAGTATACAGGCGTGTGTGGTGGTGGAGTATACAGGCGTGTGTGGTGGTGGCAGAGTGTAGAGGCGTGTGTGGTGGTGAGTATACAGGTGTCTGTGGTGCGCTCGTGCAAGGCAGGGGTTAAAAAAAATAAAAAAAATTATGCTCACCTCACCCCGAGCCCCCGCCGTCTTCTGCCGTGTTCCGCCGTCTTCTGCCGTGTTCCGCTAGGCTCCCGGTGGCTGTGCAGGCTCCCGGTGCCTGGAGTGATCTTCTATCTACTGAGACAGAAGGACCTGTGGTGATGTAAGAGTCACGTGACCCGCGATTTGCCTGGAGTAAGCTGGTGTCACGTGACTGTGACATCACCACAGGTCCTTCAGTCTCAGTAGATAGAAGATCACTGGAGGCACCGGGAGCCTGCACAGCCACCGGGAGCCTAGCGGAACACGGCAGAAGACGGCGGGAGAGGGCGGGAGACAGCGCGGGCTCGGGTAGAGGTGAGGATTTTTTTTTTTTAGAGTAGTGCGGGTCTGCGGCTCGTGATGACGCTGCGCGTCATCACTCGCAGTCCCGCGCAAAGCATGTTGGGATTGGGCTACAGTGCCCAACTCCCGATTATATAAGTAGATAGAGATCAGCCACCACCCTAGTGTTCGAATTCGATTCGTCGAATTAGGGGTGTGTTCGTCGAATGTTTGTCAAACACCATTGAAAACAATGGCATGCAAACGCAAACACATACAAACACATAGAAAACACCTTCTAAGGTGTCCAAAAGGTGACAAACTACTCAGAGGACACAACAAACATATGAAAAAGTGACAATTACATATAAAAATGGGAAAAGAAAAGATGAGTAAAAGGAGGAGGATACACAGATATAGGCATGGGATGCCCTTCTAAAATCTTGTCAAACACATTTAGGGGACTTCAACAAGAGTCTACATTTTTTCCAAAAATTTGGGCACAGACACCACTTAAGTGGCATCAACTGCCCCACAGTTGCAAACTTCAAATGGTTACCGTCATGAAGCACAATCAAAAATCCACAAGCCTTTAGTCTCCCCATGATGACAGAGGGGTAGAAAAGTCCTTGCGGATCCATGACTTGTTCATCTTGATGAACGTTAGTCTGTCCACATTCTGGCTAGACAGACGCGTGCGCTTATCCATCAACACACCACCAGCAGCGCTGTGAAGACACATTCAGAGAGAACGCTGGCTACGGGGCACTACAGGATCTCCAAGGCGTGAGTGGCGAGCTCATGCCTTTTTTTGAGCTTGGAAGCCAAAAATGAGCAAGACTCCAGTTCCCCAGTCATGGCATTGATGTTCACTTAGAGAAACTCCTGTGAGGTTGACCTTTGGGCAAAATCAGGGGGTTCGTGTCCCGCTGGCAACAGGCTTGACCTGCAAAGTTGCCGAAAGGCAACAAAACTTGACTCTTTGATGCAAACAGGACACAAAATGGCTGATGTTTGGTGCAGGTTGGCAACATATGTCGCCATTGTGCAACAGGCTTGTCCTTGGTCCATTGTATTTTGCGTAAGAGTCAATATGGAAGCATCACCTTCTGTCCTATAGTAATATATAGGGACTGATGGGGAAATGTGTTACTTGGTATTTAGGGACGCTTATGTGGAGCCCACCGGACCGGGTACTGCTGGGGATATCATGGTGGTCTTGGTCCTGATCATGTCCCGGGTTCCGCAAGTAAATGGGGGGTATATTTACAGGGGAGTTTGTCGTGACACCACCCACGGGATGTGGTCAGTGAGGGGACCACCGCTGCTGAAGAACCTACGGGGATGATGTTTGGCAGCTGGAGATGTAACGGCTCTCTGGGGGGTAGAGCTTGGTTCCCTGGGGCAGTGATAGTTATAGTCTATGATTGAGGCTATGGATGTTGTAGGATAGGGGTAGTAGTAGAGATGATGGTAGATTGTGAGGGCACGCAGAGTTTGAGCACACGGATCATACACACTCACGGTTTTGAAGTTTTCCAAGGCTTTACTATATATTTTGTAGCAGAGTACTGTCCACGGAGTCTGTACTGGGGCCGGGTTGCTCACACCCTGTACGGGTCCTCAGCTTCCTACTCCTGCGTCTTGTGTGTGACCATTGCTCCTGCTTTAGCTCAGCTGCTGGCCCTGTTTCTCCTCACAGGTACTCCCTTTGCTAGGCAATTTGAGTCTTTCCGTGTGCTTCTGACCCCGCCGTGTTGATTCGCTGAGGTACGGTGTAGGCATGTAACCCCCACTATCCCAGTGTTTTCTGTGCTGCGTGTGTCAGTCACAGATTCGGATCCGGTATCCGACTTCTGTGCTCCTCTGGGGTGAGTTATGACGTAACTCAGTCTCCCAGATATGTTCCTCTCTTTCTTGTACTCCTCTCCTCAGACCCTGGCTTCAGGCCTGAAAGTAGTCAGTAGTCCCTGTCAGGAGCTCAGCACTGCTGCCATTTACAGGTCCTCCTCCTAGTGCTCCCTGCACTCAACTGAACTGTCAGCCATCAACCAACTACTTCCTCCTCAGACCAGAATATATCAGGGAGCTGCATGAGCTCCCCCTTCTGGCCTAGAGGTGCTAGTGCAGTGTCTAGTGTTGTGTGGGGAGTTAACCCTTGTGATGTTACTGTGGCCCATTAACGCCTTGGGTGCCAGTTACGCCCGCGGTGGGAGGAGCAAAATTTTTTCCATTAGACAGGAAAAGTTTCTGCTCAAAAGCGCACGCTCCGCGGCCTGCAATATCGCTCCTGAGGGGGTCTATGCAATAAAAATGCAAAAAAAAAGTAACATGAGTTCTGGCTATCGCACTTATTTTTTGGCGCAATAACCAGCCTTCATGGAGGAGTAATCTGTTGAAAATGTGTGTTCTGTGGAAAATCCACCGGGTGGCACTGTTGCCCAACATTTAAATTTTTTAATATAGGATTGTAAAATCACCAGATGGTGCTTCTCTTTCTAATGTGTTACATAAGCATGAGGGCTTTCTACAGGTTGTCCAGGACTACCTGTAGCCAGAACTCATATTGGGAATAGTTCAATGAACGTGAAACCCCCTATTGAGGTGCCCATTGCGTTCTCTAGCCAGCCCTCATGTTTTTTTGTTTTTTTTTAATTTAAATAACACTGAGACCACAAGGGCCCGGCTATTAAGATGCCCACAGATCTCTAGCCAGACAATTTTTTTTTTGTCTTAGAATACTGAGACCATGAGGGCCAGCTACCAGAGTTCCCATGACTCCCTATAGCCAGCCCTCACGTTTTTTTTTTTTTTTTTTAAATAAACAAACAGAGGATGAGGGATGGCTGTCTGGGTGCCTATGGCTTTTTTTTAACAGAATATCGCCAAAAAAATGTGCTTTTACCCACGCGAATATGATATGAACATAAACCGACAGTAAAACTACACCATCCCCTCCACCAGTCTTACAACTAAAGTAAGGTCATGGAAGGGACAAGTGACAATTGGACCTATTTCATAATACCCCACTTTGCTATCATACCCAAATATGTCATAATATCACATTGTAATTTCAGAACACCTTACTGTGGCATCATAATACCTCCCTATGTTGTCAAAATACCCCACTTCACTGTAATAATACCCCAATTTGATGTCATAGTACCCCATGTTAATGTCATACCTCACTGATATAATATCTCACTTTGATGTGGTATTCCACTACGAGGTCACAATACCACATTTTGATGTCATAATACCCGACTATGATGTTGTAATACCTCATTTTGATGTCATAATACCCCATTGTGATGTAAAACCCCAATTGAGATATCATACCACAACATGATGTCATAATACCTCACTATGATGTGAATACACTCCACTATGATGTCATAATACCCCATTGTGATATAATACCAAACCATGATGTCATAGTACCACATTGTAACTTCATAATATCCCATTGGGATTCCTTAATACCCTATTGTGATGCAATACCCCACTATGATGTCATAGTAATAAAATATTTGGTTACGTTTAGATGAAAAATTGGATATTTCAGACTACCTTCTGCTGGCTGTAAAACTCGAATTGTCACTGATTAAACACAAAAGCTAAAGGGTTAAAACAATGATGCGATCGATGCTGTTAGCTTCACATGTCAGATGATTACATCAGCTGACATGTTTGGGGATTGATGCCATCTCAGAGTATGAGCTCATCTAAAAGGGAGGGAGTCAAGATAAAAAGTACACGATGACAAGATAGTAACTTCAAAATAGCACCATATTATAGGGCTTAACTAGTTTAAACACATCACTGAGGAAATATTTTACTTTTACTATTTATTTATGGTTATGAAAAATATTACCAACAACATTTATAGTGCTATTAACTCACAGCACTTTCCATAGATCCTGAACACTGTCCACATTGTGTTACACAATCCAGATTCTTTATCAGTATGTTTTTAGGGTGTGGGAGGAAACCGGAGAACCTGGAGAAAACCCATGCATACATGGAGAGAACATATAAACCAAAATCTTTTTCTAAATATCAAAAAGTCACGTTGTAAGCCATGAGACATCTGAAGCATCTCCATAATCATTCAGTTTCAGTTTCACTCCATAATCGAACAAAAGCGGTGTTCCTGGTTTGATATCGCAATTAGCCCAAAGAAGTATTGATGGGGTGTTACCATCAATTATAAATTTAAGGAGAGGTTTCACATTGTAATTTTTCAGTGAATGATTCATTTTTCACCCAAATGTAGAAGGCATGTCTGGGTGACAACTGCACAGAGCCTCCTTGGCATCGACACACCACTCCTTTTCACCAATGGAAAAAAAAAAAAAACCGCACCTAGCATTTGTCCTCATTCAGAGTTGCCTGTATTTTGTTAGCCTCATTTCCTTCTCTAAGCACTCTGAGATAGTCACAAATTACTTCACAAATTACTTCTCCCCTACTAAAAGCACGAGTTGTGCAGTCCTTCACCTTTACCACGTTCCTTTACAATCATTAGGCCTGTCCACTTTTGCGATTTTAGCTTTTCTTGAAGTCTGGCAATGTTCTCTGTATCCCCTCTTTTTGGTTTAGGCTTCCATTCACATTGAACATTACTAGGACAGGTAGATTGGACGTCCAATGCTGTTCATTCAGATAGCGCTTCAGATCTTCTTTGGGAAAAAGCTCGAAATATCTAAAATTTAAAAGAAAACAATATTGTAAAATATTCAGCAAGCAAAAAATATTCAGGCAGCACATCCCAAAGAATACAATGACAACAACTATAAATCATATGCATTGATATAGGAATCCGGCTTGTAGATCGCGCTGTTCGGAGATTTGGCCAAGAAAATCACTCCAAGGACCTCGGATCTTTAAGACGAAGACATTTATTCTTCCCAGACTCAACGCGTTTTGTGTACCCACTGTACTGTGTGAGTGGTGTAATTCTTAAACTCCTGAGGAAGTCTACAGTGGGTACACGAAACGTGTCGAGTCTGGGAGGAATAAAGATCTTTGTCTTAAAGATCCGAGTTCCTTGGAGTGATTTTCTTGGCCAAATCTTCGAACAGCGCGATCTACAAGCCGGATTCCTATATCAATGCATATGATTTATACAACTCTTCTGGCTGATTGCTGTGTTCGACAGGATCCAATTGTCTGGTTTATTAGTGGTTGTGTCACACACAACCCGACCAGGTGAGTGTAACCATACTTATAACTGCCTGATTATATCGGATAAGACCCTATTGTGCGCTTCCTCTCCATTTATTATAATGACAACAACTAGACAGATTTAAATTTAAAGAAAGAAAGAAGGAAAGAAAAAAAAAAAAAGTTAAATTAAGTTATGAAAAACTGATAAAGTTGTTGTTACCTACTAAACTATTTAACCAGGTATTTGATAGAAATCATATATCGTTTATAGTCGTGTATAAGCCGACCCGTGTATAAGCCGACCCCCCTACTTTTGCCCCCAAAACCTGGGAAAACCTATTGACTCGTGTATAAGCCGAGGGTGCACCCCAGCACAGGTATACAGCCCCCAGCAGTGTGGTATACAGCAGCCCCAGAGGTATATACAGCAGCCCCAGTGGTAGTATACAGCAGCACCCCCAGTTGTATATACAGCAGCAGCCCCAGTTGTATATACAGCAGCAGCCCCAGTAGTTAGTATACAGCAGCCCCAGAGGTATATACAGCAGCCCCAGTGGTAGTATACAGCAGCAGCCCCAGTGGTAGTATACACGCAGCTCCAGTGGTATATACAGCCCCAGTGGTAGTATACAGCCCCCCCATCAGTATACAGCAGCCCCAGAGGTATGTACAGCCCCCCCATCAGTATACAGCAGCCCCAGAGGCATATACAGCCCCAGTGGTAGTATACACGCAGGCCCAGTGGTATATACAGCCCCAGTGGTAGTATACAGCCCCCCATCAGTATACAGGAGCCCCAAAGGTATATACAGCCCCAGTGGTAGTATACACGCAGCCCCAGTGGTATATACAGCCCCCCATCAGTATACAGGAGCCCCAGTGGTACATACAGCCCCAGTGTAGTATACAGCCTCTCATCAGTATCCAGGGCCCCCCACCTTGTGCACAAACCTGTAAAGGAAGAGATTAGTATACTTATCACTGTCCCACTGCCGCTGTCCTGCCGCCGCCAACGCGCTCCTCCATCTTCTTCCGGTTTCCTCCTCGGTCGCGCCGACAATGACGTCATTGCCTGCGCCGACCGGAGGAAGCTGGAAGCAGACGGAAGAAGACGGAGGACCGCGATGACGGCGGCGGGACAGCGGCAGCGGGACAGCGATAAGTATACTAATCTCTTCCTTTACAGGTTTGTGCACAAGGCAGGGGGCCTGTATACTCATGGGGGCGGGCCTGTATACTGTATACACTGTATACAGTGTATACAGTATACAGTGACTCGCGTATAAGCCGAGGGGGGGACTTTTCAGCCCAATTTTTGGGCTGAAAAACTCGGCTTATACGCGAGTATATACGGTACTTTAAGGCATAATTACTTAAGTCTCATGCAAGGAAAAGATGGATTTTGGGAATGCCTGTGGGGATAAACTTAGGTCTCTTACTTGGAGGTTCCTGCTTACTCATCTCCCTTCAGTGTAGCCACTATTAA
This sequence comes from Allobates femoralis, assembly GCA_033576535.1. Taxonomy (NCBI): domain Eukaryota; kingdom Metazoa; phylum Chordata; class Amphibia; order Anura; family Aromobatidae; genus Allobates; species Allobates femoralis. The sequence continues at coordinate 319,255 of JARQOC010000019.1, forward strand.
CATCCCAGCAGCAAATGGAGATTTATCCACCATGTCGGATCTGGACAAAGTGCACGTATGCATTGGCCGGATCTCCTTCCTCCTGCGAAAGACATTCAGCCCACTTTTTGTATGCGTCTATTGCCATCTTCCATGTTTTTACGGGCTGTTGATACCTGCAGATAAAACATTTGTTAGTCTTGTTAAATGCTTAGCAGAGCAGAAAAGGAGGTCCTCATTTGTTACAAAGGTATTATGGAAGCACTCCATGTCTTTGCCGGGATTCTTGATTTGTTGTCCATTGCAGGACACAAAGAATGTAGGCACCGTATCTGCATCCTCAGGCTGATTAGTTGGCCTAATCTTTTTGAAATGCGTATGGAAAAATCTGTCAAAGTGAAACGTTGTGTTAAAGATACAATTGCAAATGGCAAAACCTTGAATTGAAGAACATACAGCATAGCATTATATGAGTTATGTTTTTAACATTTACAGTCTCCCTCAGAGGTCATGGGTCTTCCAGCAGGACAATGACCCAAAACACTTCAAAAAGCACTAGAAAACAGTTTGAGAGAAAGCACTGGAGACTTCTAAGGTGGCCAGCAGTGAGTCCAGACCTGAATCCCATAGAACACCTGTGGAGAGATTTAAAAATGGCAGTTTGGAGAAGGCACCCTTCAAATATCAGGGACCTGGAGCAGTTTGCGAAAGAAGAATGGTCTAAAATTCCAGCAGAGCATTGTAAGAAACTCATTGATGGTTACCGCAAGTGGGTGATCGCAGTTATTTTGGCTAAAGGTTGTGCAACCAAGTATTAGGCTAAGGGTGCCAATACTTTTGTCTGGCCCATTTTTGGAGTTTTGTGTGAAATGATCAATGTTTTGCTTTTTGCTTCATTCTCTTGTGTTTTTTCATTGAAGACAAATTAAATGAAGATAATAATTCCAAAGAATTTGTGATTGCAATCATTTTCAGGAAGAAACTGAGTATTATCTGACAGAATTGCAGGGGTGTCAATACTTTTTGCCACAACTATACCTGCTCATCCTCATCCTGCAGCTGCAGTATCAAAAGATTTTTTTTTTGTCTTTACCACTGCTACGGCCTACCCATCCACATCTAATTTCTCCCTCTCAACCCAGTCTCTTAACTATAAGAGGAAAAACATAGAAAATATATAAAATATGGTAAAGCAGCATGTGTCAGCAATATGCTAAGTTGGTTAATTAAATTAAACCTATCATTAGATTTTTGGCCTCAGATGGGTTACGTAGATGGTTATAGATAATAACAGCTTGAAGATAAGGAGAAGACCCTAGCATGTCATTATCACTGAGCTTCTTATTCAATTCTGCTCGTGTAAAGATATCAATCACGTGAGACTTGGCCACTTTCAAAAATGGTCACAGGCGTGGATTTCAATCTGTGGATGGTAAAATTAGTTATGTAACAGGTTCATTCTTTTTAGTTACCGTATATACTCGTGTATAAGCCGACCCGTGTATAAGCCGACCCCCCTACTTTTGCCCCCAAAACCTGGGAAAACCTATTGACTCGTGTATAAGCCGAGGGTGGACCCCAGCACAGGTGTACAGCGCCCAGCAGTGTGGTATACAGGCCCCCCAATGGTAGTATACAGCAGCCTCCCCAGTGGCATATACAGGCCCCAGTAGTATATACAGCAACCCCAGTGGTATACAGCAGCCTCCCCAGTGGTATATACAGACCCCACCAGTATATACAGCAGCCCCAGTGGTATACAGCAGCCCCAGTGGTATATACAGCATCCCCAGTGGTATATACAGCCGCCCCAGTGGTATATACAGCAGCCCCAGTGGTATATACAGCATCCCCAGTGGTATACAGGCCTCAGCAGTATATATAGCAGCCCCCAGGGGTTATACAGCAGCCCCCAGGGGTTATACAGCAGCCCCCAGGGGTTATACAGCGGCCCCCAGGGGTTACACAGCGGCCCCCAGGGGGTACCCAGCGGCCCCCTGGGGTACCCAGCAGCCCTCAGGGGTACCCAGCATCCCTCAGGGGGTACCCAGCATCCCCCAGGGGGTACCAACAGCCCCCTGGGGGTACCAACAGCCCCCATGGGGTACCCAGCAGCCCCCTGGGGGTACCAACAGCCCCTTGGGGGTACCCAGCAGCCCCCTGGGGGTACCAACATCCCCCAAGGGGTACCCAGCAGCCCCCAGGGGTACCCAGCAGCCCCCTGGGGGTACCAACAGCCCCCAGGGGGTACCCAGCAGCCCCCTGGGGGTACCAACAGCCCCCTGGGGGTACCAACAGCCCCCTGGGGGTACCAACAGCCCCCTGGGGGTACCAACAGCCCCCTGGGGGTACCCAGCATCCCCCAGGGGGTACCAACAGCCCCCTGGGGGTACCAACAGCCCCCATGGGGTACCCAGCAGCCCCCTGGGGGTACCAACAGCCCCCAGGGGGTACCCAGCAGCCCCCTGGGGTACCAACAGCCCCCAGGGGGTACCCAGCAGCCCCCTGGGGGTACCAACATCCCCCTGGGGGTACCAACAGCCCCCAGGGGGTACCCAGCAGCCCCCTGGGGTACCAACAGCCCCCTGGGGGTACCAACAGCCCCCAAAAGCTGGCACTGTCCCCCCTTGTAAGGGCCCCCCCCCCGCTGCTTATACATTACCATCCCGGTGTTCTGATCGGCGCCGCTCCTCGGTGCTTCTTCTTCATCCTCCCATCCTCGCTGGCTGCATCCGGGATCTCCGGCCGTCGCGTGATGACGTCATATCGCTGTGACAGCCGGAGATCCCGGATGCAGCCAGCGAGGACGGGAGGATGAAGAAGAAGCACCGAGGAGCGGCGCCGATCAGAACACCGGGATGGTAATGTATAAGCAGCAGGGGGGGGGGGGCCCTTACAAGGGGGGACAGTGCCAGCTTTTGGGGGGCATATATGCACTGTTTCCCCCTGCCGCTGATTGACAGGGGGAAGCAGTGCATATATAATGAGCGGCCCCACGTGACGGGGCCGCTCATACAGCAGCCTCCCCCCGCCTCCTCAGCCCCCACCACGCAGTCTACCGTAGTGACTCGTGTATAAGCCGAGGGGGGGACTTTTCAGCCCAAATTTTGGGCTGAAAAACTCGGCTTATACACGAGTATATACGGTATTTATTTTTTGTATGTTAGCCCATGATATACATTTAGAATTCTTTGTGTCCATCATTCGACAAATCTTTTATCTAGGGGTTCTATTTTAACGATCCCATAATGGAGCCAGAAGATGTAACCTCAGCGCATTTGTGATTATGTACCCATTTTAGCAAGTTACATGTTTTAAATTCAGTTGAAATGGAAATGGGGAATTTGCCTGAGCTTCTAAAGAGATAAATATTACCTATTAGGGATGAGAGAGTATGCTTGTCACTACTCGCACGAATATCTTGGTACTCGGCGAGTACCGAGTAATCTTGCGATACTCTTGCTATGCTCGGGGTCCACCTCCCTGCATGTTGGCGCTCTTTACAGAGCCAGCCCACATGCAGGGATTGGCTGACAGACACTGTAATGCCACAGCCATGTTGGTTGTGGCATTACAGTGATTGGCTGGCCGCACAGCGTCATCAAGTCTTTATAAGACATGACCGCACTGTGCTCGTCACTCTGCTCCACAGACAGTCAGTGTAGGGAGAGGTGCTGTTGATTGAGGGACAAATTTGTGGCCTTTCAACTAGTGTAGGCCCATGGCTGCCAATCTAATTACCACAACAGTCCTTCTGAGGACTAATAGAGCTGTATACAGGCAGGCAGGGAGGCAGGGTATATAGCAAACTTCGTTGTGCCAGTAAACCATCCTACATCACATCTGGGACTGGTGTAAAGGCTGGAAATCTCATCCACCATAAAATAGTGCTTTTAGGGATTAATTTAGCTCTCTTTTGGCAGGAGTAGGTTGTAGCGTAAATTAGGATACGCCAAAACACTTGGTATTTTCTTCAGCATTTGTGTCTGACCGGTACACCTCCTGCGATTAAACCACTGTAAACTGTATTCTCAGTGTGGAGCTAAAAACCATCTTTTGGACGCCTTCATTTAGCTGTATACAGGCGGCACGACATTGAAAATGCGCAAGGCCGGTGGCAAGGGACAAGGAACTGGACGTGATGGTGGTGCAGGCAGAGGCCGAGGCCGTGTGCAAGCTCGAATTTCGCCACAACAAATGCCCACATCATCTCGCTCGACCTTCCTGCCCCAATTTCTAGGGGACCGCAGCAGTACACCACTATTAAACCAAGACCAGTGTCAACAGGTTGTTAGTTGGATAGCGGATAACGCTTCCAGTCAGTTTGGCACACCCACAAATACCCTGTCTTCCACACGGTCAAGTGTCAGTAGCCATGAGACTGGACCGCACCTTCCACACCCTGATCCTCCTACCTCCCACCATACCGAGTGCCCAGCCCTGGACATAACTGATCCCACACTTAGACACTCTGAAGAGCTGTTCACTTATCCATTCGTAGATTCTGGCCTCTCGCCAGCTCCAGTTGAAGTGGGTCATGAGGAGATCGCATGTACCGATGCACAAATATTTGAGCAGCCACGGTCTCACGAAGGCAATGGTTGGAACTTGTCTCAACAAGAGGTGGACGATGATGAGACAATTGCCAGAAAGTCTGGAGGAGGACCAGGGTGTGGAAGTGGAAGACGACGTGGTGGATGATCCAGTAACTGACCCAACCTGGCAGGAGGACATGCAGAGCGAGGACAGCAGTGCACAAGGGGAATTAGGCGTAGCATCACAACAGGCTGGAAGAAGCAAGGTGGTGTCTGCAGGCAGAAGGCAGGCAACTGTTACCCGGAACAATAACACGACAGAAGCTGCCAGTACAATTGGTAGGTCTTCCCGAGTCTGGCTGTTTAAGGTGTCTGCAGATAATTCGAAAAGGCCATTTGCAACACCTGCCATGCCAGCATCAGCAGGGGTAGCAAAACTAGCAGCCTGACCATCACCAGCATGATCAGGCACATGTCAGCAAAGCACCCGACTTTGTGGGATGTACACCAGAGTCCAGGAGCAGTGTCTGCGGGTGACACCACTGCGTCTTCCACTGTTGTGGGTGCAATACAATCCCCTGTCCATACTGCATGTGAAGAGGTCTCCTGTCCTTCACCTATAGTTGCACAAGCAGAAATAGCACCATCATCAAACACGTCCTTGTCCCAGTGCAGCGTTCAGTTATCCATACACTAATCTTTGGAACGCAGGCGCAAATACACTGCCAACGCTTTACATGCCACAGTTCGCGACTGCTTGCACTGGAAATGTTGCCTTTTAGACTAGTGGAGACCGAAGCATTCCGCAACCTGATGGCAGCGGCTGTCCCACGTTACTCGGTCCCCAGCGGACACTATTTTTCCCAGTGTGCCGTCCCCGCATTACATAAGCACATGTCACAAGATATCATATGTTCCCTTAACAACACAGTTTCAGGCAAAGTCCACCTAACCACGGACACGTGGACAAGTGCTTGTTGGCAGGGCCGGTACATCTCGCTGACTGCACTCTGGGTTAATATTCTGGAAGCCGGGACCCAGTCTGAGCTTGGGACGGAACACGTCCTTCCGACACCAAGGATTGCAGGCCCTAACTCAGTCAGGGTTTCACGCACAGTCTACAGCTCCGGAACGTCATGCTCCTCAGCCACCTCCTCCTCCACCACACCAGTCCCAAGCTGGAAGCACTGCCTCGGCTAGGCGGCAAAAGGCTGTGCTGAAGCTAATATGCGTAGGTGACAAACCCCACAATGTTGAAGAGTTGTGGACAGCTCTGAAACAGCAGGCAGATCACTAGCTCACACCGCTGAACCTACAGCCAGGCATGGTCGTGTGTGACAATGGCCGGAACCTGGTGGCGGCTCTGAGGCGAGGCAAGCTGACACATGTTCTATGCATGGCCCATGTGCTCAACCTCGTGGTTCAGAGGTTTATTAAATCCTACCCGGAGCTGTTGGATCTGCTCGTCAAAGTACGCCGCCTGTGTGCCCATTGTAGAAAGTCACTTACTTCTTCTGCCGGCCTTGCCGGCTTTCAGCGGCATTTGCAGCTTCCTGCTCACAGACTGGTGTGTGATGTCCCCACGCGTTGGAATTCCACATTGCACATGTTGGTCAGGATTTGTGACCAAAAGAGGGCAGTCGTTGAGTACCAGCATCTACTAGGCGGTCGGTATACGGTTCAAACTCCACTTAGTTTTTTTCGCGGCCGCACCTGCCGCAAGTGCCAAAACCGCACTTGCCGCAAGCCCCATAGACATTGTATGGGGCTTGCCCCAAGTGTGCAGCGATCGCGGCCGTTATGCGGTAATAAATGCGAAAAACGCTGATGTGAAAGGACCTTAAGATATATTGTATAAGATCTACTAAATAGGTAAAAAAAAAAATAAAAAGTGTAAAATTAGGATAGGTAATGAATAGTTAAATGCTAGAAAACCCTGAAATATTATGAAGAAACATACATACCTTTCTGATGGTTTTCCTGTGACAATGCAACCTCGACGTTCCAAAAATTCTGTGAAGAAGTCCTGAGCACTTGTAAATTGGCTGTTTTTGAAATCTAGGCTGTCATAAGGCACAACAGAAAGGGATTCGGCCACGCTGTGCATGTCCCTTTCTGTATTTTTTATTTCAATGTTGATCTCCGCCTGACGGGTTTTCATGCATACCGTTTTGAGATGCTTGTGCAGGTTTCTATAGAGCTTCAGACATCTCTTGCAAAGAAACAGGTTTGGCTTTAGAGTAGACTCCATTTTCTTAGTAATTGTGAGAAATAGAAAGTTACTCCTTCAAAAACCTGAGTAGAGTGATATACCTTGATTACTGTAGGCTCTCTATACAATATATATAAACTGAGGAAGCATTTGAAAAAATACAAAACAAAAAAAAAACTAAAGGCCCAGTCACACTTAACGATGCACCAGCGATCCCGATAACGATCTGCAGAGATTTTTGGTGTGACTGTGCCTAGTCTGCAGCATTTAAATGAATTAGGGTGGAGAAAAAAAAAACAAAACACATTGCAGGAGATAAAGGTAGCAATCTCCTGCGTTTTTTCCACTTTTAAAAGGCCCAGTCACACATGACACACCAGCGATCCCAATAACAATAACAATGTGCAGAGATCGCTGGTGCGTCATTTTTCCACATCGCTAGTAAGATGTCAAACGGGCATCTCACCAGCGATGTGAAAAACGATGCACTCGGGATCCAGAATTATACTGAGGTCGTTGGGAATTGTCACTTGTAAGGTAGCGCCCGGAGAACCCGCTTGCATAACGACACCAAAACACGTGCTTATAAGTTTGCAAATGACTACCCATTTATTGCTCACATATAACTTATAACCCGGGCAGTACATTAAACATTGAACATAAGCACAACACATAATATAGTACATTATATAGAATATTACACCTATACAAATTACAGTAACCTGGGACCTATAACCACCTCTCTTTCCCCATTGGAGCACTAACAACCACTCCAGTGGTGGCTACGACCTATCTACACGTTCCACATACATTTAACAGTACATAAGTTACCATATATCAACAGGCCCTGTGGGTCCCAATGGCGGAACCAGCCACCTGGCTTTATTTCCCCAGCTCCATACTACCCCAGAGTACAGGCACCAGCCTGACCATGTTCTTACACACTGTATGTGATCCATCCTATAAGCATCCATGGATCACACACACACACACACACACACACACATCCTATCACATGCTCACAGCCCATCATATAGACATCCATGGACTGTGGCACCTCTGGGTTCAGAACAGGTATTGAGCAACCTGAGTCATGGATACGCCATGCATCCCCGAGGGCACCTTCCTGGACGTGTTTCACCCCACGTCCAGTCCAGCGTCCACCAGGGTTCCACCATGGCTTCCCCACTCTAGGAGCCTTTCTAACCCCTGCATCTGATCTCTGGTACATATATTCCAGTTCATCGGGTCCTTTCATTGACTACTTTAGTCAGACCTAACGGCGGCGATGCCCGCCTGGCACAATTCATACATCTGCCCCTGTAGGGCTACATACACTCACTGGGTCTTTTACAAAAGCCATAAAATACTCTTACGGTTCAACAGGTCCCTCACTGACTACTTAGTCAGACCTAATGGCGACTGCCCGCCTGGCACATTTTACACACAGGGTGCACAGTGCACTCAAGCATACAGGAACTGCCTTCTTACCTGGTACGGATCCGGGTCTCGCTACCTGGGTCATGGGTACACCAAGCGTCCCCAAGGGCTCCTTTCCCGGACATGTTTCGCCCCAAGCCCGAACCAGTATCCACCTGGTTCAGTCATAGCTTCCCCTCTCCAGGAACTGTCAAGACCCCAGTCCTGGCCAGCGGTTTGGATCTAGCATGCTCCCCTCATGTTCGCACACTACAGAGCCCTGGACTGCTCTGCACACAGCGTTCCTCAGTCTGAGACTCAATCACACACAGACTGGATCTCTGGCTCTGTCTCTCTCAGGTGCTCTCTGGCTGATGATCAGGATGATGATTCAATCAGCTGGCAGGCTCTTTATCGTGCCTGCCACTCCCACACTGACACATCCAGCTGGGCTGCTATTACTCAAGACACACCCACCTGGGCTGCTACCAATCAAGACACACGGTTCCCATACAGCCGCTCATCAGGCTCATCAATGTGTCAGATCTACAACACTCACTCTCACATTTAACTCATTGTGTTCCGGGTAGGTTCACACAGCATCATTACAGTAAAACCGGCCAGTGTGGACAGGATCATACCCTCATCCTGCATGTGATGCGCCCCGGCCATGGGGACCATGCCGGCGGTGCCTCACACACTCCATAGCGTAGCATTGAGATCATTGGTCATTGTCCCTGTCAAACACAATGATGTAGCACTCCCAGCGGAAGCGCAACGACGCAGCGTGTAACGATCAACGATCTCACAGCAGGGGCCAAATCGTTGGTGCGTGTCACACATAACGAGATCGCTAACGGGATCGCTGTTACATCATACAATCTGTGATGGTACAGCGATCTCATTAGCGATCTCATTATGTGTAACAGGGCCTTACCTTTTCACTGTTGCAGACATGCCCTAGCTACCATTGTCTTAACTGATAGGTAGTACAATGTGTCACGTTTAAATAGCCAAATACACATGAATCTTGTAGTAGCCGTGTCCACATGAGATTTTGCCTTTCAACAAGATAAAAGTTAAGTTTTAGTAATTCAGAACACTTGTGTAATTTTTCATATTAAGTGCCAGAGATTTCTGTTATGGCAGGTTCACATTGCGTTCGTGTTGTGCGTTTTACGCATCCATTTGACTGCAGCAAAAACACAATGTAATAATGCTGTAAATTTGAACAAATGTAACATGAAGTTATCGCCCCTATGTCACCTCATCAGGGCCGGACTGGGACCAAAAAGCAGCCCTGGAAAACAAGCCTCACCAGCCCACATACTATATCACCCATCAGCCCCGATCTGTGAGTTTTGCTTTTACGTTGCATTGGCCACATCACTTTTTGTTACAGGAGTTATCTGAAGAGCCACATGTGAATGGTGCAGCAGAGGGAATAATCAACCGCAGCTCCATTTACATGGTGCTCTACAAAGCCATGTTTCTCAGGATTGTGGGGTCCCAGCGGTCAGATCCATAGTGATGGGACAGTCGTCACCTGTACATAAGAGAAGTGATGACTCCCATATTGGGGGTAATTAATTTAAACAACAATTAAATGCTGAAAATCAAAGTCCAATACCACCTCTGACAACAGGACAGGAGAAGTGGTACTGTGCATGTATATATACAGAATAATACAGATACTGAGGATTACACCCAGTATACAGGACAGGAGAAGTGGTACTGTGCAGTGTATATATACAGAATAATACAGACACTGAGGATTACACCCAGTATACAGGACAAGAGAAGTGGCACTGTGCAGTGAATATATACAGAATAATACAGATACTGAGGATAACACCCAGTAAACTTGACAGGAGAAGTGGTACTGTGCATGTATATATACAGAATAATACAGACACTGAGGATTACACCCAGTATACAGGACAGGAGAAGTGGTACTGTGCAGTGTATATATACAGAATAATACAGATACTGAGGATTACACCCAGTATACAGGACAGGAGAATTGGTACTGTGCAGTGTATATATACAGAATAATACAGATACTGAGGATTACACCCAGTATAGAGGACAGGAGAAGTGGTACTGTGCAGTGTGTATATACAGAATAATACAGATACTGATAATTACACCCAGTATACAGGACAGGAGCAGTGGTACTGTGCAGTGTATATATACAGAATAATACAGATACTGAGGATTATACACAGTATACAGGACAGGAGAAGTGGTACTGTGCAGTGTATATATACAGAATAATACAGACACTGAGGATTACACACAGTATACAGGACAGGAGAAGTGGTACTGTGCAGTGTATATATACAGAATAATACAGATACTGAGGATTACACCCAGTATGCAGGACAGGAGAAGTGGTGCTGTGCAGTGTATTTATACAGAATAATACAGATACTGAGGATTACACCCAGTATGCAGGACAGGAGAAGTGGATCTGTGCAGTGTATATTTACAGAATAATACAGACACTGAGGATTACACCCAGTATACAGGACAGGAGAAGTGGTACTGTGCAGTGTATTTATACAGAATAATACAGATACTGAGGATTACACCCAGTATACAGGACAGGAGAAGTGGTACTGTGCATGTATATATACAGAATAATACAGATACTGAGGATTACACCCGGTATACAGGACAGGAGGAGTGGTACTATGCAGTGTATATATACAGAATAACACAGATACTGAGGATTACACCCAGTATACAGGACACAGGAGAAGTAGTACTGTGCAGTGTATATATACAGAGTAATACAGATACTGAGGATTACACCCAGTAAACTTGACAGGAGAAGTGGTACTGTGCAGTGTATATATACAGAATAATACAGACACTGAGGATTACACACAGTATACAGGACAGGAGAAGTGGTACTGTGCAGTGTATTTATACAGAATAATACAGATACTGAGGATTACACCCAGTATGCAGGACAGGAGAAGTGGTGCTGTGCAGTGTATATATACAGAATAATACAGATACTGAGGATTACACCCAGTATACAGGACAAGAGAAGTGGTACTGTGCAGTGTATATATACAGAATAATACAGATACTGAGGATTACACCCAGTATACAGGACAGGAGAAGTGATACTGTGCAGTATATATATACAGAATAATACAGATACTGAGGATTACACCCAGTATACAGGACAGGAGAAGTGGTACTGTGCAGTGTATATATAAAGAATAATACAGATACTGAGGATTACACCCAGTATACAGGACTGGGAAAGTGGTACTGTGCAGTGTGTATATACAGAATAATACAGATACTGAGGATTACACCCAGTATACAGGACAGGAGAAGTGGTACTGTGCAGTGTATATATACAGAATAATACATATACTGAGGATTACACCCAGTATACAGGACTGGAGAAGTGGTACTGTGCAATGTATATATACAGAATAATACAGATACTGAGGATTACACCCAGTATACAGGACAGGAGAAGTGGTACTGTGCCAAGCCGATTTTAGACACTCACTTACTAACGGAGTCCTGTCAATAAAGACAAAAGACATGCTTTAATGTACAAATATGAGGGCGAAACGATGCAACAAAGCACCCTCATTTGAATATTAAATAAAATAGATGTTTCTGCAAATATTTAAAAAAGCCCCCTAAATCTGTGTAAATGTTAGTGTAGTGTAAGGTCTCTGTCATAATATACTCACCAATCGCTGTTTTGTCACGTGCCCGACTCCATAATGATTTCACATCCACAGCTCGTCTATGCAGGTTTCCCTCTTCTCCGATCTTCTGCAGCACATCCCGAGATGATGCCCTTAAAAAAATAACATTGTCATTATAATGCTCCTGAATAAAAAATAACCACCCATGCTGTGTCTTAAATAAGCCCTATGCTGTGCCCCTGCAAAGAAAGAATTACTCCTCACCTCACTGTCCCTTTTACGGTACATGGCCTCCACACTAGCCTCACCTATAAAATAATACCAACACACCATCCACTCTTGTGTAGTATGACCGTCACACTGACCCCTAATAATCTCCACACTGTGCCCCTTATACATTATACCTACCACACCTTCCTCAATTACGAACTATGATCTCCACACTGTCCCCACATCACGCTGCTCCTTCTTCACAATGTCCCACTCATGTTGTCCCAACTCCATACTGCGCCCTCACTGCCTCCCTCTATACTGTACCCCCAATGCTGCTCCTTCTCAATAATGAAACCCCTCACACTGTCTCCCCTCCATACAGAGACCACCACGCTACCTCACGCCTAATGCCGAGACCCCCACACTGTCCCACTCTTCATACTGAGTCCCTTACATTTCTCCATTTCACACTGAGCCCTGCACATTGTCCTCCATCTATTTTGTCCCTTGCATTATCCCTCACTCTGTAAGACCCCCTAACCCCATGTCTACAGTAAAAGCCCCTCTCTGCCCTAATCTACAGTAATAGCCACCTCATTAACCCTAGCATATGATAAAAGCTACTCTAAAAAAAGAGAATTTTGTTTACGTACCGTAAATTCTTTTTTCTTGAATCATCAATGGGAGACCCAGACAATGGGGTTTAGGGCGCTGCCCTCCGGAGGTCACACTAGGTACTACAAGTTTGTAGCACCGCCTCCTCCGCTTATAAACCCCCACCGTAGGAGACATCCTCAGTTTAGTCCATAAGCTGCGAGGAGAAATAAACCACACCCGAAACATCGGGAAGAATGCCGTGCACAGACGGTGTAACAACCCGGAACACTGTCTCAACAGAGAACAGATCAAATGCAAACATGCAACGGAACAACTGGGTGGGTGCTGGGTCTCCCATTGATGATTCAAGAAAAAAGAATTTACGGTACGTAAACAAAATTCTCTTTTTTCTGATCATCATAATGGGAGACCCAGACAATGGGGATGTCCTAAAGCAATACCCCAGGGCGGGAATAGTTCCTCAACAAGACGGATAACACATGGTTCCCTTTTAAAGGTGGGCAACCGCCGCCTGGAGAACCCGCCTGCCCAAACTCGCATCCGCAGAGGCATGGGCATGCACCATATAGTGCTTAGAGAAAGTGTGCAGGCTGGACCAAGTGGCCGCTTGACACACCTGTAGAGCAGAAGCTCGATGTCGCAAGGCCCAAGAGGCACCTACAGCTCTAGTAGAGTGTGCCTTCAAACCCACCGGGAGAGGCAAACCAGAAGACCGGTAAGCCTCCTGAATGGGAGCCTTGATCCATCTGGCCAAGGTCGACTTTGAAGCCGCGGACCCCTTACAGCGACCCATCGTGAGGACAAATAAGGAATCCGAACTCCTAAAGGAGGCGGTCCTGGACACATAAATGCGTACAGCTCTCACGAGATCCAGAGTATGGAGGTCGCGCTCAACCTGATGAACGGGAGCGGGGCAAAATGATGGGAGAACAATCTCCTGGTTCAAGTGGAATGTTGAAACCACCTTCGGCAAAAATTCAGGCCGTGGGCGCAACACCACCTTGTCCTGGTGAACCACCAGAAAGGGTGACTTGCACGAGAGTGCAGCCAATTCTGAGACCCTTCTCAGAGACGTAATCGCCACCAGAAAGACCACCTTCTGGGACAGACGAGAGAGAGAGACGTCTCTCAGTGGCTCAAACGGCGGTTTCTGCAGTGTCGTCAGGACCATGTTTAGGTCCCAAGGGTCCAGAGGTCGTCTATAGGGCGGGACCACCCGAGACACCCCCTGCAGAAATTGACGTACCTTCGGGAGGAGCGCCAAGCGCCTGTCAAACAACACTGAAAGTGCTGATACTTGACCTTTCAGAGAGCCAAGGGATAATCCCAACTCCAACCCCGACTGTAGGAAGGCCAGCAATGTCGGGATAGACAAAGGCCACGGTGAGCGGCCACCAGAGGCACACCAGGTAAAAAAGATTTTCCACGTTCTGTGGTATATCTTCCTGGAAACAGGTTTCCTTGCCCGATTCATAGTGGCAACCACTGTAGGAGAGAAACCTCTGGATGTCAGCAGCCAGGCCTCAAGAGCCATGCAGTCAATCTGAGGGCCCTGGAATTGAGGTGGAAGAATGGCCCTTGCGCGAGTAGATCTGCGCGTTCTGGAAGAGCCCACCTGTGTCCGCCTGACAGTTGCCACAGGTCCGGGTACCAAGACCTCCTGGGCCAATCTGGAGCCACTAGAATGGCCACTCTGCATTCTGTCCTGATCTTCCACAGGACCCTGGGAATCAGAGCCAGAGGCGGAAACACATATGGCAGCTGGAATCTGGACCAGCTCAGAATCAGGGCGTCCGCCCCCAGAGACTGGGGATCCCAAGATCTTGCCATGTATTGGGGCACCTGATGATTCAGCCGTGAGGCCATCAGATCCACGTCCGGAGTGCCCCACCTGCCGCAGATGTCCCGGAAGACGTCTGGATGTAGAGACCACTCTCCGGCGTCCATCCCCTGTCGGCTCAGATAGTCGGCCTCCCAGTTCTCGACCCCTGGGATGTGAACTGCGGAGATCAGGCAGCCGTTTTCCTCCACCCAGAGTAGAATGCGGTGGACTTCGGCGAGGGCCTGAGCACTTCTGGTCCCTCCCTGATGATTTATGTAGGCGACGGCCGTCGCATTGTCGGACTGTACCCGAATGGGCTGTCCTGACAGGAATTTCTGAAACGCCAGTAGCGCCAGATAGACCGCCTTGATCTCCAGAACGTTGATCTGCAACGCCGACTCCGACTGAGTCCAGAGGCCTTGAGCCCTGTGGTGCAAGAACACCGCCCCCCAGCCCTTCAGACTGGCGTCGGTGGTCACCACTAACCATGACGGTTTTAGGAAGGACCGGCCCCGTGACAGGTGAAGTGGCTGGAGCCACCACTGTAGAGAGTCCCTGGTTGGTTGTGACAGTGTCACCAGCCGATTCAGAGAGATCGTCCTCTTGTCCCATCTGCGAAGAATCTCCAGCTGGAGAGGACGGAGGCGAAACTGTGCGAACGGCACCGCCTCTATCGCCACTACCATGCGACCCACCAGTCTCATCAATACCCGTAGGGATGACTGTGGAGACAGGAGGACATTCTGCACTCCTGATTGGATCGCAAGCTGCTTGGCTTGAGGTAGGGACACCAGGGCCGAGTCCGTGTGGAAGTCCATGCCCAGATATGTCAATGACTGGGTCGGAACCAGGGTCGACTTCTGAATGTTGATAAGCCACCCGAACCGTTCCAGGGACTTCATGGTCACCTCCAGGCTTACCCGACAAAGGTCTTCCGATGGCGCCCTGACCAACAGGTCGTCCAAATAGGGTATGACGGCGTGTCCCTGCGCATGCAGGAGAGCCATCATGGAGGCCATCACCTTTGTGAAACCCCGTGGTGCTGAGGCTAGCCCGAATGGCAGTGCCACAAATTGGAAGTGCTCTTACCCCACTGCGAATCTCAACCAGCGCTGATGAGCTGGTGCAATGGGGACGTGAAGGTAAGCGTCCCTGATATCGATGGACGCTAGGAAGTCTCCCTGTGACACAGCCGCGATCACTGAGCGCAGGGATTCCATGCGGAACTTCCGAACCAACACGTGACGGTTGAACAACTTGAGGTCCAAAACCGGGCGAAAAGAGCCGTCCTTCTTTGGGACAATAAAGAGGTTGGAGTAAAAACCCCTGAACCTCTCTTCCGTGGGCACAGGGACCACCACTCCGTCTCTGCGGAGTCCCTCCAACACCAGGTAAAAAGCCTGAGCCTTTTCTGGAGATGGAACCGACCGATGGAATCGGTGTATTGGTTGTGACGTCAGCTCTATCCTGTAACCTCTTGAGACTACGTCTCGAACCCACTGATCTTGAATGTGAAGAAGCCACGTGTCCTGAAAGCGGGACAGGCGGCCCCCCACCTGTGGGGAGGCAGGATGAAATAGCGAGTCATGTCGAAGCGGGCTTGGGGGTGGCAGCCGCTGCCCCCGCCGGCTTCTTCTGACGACTCTTGGAACGCCACTGAGTAGCAGGCTTGCCCCCTCGGTCTGAGCGAGTGGACGCCGTTGATGACTGTGAACCGGAGCGAAAGGACCACTGCTTAGGGTTCCTTTTCACGGTGTACCGTGGCTTAGGCTTATTCTGCGGTATCTTAGACTCAGCAGAATCCTTTATCAATTTGTCCAGTTCGGTGCCAAAAAGCCTGTCACCAGCGAACGGAAGATTTTGTAAAATCTTCTTAGATGTGGCATCTGAGTCCCAGAGACGCAGCCACAATAGCCTGCGGATCGCAATTGCATTGGCCGAGGCCACAGCAGAGCGAGTGGCAGTTTCCAAAGATGCCGTCCTGGCATAGTCCGCATAGGCCCTTGCTCTCTCAGTGAGAGCCAGGACCTCTGGACTGGACCTAGCTAGATCAGTGATACCATCTAAACAGATAGTGATCGCTTGTAGGGTCCAGACTGCGGCAAAATTAGGGGCAAACGAAGACCCCACAGCCTCATAGGAAGACTTGGCGAGTTGCTCGACCTGTCTATCAGTAGCATCCTTCAACGAGGAGCTATCAGAGGCAGAAAACAAGGAGCGCGCAGCAATCCTAGTCATGGAAGCATCCACCTTGGGAGACTGCGACCATTCCTGGAGCGCCTCCTGGGGAAAGGGAAAGCGATTGTCCTTAGTTTTACGGACATAACGCCGCCCAGGATGCAACCTGGGAGCTTTAATCACCCTTCCGAAATTAGTGTGGTCCATGAAGGAGCCACTTGGTCTAGCCTCTGGCCGCAGCCATTGATAGATCTCCTTGGGGTGTACAGTCACCTCCTCAGGAGGAGTGACAAGACGCAATGTCTCATTGATGGAGGACACCAGATCCTCCACCCCATCTGGAGGTTCAGACATAGACCCAAGAGTAGAACCCCCATCATCTTCCTCACCATCAGAGGAACGCTCCTCCTCAGAGAGAGTCTGGAGCTCAGGAGAAGCCTCACGGGCTCGCTTAGGGGGTCTTACAGCAGAAGTAAGAGACACCCGGGGGTAACTAGGAGGAGTAGCTGGGTTCTCCAGTCTCCTATGCAGTGCCTCCAGGGTTTGCGACATGGAGGACATCTGGGACAGCAGAGATTCATTAATCTTATTCTGCGTTTCCCATGGCCCTGGGATCACCTGAACCTCAGGGTATAATCCCGGATTTGCAGACTCAATAGTAGCAGATCGGGCCTCTGGGCGTCCGCAGTTATTGCAGGACCCCTCCACCAGTGTCCCGTTGCATGTAGTACAGGCAATGGTGACCACCGCTGCCTTAGCAGCATGCTTCCCAGCTGAGGACATCTCCACAGTGAGGGGAATATAAGCCAAAGTCACAAACAAACCGGGAATCCCGGTGGCTTACCGACCGCAGTAAAGCGGTAGGAGGAAGCGGTGTGTGTGTGTGACCTCCGCGAGTTCCGGTCTCCCTTGCAAGTGCAGACACGCGCTGCAGTTCAGATCCCAGCCGGGAAGTGAGGGAGAAGATGGCCGCCGACAGTGAAGATGTGGGCGGAGCCAGGAACACGCGGGAAGAACACACAACACGCCCAGCGGTGATGTCACCATAAGGGCTGCCTCCTCCTCCTCCAGACTGCCTCAGCAATGGAGGTGCCGGAGCCCGCAGCGCGGGAAACGAGAGTGAATATCACCACACACACTCTCAGACTGCATGTACACATAAAAACACCCGCAGTCTACAGCCTCAGCCCCTGTGAGACACAGGGCGGTCAGCCAGGGAGACCCCAGCACAGGGTCACCGCCAGAACCGCGGACCCGAGGGTAACCGCGCGGTCTGAGTGTCATGACACCACAGTGACAGACACTACCCCCAGGCACACAGGAGACACACCAGGTGCCTCAGTGCCGGTCCGGTCTGTAAGCACCTTTAGGGAGGCCTCGGACGGGGGTACAGCACCAGTCCGGAGTGTAAGCACCATTTAGGGAGGCCTCGGACTGGGCTGGCTCCGTCCGGTCTGTAAGCACCATTTAGGGAGGCCTCGGACGGAGCGGAGCTGTGCAAGGCTCCAGGCTCCCCCTATCCAGAGCCTCCATGGAGGGATGGAAAGGAAAGGAGCACGACAGCGTACCGGGAGAACACTGAAGTGTCCAGGCTAAAAACCCTCCGGTACCTCCACCAGCGTGTTCCACAAAGGGTGAGCGGGGAGGCTGTCGAGGGTCCCGAATGGGACCATTTTACCTTGTCTTCATACGCCATCACGTAAGTTGTGAGAATGCAGTGAAGTGCAAGCAAAGCGTGATCCTCCGAGCACACTAAGTTTAAAACTGAGGATGTCTCCTACGGTGGGGGTTTATAAGCGGAGGAGGCGGTGCTACAAACTTGTAGTACCTAGTGTGACCTCCGGAGGGCAGCGCCCTAAACCCCATTGTCTGGGTCTCCCATTATGATGATCAGAAAACTTTTTTTTATAGTAATAGCCCCCCTGTCTACAGTAATATGACCCCTTATCCCCAGTCTAAAGCATTACCCTTCCTCCCCATAATCCCCAGTCCATAGCATCAGCCTCCCCATAATCCCCAGTCCATAGCATCAGCCTCCCCATCATCCCCAGTCTACAGCATCAGCCTCCCCATCATCCCCAGCCCATAGCATCGGCCTCCCCATCATCCCCAGCCCATAGCATCAGCCTCCCCATCATCCCCAGTCTACAGCATCAGCCTCCCCATCATCCCCAGCCCATAGCATCGGCCTCCCCATCATCCCCAGCCCATAGCATCAGCCTCTCCATCATCCCCATCCCATAGCATCAGCCTCCCCATCATTCCCAAGCCAATAGCATCAGCCTCCCCGTCATCCCCAGCCAATAGCATCGGCCTCCCCATCATCCCCAGCCAATAGCATAAACATTCCTGCCCAATTGCCCCTCTGTAGCATTAGCCTTCTTGCACCATTCCCTCCAGCCTGCAGCATTAGCCTTCTTGCACCATTCCCTCCAGCCTGCAGCATTAGCCTTCTTGCCCCATCATTCCCCTACTAGCCTGCAGCATTAGCCTCCCTATAATTCCCCCCAGCCTGTAGCATTAGCCTCCCCATCATCCCCCCAGCCTGTAGTATTAGCCCTCCTGCGCCATAATCTCCTCCAGCCTGCAGTATTAGCCCTCCTGCCCCATAATCCCCCCCAGCCTGCAGCATTAGCCCTCCTGCTCCATAATTCCCCCCAGCCTGCAGCACTGGCCTCCCCATCATCCCCCCCAGCCTGTAGCATTAGCCTCCCCATAATCCCCCTAGTCTGCAGCATGATCCCTCAACATCAACATCCCAGCCTGCAGCATTAGCCTCCCCATCACCCCCCCCCCAGCCTGTAGCATTAGCTCTCAATCATCCCCCCCCAGCCTGTAGCATTAGCCTGCCTGCCCCATGCCCCCTCCAGCATGCAGCATACGTCTTACTGCCCCATCCTCCCTCCAGCCTGCAGCATAAGTCTTACTGCCCCATCCCCCCTCCAGCCTGCAGCATAAGTCTTACTGCCCCATCCCCCCTCCAGCCTGCAGCATAAGTCTTACTGCCCCATCCACCCTCCAGCCTGCAGCATAAGCCTTCCTGCCCCATCCCCCCTCCAGCCTGCAGCATTAGCCTTCCTGCCCCATCCCCCCTCCAGCCTGCAGCAATATCCTTACTGTCACATCCCCCCTCCAGACTGCAGTATTAGCCCTCCTGCCCCATCCCCCCTCCAGCCTGCAGCATTAGCCTTCCTGCCCCATCCCCCCTCCAGCCTGCAGCAATATCCTTACTGTCACATCCCCCCCTCCAGCCTGCAGCAGTATCCTTACTGTCACATCCCCCCTCCAGCCTGCAGTATTAGCCCTCCTGCCCCATCCCCCCCTCCAGCCTGCAGTATTAGCCCTCCTGCCCCATCCCCCCCTCCAGCCTGCAGTATTAGCCCTCCTGCCCCATCCCCCCCTCCAGCCTGCAGTATTAGCCCTCCTGCCCCATCCCCCCCTCCAGCCTTCAGTATTAGCCCTCCTGCCCCATCCCCCCCTCCAGCCTGCAGTATTAGCCCTCCTGCCCCATCCCCCCCTCCAGCCTGCAGTATTAGCCCTCTTGCCCCATCCCCCCTCCAGCCTGCAGTATTAGCCCTCCTGCCCCATCCCCCCCTCCAGTATTAGCCCTCCTGCCCCATCTCCCCCATCTTCAGGTCCAGGAGCTGTGCACTCACCTGCTCCTTCTCCTGTGTCCTTCAGCTCCGGGATCGTCCTCCTCCTCCTCACTCTGTGTTGACATCCTCCAGTGTGTGGTGAGATGATGTCACCTCACTCCACACACACTGAAGCAGCTGCAGCTCCTCTGACACAGGAAGCTGAATGATGACCCCAGAAGTGCAAGAGCTGCTACTTCCGGGGTCATTCAGCTCTCTGTGTGTGAGGCATATGAAGGTGCGACGCGACCCCCCCCTCACAGAACCCTCCCCTCTCCCTCCAACAGCTGATTAGATTGTCTAATGGAGGGGAGAGGAGGAGAGGATGCCGGCCAGCAGTGATCATGGTCGGGGACTTCGGCCCTACATAATCCCTGCTCAGCGGCTACGCTAGCGGTGCAGCACTTCAATCACCAGCAGCCACATCACAGTCTGGAGGCTTGTAGCCTTGTACAGATTATAATGTGGCTGCTGGTGATTTCAATATGCAAAGTTACCAGTGTACCTGGCGGCCCTGAATGGTCCATAAAGGACAAACTCCTTGCTCCATGGCCCAGTCTGACAATAGGCCCCGCCCACTCCACAATCAACGGCTCATCGGGAGAACTCCCGATGCTCCTGCTTGCCAGTCCGGGCCTGCACCTCATGTAAAGGGGTGATGTCGGCACCGCCGGGAGGTCGCCTGGTTTCAGAGCAGAGCTCTGAAACCAGGCGACCGATCTGGGGCGATGTGCAAACATCGCCCCTTGAAACCAGCCGCCGGCGAGCTGACAGGTGATGGGAGTCATAGACTCCCATTGTCCTGCATTGCTGATGGGGTTTTGAGACAGCACAGCGGCGATGCCGCCTGTCATATCGCCAATGCGGCGCTGTAGGCGTCGGACCATGTAAATGGGGGACAGCGATGCTGGCAGGGCGCAAAACACATGCGCGCCCCCGCCAGTCGCCGCCGACATCTACAGTGCCGTCGCCAGGTGTGACGGTACCTTTAGGCTTCATTCACACTGTTTTTCGGGCTGTGGTTTGCTAAACAAGTTTTGTAGCCAAAGCCAGGGGTAGAATACTCAGAGGAAAAATAATAGAAATAAGGGCCGCTTCACACTGCGGCATGATACAGTCCGGTTCTGTCCGGGATGACCCAGACAGCCGCGACCGGATCAGCACACAGGACTGGGGGGCTATTTTGCCCTCCGGTCCTGTGTGCAGCGCACGCAGCTGCAGCCGCTGACAGGTCAGGACCGCGACGCCTGGACCGGATCATGCCGCAGTGTGAAGCGGCCCTAAGTGCTCCACTTCTGTATTTATCACCCACTCCTGGTTTTGGCTACAAAACTGACCATAAACAGTGTGAATGGAGCCTTATATTGTGATTTTTGCCGGAATGAAAAATGTTGCAATCCACATTTGCCTATGGTTGCATTAATGGACCCATTACATTGCTTTTATGCTGCAGTCAAATTGATGCATTAAACCCACAGTACAAACACAATGTGAACCTACCCTCAGTGAGTATTCTTTGGGGTTTTCTAATGGTACCTTTACACGCCGCAATTTTTGGTGGTGATCGGAGGCGATCTAACATGCGCGTGCACGTTTTTCATCGTCGCCTCAAATCGCCGATGGTGCTTTTACACGCCGCATTTTCACCCTTAATCCATGTCGCCCCGGAAGTCGCCACACCAACAGCGGGAAACATCCGGTACACTCCCGTCACCGCTTCACACACCGCAAATCCCAAAGGGATGTGAGCATACATGGTCAGTGTGGCGAGAACATAGGCGTGCGTAATTGTTTTACACCGCGCCCCAAACACACTCATTGGACAGCGCAATAGTGTCCTGATTGGCCAGTGTGGCACCGCATAGGTTAATGTGCCACAGTAACATCACACG
The DNA here is from genome assembly GCA_033576535.1 of Allobates femoralis. Classification (NCBI taxonomy): domain Eukaryota; kingdom Metazoa; phylum Chordata; class Amphibia; order Anura; family Aromobatidae; genus Allobates; species Allobates femoralis. The sequence continues at coordinate 341,444 of JARQOC010000019.1, forward strand.
GGTTCCCTCCCCACAACACACTGACCTACACTAGCACCTCTGGGCCAGGAGGGGGAGCACAATCTGCTCTCTTAAATACTCCAGCTCATGAGGAAGTGAGTTTAGTTTCAGTTTCTGGAAGAACTGAGAGAGGCTGTAGTGTAAAAGGAGCTGTGCCAGGCTTCTCTACAGTCGGCTCATCAATTCCAGGCCTAGCTAGGGTCTGAGGAAAGGAGAACTAAGCACAGAGGAACACATCTGGGAGCTTGAGTGCCACCATCACTCGCCCCAGAGAAGCGCACAGAACGGACACCGGATCCGGCACTGTGACTAACACATGCAGCACAGTGAATCCAGGAGTAGTGGAGGCTCCAGACACCCACAGTACCAGAGCAAAGATACACTGCGGGGTCAGCACAGCAGAAAGGACTCAAGTTGCCTAGCCAAGTGGTACCAGCAGCAGAACAGAGAGAGAGTGAGACAGTCCGAGCAGCTCAGCTAGACGCAGCAGCCAGGACACACACACACACAGGGCAGCACGAGGAAGCTGATGACCCGGACAGGGTGGGAGGAAAACCCGGCCCTGTACAGACTCCATGGACAATCTGCAATAACATCGCAGTAAAGCTTTGGAAACTACAAAACGTGAGTGTGTGTTCCTTAACCCCGTCTCCACTATCCACATCCATCATAGACTTTACCAACACTGCCCCTGGGAATACAGTTCTGCCCACGGGAACTATTCCATCCCTGCTGCCATCACATCACCCCGGAGGTTCTGCGGCAGCGGCGGCCCCAATACTGGCCGCATACAGTGGGTGGCGTCACGACCGACATCCCTGTAAATACACCCTTTTCTTTGCCAGGGCCCGGGACACGGTCTGGACCAGGACCCTGTGACATTCCCCAGAAGCAGCTACGGTCCAGTACCGAGTACCTTCATCCCAGTGGGCTCGACAAACCTGGCGTCACGAACAGGATCTACAGTGCCTGTTAAAACGGGCAGCGTGTGCCGTGATTGATGTGAAAACTGATTTTGAACTGCGCCATCTGAACTGTATTTTTGAAAATCCGCCATTTTGCTGTGCGCGGTGCACGGGAGAGAAAGGGGGCGGTACCTTACATTGGCGCGAACTCAGCCTCCTCCCTTGGTGCTGACGACATTCGGCGGGGAAGAAGATCCCTGCTGCACCGCGCAACCTCCCATAGACATCCGGACGGAAATGGAAGACGGAGCCCGATGCACAAGACGGCGACGGAGCAGTCGGTGGAGCTGCAGTGCCGGATCAACCAGTAGCATCCGACGGTGCAGCGGCGCAAGAAACAGCACCAATCATGCTGTTCCTGATGCCGTATACTCCAGGGGCAATGTGGCTGCCCCAATACTCCGGTGAGCCTAATACACTAACTGACTTTATGCTAAAGATAAAAGAATATTATGTGATGTATCCCCTTACTGAAGCCCAGCGTGTAGGAATGATAATGGGACAATTAATGGGCAATGCACGGCGTGAGGTTGCGTCCTGGCTGGACACACAAGGACACTGTAGAGCATCTAGTAGCTAGACTGAAAGCAACGTTTGAATCTGCTGCTGATACCCGGGCTAAGATGAGGTTCTTTGCATGCCACCAGAAGCCTAAACAGAGTGCCAGAGACTTTCGCTTGAACCTGCAGGAAGAACTCAAAGCCCTTAAACTGGCAGAACCTGCTTTATCCCCGGGAGCTGATAAAATGCTACTTGATCAATATATAGAGGGCCTCCATTCCCCTTCCCACAGAGGGCAGCTGAGTATGATACTGCTGCAGAACCCTGACATGACATTTGCCGAGTTAAAGGACAGAGCTATTCGTCTGTAGCAGCTAGAAGAGAACCGAGAATTAACATCTATACCGGACACTGCAGCAGCACCTCAGCAGCCGGCAGCGCCAGCGACATCTGCTATGTCAGCAACGGCTGCTGAAACAGGGGAATTGATCTCCAATGCAGCCCTCAATCAAAAGCTAGATGCCCTGACAAACACCGTGATCTCTATGGCCAAGGTCATCAAAGAGCTGTGAGAGTCAAAGCCTGCACCCAAGATCCAGTTGGTGACCAGCAGAGAGGATGTCCCGTGGATGAGGCCCAAAAGATACCCAGCAGCAAGAGGACAACCCAGCGATCGCTATCAACCAGATGGACAGCCCATTTGCCGCCGTTACCAGAAACCAGGTCATCTTGCCCGAGAGTGTCCTTTAAACGACGATTCCCTGGGTAGGCGGGCCGCTCCCCAGGAATCAACTCTCAAGGTCCTTCAGCCTGGTTTGACAGATTTGTGGGAGGACTGCCGGTGATCCCTATCATGTTGGATGACATCCCCTTTAGTGCCTTGCTGGATACCGGGTCCCAGATAATATCAATCCCACATGTTCTATATAAAAGGTACTGGGCTGATTCAGACATTACTAGTGCACCGGATGACTTTTAGTTTGATATATGGGGTAGTAATGGACAGTTAATACCACAGGTTGGGTTTAGAAAAATGAGTATTCAGATTGGGAAGGTAGAATTGCAGAACCAGGGTGTTATAATAATAGATGTTAACCGGCGAGACCGTGAGCCAGTGATGCTGCTAGGAATGAATGAAATTGAGAAATGTTTTTCCGAAGTGTTAAGTGTTTTGCAGCAAATCGCCGAGACTGCCGGAACTGGACAACAGAGGCTTCTGCACAAAGAGATCAAAGCCCTGATGTTGAAGCAAAAGGTAGAAATCTCCGGAGGTGAGATCGGCAGTGTACGTGTAAGTGATCCAATACCCATTGTAATACCTCCCAAAACTGAAATGTTGGTCTGGTGTAGGGCCGCAATAGGCATCAAAGGGCGAAACTATCAAGCCCTGGTAGAACCCGTGTACTCAGACAGCAGACCCACCATACTCACAGCTAGAGGAGTAGTTGACATACACAGGGGAAGAGTGCCATTACGCCTATTAAACTGCGGAGATGATGAGGTCACATTACCAAAGTATGCTACCATGGCTAAGTTGTACACGGTTGATAACAATAACATCACAGCCGTCGAGCCCTTGGACCCGTCAAGTCAGGCAGATGACAATGGCTCAGGAAGAAGCTGGAGGATTGGTGCCAAAAGCTGCATGTAGGTACCAGTTCTACACCTCCCCGTCACAAGCATGGAGTATACCGGGTAGTGAAAGAATATTAGCAGATATTCAGTAAACACTAATTAGACTTTGGGCAAATCAAAGGGGTAGAGCACACTATACCCACAGGTAACCATCAGCCTATAAAAGAGAGGTATAGACCATTACCACCCGCTCACTACCAAACCACCAAAGACATGCTCAGAGAAATGAAATCTGCAGGGGTAATAAGAGACAGTTGTAGCCCCTGGGCAGCACCTCTAGTGTTAGTTAAAAAGAAGGACGGGACCATGAGAATGTGCGTAGATTACCGGCAGATTAACCGCATCACACATAAGGACTAGTGATGAGCGAGTACCAAAATGCTCGGGTGCTCGATGCTCGAGCCGAGCATCCCAAGATACTCGTGTACTCGGCCCGAGCACCGAGCCCAATGTTATCCTATGGGAGACCCGAGTATTTTTATGAAATGACCGCCGGCAGCATGTAGAAACCCTAAAAATGTCACAAAAGTCTCAGAAGAGTGCTCAAATGACATGGCCACACCATGGGGAAGACCCCTGTAAGCATTTCTCACTCAAAAGTCACAGCTGTGAACAATGTTGTCCGAGTTTCAGGCCAATTTTACGGAGTCACCAGAAAACCTTCCAAAATGACACCAAAATGAATATTAAGGGTGGAAATGTTAAGGGCACATACCCAATAGTGAGATACAGCTGGTGTATGTTACTTTTTGTGATTACATGAAAGATTTTATGTGAAAACATTGTGCGGCACTCCGATGTCCCTGAGAAGAGACGTACATGAAGCCCTGTCTTGACATAATGTGCCCATTTTGAGGAAGTGGGTGTATTGTAGTATAGCCCTTTGGCATGGTAGCCAAAAATTGGGAGGTTCAACAATGCCCCTGGATACAGACGTGCAGGAGGGCCTGTAATCCTGAAGTGGGTGTATTGTAGTATAGCCCTTTGGCAGGGCAGCCAAAAATTGGGAAGTTCAACAATGACCCATGCATACAGAAATGCATGACGGCCTGTAAACCTGAAGTGGGTGTATTGTAGTATAGCCCTTTGGCAGGGCAGCCAAAAATTGGGAGGTTCAACAATGCCCCTGGATACCGACATGCAGGAGGGTCTGTAAACCTGAAGTGGGTGTATTGTAGTATAGCCCTTTGGCAGGGCAGCCAAAAATTGGGAGGTTCAACAATGACCCTGGATACAGACGTGCAGGAGGGCCTGTAAACCTGAAGTGGGTGTATTGTAGTATAGCCCTTTGGCAGGGCAGCCAAAAATTGGGAGGTTCAACAATGACCCTGGATACAGACGTGCAGGAGGGCCTGTAAACTTGAAGTGGGTGTATTGTAGTATAGCCCTTTGGCAGGGCAGCCAAAAATTGGGAGGTTCAACAATGACCCATGCATACAGACATGCATGAGGGCCTGTAAACCTGAAGTGGGTGTATTGTAGTATAGCCCTTTGGCAGGGCAGCCAAAAATTGGGAGGCTCCATATTGTCCCTGG